>JAXCHB010000279.1:5927500-6525000 GCA_036926305.1 Uropetala carovei
ACCAATGTTAAATAACACGTTTCTCGTACCTGTTCTGTGCTACTACTTACTATTCTGCCTACGAATCCCAATTTCTTATTAGCTGCGCCTACGACCCTTCGAATATGCATATTCCATGGCAGATCACGACAAATGGGGACTCCTATATATTTAACGTATTCCGCAGGTTGGATGTTCAATCTATCAATTCTGTACTCTGAGTCAAATTCATTGTTATTGCCCCTACAGAAACTCAAAAGGGAATACTTGCCGTGATTAATTTCGATTTTCCAATATTGACACCATGCTGAAAGGGCGTTTAAGTCTTCCTGGAGCGATTTTTGGTCATCCTGGCTTTTTATCTCCTTATATAAGACGGTGTCATCTGCGAAAGGCTGATTTTACAGCGAACTACCGAGCAGATATCGTTTATATATATTAGGAATAGTAGTGGGCCTATGACACTTCCTTGTGGAACACCTGATGCGACTTTAACTGGGTAGGAAGATTTCCCGTCGATGACTACTATAACTGTTCTCCATTGTAGAGGAAGTCTTTTATCCAACTCACGATATTCGGGTTTATGCCGTGCTTTCCTAGTTTTCCTATTAATTTCTTATGGGATACTTTATCGAACGCCTTTTTAAAGTCAACGAAAACGGCGTCAACCTGAGTGTTTTTCTCTCCGCATTGCAACAAATCATTTACGAACAGGACGAAAACATGGCACTCAGCGCGATTTTTTTCAAGTAAGAATCCAATTCCTCCGCCGAAAACTAACAAACACGAAAAGGATTGCAAAAGCAATTACGTACATGGCCTCTTACGTCGATGAAACCCACGCAGGATTGCAGAGTACAGAGCGTCGTCGAGTTTTTTCCTCCTTTGTGGGCCAATGAAATTTCGCCCCGAAGTGAACTAACCCCAGGACTAAAAAAAATAACGAAAACTTCCTCGAATGAGTAATTAAGAACGAGTTTAACAGATGCGTCCGTGAAAAGAAGAGAGAGAGAGAGACGTAAAAGAGATGAATTTAAAAAAACCACCGCATATCCTTAGGGGTCGGCAAGGCCCATTCTTTTTGCTCTCCGCGCCCGGAAGGAAAGATGGAGAGAGACGGAATAAAAAACAGACGGTCTGGATCTTTCTCGCAAATCGTTGGATAGCCATCGTCTGCGACTATGGCGTTCTCAACTTTTCTGCGCGAATGTTCCTCTGTAGGAAGAGCGAATTACCAAACACCGATCCGCCCCCCCCCCCCCCCCCTCTCCTCCTCCTCTCAAATGATCTCATACCAATCTTCCGCCCTGTTCCATGGGCGGATCTTCGCGGCCCGTCCGCTGAAATAATTAACTCTTCCAAACACGACGGAGCATAACGACCCCAACCAGCCATTATGAGCTCCATAGATAACCTTCGGATCGGATAGGTCCGCTTAAACATTTTTATTTCTCTTTTCCTCCCTCCCTTTCCCACCCTTCCCGTCATCCTCGAAGCGATTAACTAAAAAACAATGGTTCCTCGATAAAAATGCGGACGGAATCTCAATTCGGCGGACAGTTAGACGTCTGATTCTTCCCTAGGATGCCCCGAGAAATGAATTACTCGCTGAATTGCGAGAATGAAAAGTCGTTTGAAGTGGTAAACTGCCGAAGAAATGCCGCCGTAAATCGGAAGTGTTTTAACATTTTCGGCCTTTCTTATATTTCCGACGTACATAGACTCGGATGACCGATTATTATCCGGCAAAATAAAAAGAAGTTAATGGTTTAATCTCTTTCACTTACAATTTTTTTTCTAGTGAAATTTTCTCTATTTAATCAGGAAAGGAGAGCGTCTTAAGGCGATCGACATGATTTATTTTCAACCAATAATTTGAAAATAATTTTCCTTGTAATGGGTATCACATGTATTGCAGTAGTTCCAATACTTGCAAAGTTGTAATCATAAATTCATGAAGTGCGACGTTGGGGGAGCCATTCCAGTGTTTTGTTCGTATTTTTGCATAACCTTATGTCACTTTGGTACGAACTTTATCGTAAACGGTTAATATCGCCACGATTCATCTACATGATACCCTGAAAATCACCAGACTGGTGGGTGGCAGGGGGTGCAGCACACCAAAATCTACATAATAACGTCCCTCGTGGGAATCACTCTCCTGTTATGATCCCGTATGGTCCTTGGGAAAAACGAGCTCTGATATCGCTCGGTCCTACAGTCGATCTCTGGTCTTTTATTCTCGTGATCGTGCCTACCCATTTACGTAGGTGCCTCTAATATTCCTGAGACCTCCTCTAAGAGAACTACCTACCTAAATTTCTCCAGAAGCCTTAACCTAGCGCTAATTCTGCGATCCTCTAGCAATATCCAATTCAACTCCTTCAAGAGTGATGTGACGCTTAATTTTTGCTCATATTTTTGCTTTACGAATCTGGCTGCTCTGCGTTGGATTCTTTCTAACTCAAGTATCTGTCCCTTTTCGTACGGATCCCATATGCTGGAAGCGTATTCGACCTGAGATCTGACCAATGTTAAATAACACGTTTCTCGTACCTGTTCTGTGCTACTACTTACTATTCTGCCTACGAATCCCAATTTCTTATTGACTGCGCCTACGACCCTTCGAATATGTATATTCCATGGCAGATCACGACAAATGGCGACTCCTAAATATTTAACGTATTCCGCAGGTTGGATGTTCAATCTATCAATTCTGTACTCTGAGTCAAATTCATTGTTATTGCCCGTCCAGAAACTCAAAAGGGAAAATTTGCCGTGATTAATTTCGATTTTCCAATCTTGACACCATGCGTTCATAAATTCTAAATAAATGCTGAACAGAATAGAAATGACCGTTAGTTCATTAAGCGTCTAAATAAAAATCATTTAAGCTATTGTTATTTATAAACTTCAAGGTAACGATTTGATTGAATATCATTAGAAATAGGAAAATGTATTTTTGATATCCTTTCCCAGTCCTGAACTAACCTGGTTCAAATGAAGGAGCCACTTCCAAAATCCTCTATTTAGAATTAGGGTAATTTGGGTCTGAATTGGTCATACACACCATACATACAACGTGAATAATACTATCTGCTTCGTCACTCTACATAATTGATAAAACAACAGACAAATATAGTCGCTACTATGCAATTTTTAGCAGTAACATTGGCGAAAGGGCGTCCGGATTTGTCCAGCCACGCCAATTCCTATATTTTCTCAAACTTTCATCAAACCTTGCACTCGAAAAGATTTTTTTCTCCCTATCACGATTTTATTTTCCTTTCGAATCCATCACACGCGTCATTATCTCCATCTCAACCGTCACGCTGCACCAAAACAGTCAATTAAACTGAGTCGGGCGATCCATAAAAAGAAATAAACGAGAAAATCTCCCCGAGCCGTCAAAAGTGATCGTTATAAAGTTCACGAGACGTGGCATTGAAATCGTTCCCAAAAAAAAAAATAAAGACGGAGAGAAAAAAATCCACAAATAATGAGGAAAAAAAAGAACAAGGAGACATGATTCGAATTTTAAAAACTGTCGAAAATCGACGCAGGGCGAAAAACGTCTTCGAAAGAGAGAGAGAAAGAACATTTTGCTCCCAGGCAAGTCGAGGAGGAAAAGTAGGAAAAGTCACGTGTATGAGAGAGAGAGAGAGAGAGACAAAAGAATCTTTTCCAAGAATGCTCGTCTCTCCCCCTCCCCACCTCTCTCCTCCCCACTCTCTCTCTCTCCCCCCTCACTCTCTCCTCCTCCCCCTTTATCCTCCAGCCCCGTTTGCAGGAGAGCCTTTTACGAGCCAACTTTAATACGACTCATTGCTCGAGTAGGAATGCCCCCCGGGCGAGCGGCTCATAGGGAGGGAGTGGCAAGGAGGAGGAGAGGAAGGAAGGAAAGTGAATCACCCGCATATATAGGACCGAAGGAGCAAGTTCAAGGTTTCGCGCGCGAGAGATAGCGGGAACGAAAGAAGAAAAAAAAACACGATGGAAAATTTTCGAGGAAAAAAAAATGTAGTGTAGGAAGATCAGATTAACCCGAAAGCACGGGCCGAGACAGATGCGTCGCAAAACTCATCCAGGTGGCGGTATTGTTCGTTCTTTTTCTTTTATAAGGACGCTTCTTGCAATTGTGTGGTTTATGTTCACTCGTCGAATGCTGTTATCAGCGACTTGAGTCATGGTTTACAGTTCTTGCGACGCAGCTTCTAAATGTACAGCGAGATTTGAATGGGTTGTTGCGAAAGCGAGCGCTTTGTATTGCAAAATTTTGAAATTTTATCGAAATATAAAGGACTGTTAATGCTGTGGAGGTGACGATGGAGAAGGTTCGAGGAAAATAATGTAAGCCTTTTACGAAACAAGAGAGCGATATATCGTAACAAGAAAGTCAAACCCAGGAGAAAAAATTGCTGAGGACATTTTTGTGTATTGCAGATCCCGATACCTACCAACTTAATGTAACGTAGGGATGTAGATCCCAACTCTGATTTAAAACCATTAATTAATTTAATTGCTCCCTCTCTAAATTAAAAACACTAGTTTCGTAAAAATTTCACGAGAGCTCCACAACGATTTAACCAACAATGTCTCCGATTGGAAAATTTGTTAATATTCTAAGAATTCACCTCATCGACAAACTCAGCATTTAATTCTTTTAGTTATGCATCGAACGTCCCACTTGATGTACCGCGTCGAATGATGCTGAATAGCAGGTGTTCGATTAATTCAAATTCATTCAATTCGAAGCCAATTTCTTCTTTAGCTGGAATTTCGAATTAACGACATGCTTCCTGAGTAACGAAACGTCTTTCCTCTTAGCCTTTCGCAGCGGGAAGCGAGTTCGCTACTCATAGACGAGAAGAGGTCGTCGTATTTTCTTCTCTTTTAATTTTTTTCATTGTTCTAACTGTCTCTGAGTCATTTCTAGAGGCGTAAGTCACGCTAATGCCTCTTCGCGGTAACCAAGCGTAAGCACAAGGTTGAGGAGGGTCTTGCTGAGGCGGGCGTCGAACCATTGGAGAAGATTCGAGCCTGTTATTTTCCATTGACACTCGACATTATTCAATAAAGGAAAGTATCTCATTAGAATAGAAATACGTTGCAAGTGCCTCGCAGTTTATTTAAATTAGCTTCAACATTCCATACGAATCGGACAGGTTTCTTCCAAACTTGCTCGGATTAAAAGAGCATCTCGTAAATGTTAAAATTGTCTAAGCTTTTGATCAAATAAAAATAAATTCAAACGTAACTCTAGTGAACGATTGCGTCGTGACGCTTTTGAGCAAAATTATTTCTGTTATTATTATTTTTACCGAGGACCATACGAGACCATGAAAAGAGAGTGATACCCGCAAGAGAAAGCATTAGGTAGGTTTTGGTTCGCTGCACCCTCTGCCACCCACAGATCTGGTGATTTTCAGGGTAACATGTAGATGTATCCACGCTGTAATTATATTTGCACATTTTATTGTACGTCGAATCTTTTTCGTTGAATATAATTAATGGATGATGCAATAATTTCGTAAAAATGTTCTTTTGCTTGATTAAATGATAATTTTGTCTTTATTTTTTTCCATTAAAGTTATTGGTAATATAAAAGAAATGTTTTTAATGTTAAACTTTCGTTCCTTATGTATTACGTCATGCTAGCAATTAATCATAATAATGTTGTTATGATAATCTGGCCTTTTAATGTGAAGTAATGATTAGATTAGTGGTAATAACGATATTTGAGTTTATAACTTGAATAGAATCTGAATCATGTTTTGTCAACTGTCACTCAGTAAACAGGTAATTTTCCGATTATAACACGCACCCAGTATAATACGCACCCATGTTTTCATGAGTGAAATGTGAAAATTGACTTATTACCATGCATAATAGGCACCTCATTTTTTTGTAAAAATATCACTATAATTTTTCACCTGGTTATTAGCGGTATCGTGACAGTTCTCGCCTTGCCAACAAGCGAGATGTATTTACATTTGCATTTACATGAATACCCTGCAAGCCGCCAGATGCGTTTGGCAGGGGGTGTCACAGCACCAAAAGAACTCTAACTATGCCTCTGCTGACCTGTCTTATTGCGGTTCTATTTAATCTCGGTCCAGGTAATTTCAGTACCGGTAATTTCAGTACGGTAATCTCGGTTCCAGTAATTTCATTCCCGCTCAACTTCACTCCCACTGACTTCATTCTTTTTGTAAATAAGCTGAAATGAAACACTTATTTTGAAATAGTTTATGATAGGCGTAAATACTAATCAACACCTTTAATATGAATTTGTTGAAAGCAGTTATTATTGATCCTTTTAACATTAAAACCCGATTTTTCGCATAGAAATTTAGTGGAACGTTGAAAACACATAACTAAAAATTGCGTTTCTTTAAGTATGTTGCTATCATTGAATAATAAATACACTTGCACAAAATTATCAGTGTTTTGGATAAGCTTTTAATTTTAAGAACACGATTTTTCGCATGAAAATTTAGTATAATGTTGAAAACACCCAACAACTCGAAAAGTTAATGGCTTTTAATCAAAATATGCAGCGAAAAATGAAAATGAGGGTGGAAGAAGGAGGGGGAGGGAAAAGTGGGTGGGACGGAAGAAACAACAATCGACATTTGTATCGATCAACTAAGAATTTTATAACAATTACAAATATTTAGCAGAAGAATGAAAATGGAGGGGAGGGAAAAAGTGGGGGGGAGGGGGGGGTAAGAAAAACTAAGGAACCACAGTCGACATTGGTATCGATCAACTAGGAATTTTATAGCAATTACAAATATGTAGCAGAAGAATGAAAATGGAGGGGGTAGAAGGAGGGGGAGGGAAAAAGGGGGTGAGGCGGAATGAAAACTAAGGAAACGCATTCGACATTGGTATCAATGTCAGTGGGAATGAAATTACCGGGAGTGAAATTGAGCGGGAATGAAATTACTGGGACCGAGATTACCGTACTGAAATTACCGGTACTGAAATTACCGTGACCGAGATAACCGGCCACTCTTATCGCGTCTGGGAAAAAAGTTCCGTAGTATTTCTCGGTTCTAGCGAATATTTCGACATATGAATATGTGAGAGAGCGGACGATATAAACGTGGCTTTTAAAATTACTGACTCACAAACATCATGGATGGTTCTGAAGACGACATAATATAGAATGAGGACTTCACCGAGGTGGATAGCAAGTATGAAGACGACGTTCGCGCCGACGCCATTTACGCAGGCGATGAGAGAGAACACAAGATTGCCGACGAACTATTTGTGGACGGCGATAAAGAATTCAGAGGCTTTAGTGATGATGACAGCTCTAAATAATTAAATGAGTATTATTATTTTTGGTTAAAATACATTTTAAAGGGATGTTATCGTAATTCAATGACAAATACGATCTATTATTAAAAATGCCTCCGAAAATATTCATTATTTACCACTTGGAAAATGTTGTATGCATTTATTACCCTGTATAATACACACCCTGAATTTTCGTCGATTTTTCGTGAAAAAAATGCGTATTTTATACGGAAAGTTACGGTTCTTCTTAAAGTTGCCAGCTAACCGTATCTGTCTTTCCCCCCTTAGCATCCTCTTCAATTTCGCTTCGACGAGCTACGACTCCAATCTCCTATTTATACGTATAGCTGATGGCCCGTTCATGCCGGCACGAGCGGATCTTGTCGTGAGTAAAAAAAATGCGAGGAAGATTAACGAGTTTAACCTTTCGTGTTCATCGCTATTTTAATTCTGAGATATTTTCCATCGATTTTTCGGTACCTCGGCCGAAATATTTGCATCCGTCGTTATCAAGCGGAATTTTTTAATTTTGATGTATTATAAAGCGGAGAGGATTTGGAGCGATGCGAAAGAATTATCCTTGAGCCAATTATCCGGCTATTCGAGAATCCCGGTCCTTGACACCGTCCAAGATGATATAAAAATGTGGGTCGTTTCTTTTTGAGATCGGTGGTGTCCTTCGTCCGAATGCAAGGCGCCCATGGTTTTATCTTTCCGAGGGTTTTATTTACATGCCGTCTTTTACGGTCGCTAATTCAGCGTCTTGTTCCGCGACGGTCGGAGGAAGGAAGGTTTATCCCGGATGTATTTTAAATTATAGCCGATTATTTCTGACCAAATTGACGTCACCGTTATTTTAAAACTTACGTCATTTCTTCTGGAGAAATACTGATAATGTTTCGTTGCTTTAAACGCATAGGTTGCAGCTTCGATAATGTCTCCTTTAAATTGCAATCAATTCAATAAATCAAAATCACGTAAAATGGTAGATATCGCCCACTAAATTGTTATCTTGCTTTAACATAAATCAAACTGATATCAAATGATTCTATCTTGAAATTAGTCCTAGGGTAAAAGAATTGAAACTGATTTTAATTATATAGTTCTGTATGCATTTATTTTAATTTAATCCTGCATCGCTCAAGCTTTATGAACCTGTAAATCCTGTTACATAACCTTCGGCCGTTAAGAAACGTTCGAGGAAAATTCAAAACATTACCTGCACTATTAGTCTATGACTTATGTTTGTCTTTTCGCGTAATAAAACACCCGCTAGCTAGATTTCGGTTGCTTAACCAATCCATTTTAAAAGAACAGTGCAATTTCCTTCGCCGCATTGTTCATTTTTCTCCTCGTTTAACCAGTTTATTCGCCAAGCGGGAGATTATAAACAGTCCAGCATTAACCCCCATATGCCCTCGAGCGAAGTACATACATCAACGGCGTCCAACATATCTCATCCTCGTCTCTTCCTTTCCGACTCTCCCTCTCCTCCTCCTCATTTCCTCCATCTTTCTCTCCCTCCCCATCTACTTCTCCCTCTCTCTCTCTCTTTCTAATTCACCGAATTTCTCTCCGATTCTGTGTAATTCTCTTTCATTTTCCCTTTCGTCCCCTCTCATTTTCACTTACTCTCATTTTCTCTCATACTCTCCCCCTCTCCTTCTCTCTCCCGCTCTCTGTAATTCTCTCTCACCGTCACTCTCTTATTCTCTTTCACACACTTTAATTTTCTCTCATTCTCATTTTCTTTCCTTAGCTTTCATGTTCGCTCCTTTCTTTCTCTTTTCGCCCTTCTTCCTTTCTCTCTTCATTCTCACGCTCTTCTTCCTTCCTTCTTCTTCCTCACCCTCTTTTTCTTCGTCTCTCTCTTCCTCCGTCTTCTTCCCTCTCTCTATCTTCATCCTTCGTTCTTTCTTCCTCTATCTATGTCCATTTTCTTCCCTCTCCCTCTCTATTTTCTTCCCTCCCTCTGTGCCCCCTCCTATTCCTGCCTCCTCTCTTCCTCACCCTCTATCTTCCTCTCCCTCTATCTTCCTCTCCCTCTATCTTCCTCCCTCTCTGTCTTCCTCCCCCTCTATCTCCTCCCTCTCTATCTTCCTCCCTTTCTATCTTCCTCCCCCTCTATCTTCCTCCCTCTCTATCTTCCTCCCTCTCTATCTTCCTCCCCCTCTATCTTCCTCCCCCTCTATCTTCCCCTCTATCTTCCTCGACCTCTATCTTCCTCTCCCTCTATCTTCCTCCCTGTCTATCTTCCTCCCCCTCTATCTCCTCCCTCTCTATCTTCCTCCCCCTCTATCTTCCTCCCCCTCTATCTTCCTCCCTCTCTATCTTCCTCCCCCTCTATCTTCCCCTCTATCTTCCTCCACCTCTATCTTCCTCTCCATCTATCTTCCTCCCTCTCTATCTTCCTCCCTCTCTATCTTCCTCCCTCTCTATCTTCCTCCCTCTCTATCTTCCTCCCTCTCTATCTTCATTCCTCTCCCTCGCTTACTCCTTCTCTATCTTCCTTCCTCTTCACATCTATCTTCCTCCCTCCCTCGTTCTCCTCTCTTTCTTCCTTTCTCTCTCTCTCACTTTGCCATTCCCCTGCGTATGCTCCCATCCCACGGATCGTTCGGTCGCTTCGCCTCAAGGGCACAGGAAGCAAAACACACGCGTCCGAACCGTGGAATGCCGCATGTGCGACTTGACGGGTACGCCGCGTTGAGAATCGCAAATCGAGGATTCTCTCGCCGCTTACCCTCCTCCGACGCCTCTCGTTTCGAAAAAAAAAGAAAGAGGGGGCGTCACGAAAATCTTCCGGAACCATCGAAGCTTCTTTTATTTTGTTTCACAAGCCGGTCGAAGGTTCGGCATGCAATAAAAAATGTCCTTCCGCTAATGGTTTCGCCGCACGCGTCAGGAGGCGCGTGCTGTTGATGTTTACTTTTGGTAAAGGACCGCACGACTCACGGCTTTCCGTCCTGGTGGTGCCAAAAAAAAACCGCTAAATTTTAATTTTCGGTTGTCAACTTTTTCAACGGAAAGTTATTTCTGAATAATCCGAGACAGTTTAACCATAAATTCTTTAGCTGGTTCAAGATAGATAGTATATAAATAATGGATTAGCCTCGAGCGCCTCGAAGAGAAAGGTTACACACAAAAAGATGGCGTTCGTTTTCCGTAATTCTTAACAGAAAATCAAGAAGTATTCTTGTTCGTTGATTTCATAAGCCGATGCAAAGCGTAAGCGATGCAATCATCATCCAAAGGGTCGAAAAGGGGATTTTCCTTCTCCAAATCCGTATATGCTGGTATCTACCAAAATAAACTAGTGACGTCAACAGATTCCGATAACTCGTTACTGTATGTTATTCACTAGCGTTATAGATATTAATATGAAATATGTAGGTCATAAAAATATTTCGTTCATTTTTCATGACTTCACTGTACTATAAATATACAGGTACTCAGCAGTAAGACTAATTTCACTTAATGGAATAACTGTATTTATATTTGTTTTTGCCAACTTGTAAATATGCAGTACGTTCAATGTCACGTAACTCTAGGTTAATGTTTATCATATTATATGTGGTCGCCATTACTACAATCATATTATCCACGGTCATGTTCCTAAATATTTGATATTGATGTGAATACATTCTTTTGTATACTTGAACTTCATTTCCACTCGACGGCGAGTATAAGTGTATTTTTAATAGAAAATTTTAGGCCGGAGTAATTGTTAACACGACATTATTCACAGAATCCTTAAAGTTTAGAACATTAAATTTAGTTCATTTATGATTAATTAATACATGTGAACTTTGAAATTCACTCTTCGAAAAAAATACTGAATGTATAAGCCCCACTAGCTTTATAACGATACCAGGCTTATTTCAGCTGGAAGGAAATTATTTTATAGTCTCACGCGCGCTTTCGTGGCATTTCTTCTCCGAATTAACGCACGTTTCATGAAAATGCTGTGTTCTCTTGCCGAAGTAGGCTGCTTGAGATGACCACTGGAGTTCGTGAAAGCATTGTCATTGGCACTAAAATGGAGAAACTCGCATAATTCGACCGAGGGAGAATCTGCACATTTTTACGGGACTCTCCAACTTCGTAAGTATAAGGTTTGACATACTTCGGCGTTCTTCTTTTATTTTTTTAAAAAAGCCGCCATTAAAAATTACAGCTTAATGCGCGAGATACGTGGAACGAGGAAAACTTTCTTCCCATTCTTTTATCTTTTATTTCCTCACGATAATCGCCCCATAAATTCTAATTGTATGCCAACCGAGATTGTTCGTTTCCTCCTCGGCGTCTGAAATTATATTGCCGAGGGCACGATTCATTGTCGGCCGTAAAATGAAGAGATTTAAACTTTTATATCCAAAATGACGATTATCGCAATTTATTTAGATCTTTTAAGGCAAAGAAAAAAACTTTTATTCTTCTCTGTTTCTCAGTAATCTTTCGTAATTTCGAGGAGGGTATGAAGCGATGTCAAATCGACGAAGATTAAAAGGATTCCCGCGCTACGAAGGAAAAACTGAGAATATCAAGAGCAAGTGAAGCTGATTTACCCAGTTCCAATTTCCCTCACACAACTCGCGAACGCGTTGAGAATGTTTTAAGACAGACCGTTTGACGTACCCTCCTCGGTGAATTGCTGTAAGTCGCGTGAATTTAGACGCCTTGCGACATGAGAGCGTCATCGACGAAATAAAAACGTTTCTTTTTTTTTACGCGACGTGACACGTATTTATTCCGCGATTACGACCGACGTTTTCCCCGTCTAACCTTCGAAGGATGCGCTACGCCGCGGTGAGTTGATGAAGACGGTAAAGTTAATGAGTCACGGGTCATGAAATTATCGTCGTCGCCTTATATGCCACCCGGAATGATGGGCTTCTCTCGAAGGTTGTACAGCGATAGGGCTTAATTATGCTCGTCTAATCTAATAAACCCATTGTTTTCTCGAGGGTACGACTTCTAAGAAAATAACGAACACGTTATAGTCAGAGGCACGACCAGGGACAATTCGGATTATGCTAGCTCTACAGCGAAAGCTTCCACACATATATGTACCTCTTTGATATTTCTCTTTCTTTGTCGTGCTTTCTATTCTCTCGCTGTTTCTTTATGTTAAACCTAATGCTGAACTCCTTTACAATTTTTACCCTCTGGGTTCTTCGCGATAGATCTTTTACAAAGTGTGGTTCATTTATAGGAGCTTATCGTGCAGGAAACGGTTAACAAATCTGTTTTTAATGGCTTCACACTTCCGGTACTCGGTCTTCTTCGTTGTCTAGTCGAATTTTTCATAAATTTAGTATCCTAAAAGAACAAGATTGAAAAAAGAAATTACTTCTGTGCCGTAGCCGAAATGCGCATCAGATTTTTCGTGACCTTGTTATGGCTATAGGAGATGCATTACGTAAGATATGTACTACTTCTTTCTTTTTTACAATTTTTTATACTTGGGTGCTCATTTTTGTTTTTTTATCCATAACATGAGCTCAGTAATTCCCTGTTTTATTGGATGAATGGTGACGAAAAAGCGCAGGAAACGTCTTATCTGCCTATCTTTGTTTAAACTACAAAGTTTCAAGTGCGCGAGATCCTCTTGAGGAAGGCCACATACTTGTGCTAAAGACAGTTCGGCTCTGAGTAGGTGGTCTCCAACTTGTTTAAACGAATTTTTTGCGCAGATTTCATTTGTTCCTAATCAAACTTGCACATGATCCAACGTGCTTAAAGTTTCAAAAGATTAAGGATAAAAAAATGTTAAATAAACCTTTTACACTATGTGATTACCATTTAGCGCGCCGTATCTGTTAAAATTTACCTCGATACAGGAGCGGTTCCAAAACTGGGAGTCGCGAAAGTTTTTGAAGTCCCAACCACGGAAGTGAACATGTACTAGTTTCAATGCTTATATTTAATTGCATACTTGTATTACATGTATCAATATTAACGAAAGTCCTCTGATTTTTTCTATAAATATTCTATTCACATGTTATATTTATTGGTTGCTGGATGGGGTTAAGATGGCCGCGAGAAGGTCGGCTGCCTTAATAGGGGGTCGCGGATGCACAGATTTCGTAAGCCGCTGCCTTAATAAATAACTCAGCTCCAATTACGTATATTTCCAGGATATATACAGCAATGAATAGAAGTAGAGTGGAATTTGAATGGAGATAAGGACAAGGAACGTAAATATTTCAGAAGGGGACGGAACTCGTAAATTTTTCATAAACTTCCAAGAAGAGAATCGCGCGAATCAGTACCTTCCATTATCAGTCTCTTTTGTTCCAAGTCTTCTGTCGTGAGTCACTTTTATTTTCTTCCTCGGAAACCTACTAAATTCTCCTGACAATTTAACTAACCCGAAACTGCGTTTCGTCGAGGTTTACGATGGAAAAATCTGTATATTACTAATGCATGTAACATAACACACGGTGAAAATTAAAATTAGGATCGAACGAGGGCATGATGTTGAGCAGATTAACGAGTTTCCTTGTAGTTAGAAAACATTACTTAGAGGGAATATTTTCGTCAGTTACTTCACATTTGGATAGGAAAAACAAAAAAATTATTCTTCTCGTCTCTTAAGATGCGATGCTTCATGTTTCATGCCATCGTCCTACCTTAAGAGAAACTTTTTCTACAAGTGATGAATCACTGTTTTCCCTTACTGTTTTATCTAGATGAAAAATGGTATTGCCTCTCTGCGGGACTCTTAACATTTTATGTTGTGACATTTTTTATTTTTGATTTTGAAATCTATACATTAAAAAGTTCCAACATTTCTAAATTCACTATCTGGAATGTATTTTTTTAATCTCACGGGCTTTCCCCCAATTAACAGATCTGTCTTCTGACCAGTCAGCCTCCCGTTTCCTTAAGTTCAATAGCTATAGTTAGCAATGGGAATATACATCCATACCTCTCCTTTCCATTTACATGCGTTCCCGGAAGAGACCGTGTAAAGCGAAACCGTGCAAAGTGGAATATATTTCCCCCCTTAGGAACACATAAGTTTACATTTAAGCTCACAATCAGTCTTGAGTTCAACATGCAATCATCAAGTTATATTTTATTCATAATTGCTCCATTTATTATTGATTATAATCTCTGAGTCGAACCGAAACATTTCATGAATTTTAAATGCTTGGAGACCGTTCTGTGAAATCGATGGCCGTGCGATGCGTGGTAGTTGTCGAAAATGAAAACAGTACTAAAACCGAGAACGTGTAAAGCGAATCCGAGTAAATGGATGCATCTGAAAGCGGTAAAACATCATCTAATGTAAACGCAATAATACTATTTGTCCCTAAGATACTGAATGCTGATTAGGAAAGACCAATATCGAAGAATTTAAAAAAAAAAGGCTTATTCTAAATGTGCAAGATAATCTATCCCAATACAGATTTCCATTTAATGAAAACCGAGAAGAATTTTTTCATGTCCAACTTCGAATGGTTTATCTCATTCTGCTTTAACGATCCATCATAAGATTAACAGGAGAATACGTAATCGGCTATATTCTCCCCCTCCCACACACCAATTGCGGTGTATTTATTTCGATTCAGTTAAAAAATAGAAGTGTGTTTCACTTTAATCTTTCTATTTCTTTCTAACATTCCATTTCGTTCCATTCTGTTCCATCTCTACTCCGGCGTTCTCTTTTGAAGGCGGAAATATATGCCAAAAAACATGTTCCGCGATGTGATAATCGCTCGATATTTGGCGTCAATCGCGGCTGCAGGATGATAAGCAGAAGGGAGACTTCTTACGCAGCGCTCAATTCAGGAAGCACCGAATACTTTTATAAAAATAGAACCTCGAGCTGAGTATCCTCCAAACTTCAAATAGCCTCCTCCTCCTCCTTCTGTTGGCTCTTCTTCTTACTTCTCCTCCGCAGATCGGCCACGTGTTAAAAAGCGCGCGGGGAATCCCTTCCGCAGCTGTGAATGCAAAGGAACCTACGCCATATCCATCGTTAATGAACTCTTCAAAAACGCCGTGAAACGTGGGGATATTTGCGACGAACTATTCGACCCGAGAAATAAACCAATACCGACACCCGACCCTCCCATAACGCGGGGAATGCGTTTCTGGATGTATGCCGTGCAATGCGAATCCGTGTTACGTGCAAGGAGGGTTGCGTCCCGTGCCTTTTCAGGGGCGCTCTTCAAGACCCGAAATTTCCAAACAAATCACTGGTGCAGATGTATCTACAGATTGCGTTTGTTTTTATTATCTAACCGTGCGAACAAAGCGCTCGAGCCATGGAAACATGTCTTCCTCGCTCTGCAATCTGGAATCCCACTTTCGAGGTCCGACCAAAATCATAATCCGCGTTACGTGAATTTTTGGAATTAAAAAAACAAACTACGTCGTAGTGAGCCCGTGTTATAAGAGGGTCGTGTGTATCAACCGCATTTTCTCTACTTGCGCTACCTTGCTATAAGTCAAACATGCTGTCACTTGCGCTTTGGGCTCGGCGAATTAATTTCTTTGATTCATCGTTTGCTGTAAATAATTACTTCTTGTATCATTAATAAGGTTCCTATTGAATTTCGCTTCCTCATTAACGTCTTAAGACATCGAAACGAATGTTTCTCACATTTCATAGTTTATGGGGTGCGTCAATCCCAACTCGTATCTTAAGAGATATTTCTTAATAGCATTCCATAAGCTTGTAGTTGCACATTGTTAGCGCTCGATTATGAAAGTGTTGCGATGGAGTCACACTTAAAAAGTGATTTTAATGATTAATCCTTTCGGTGCTAAGATTCTTTTTTAGTAACACACTCTCGTCTGTGTTGGGATAAGTTGGATAGTGTTGAAAATAAATAACTTGGCGGGTATTACAAATTTAAAAAAACAAGATGCCTGAGAAACATGTTTTTGGTAAGAGTATGGCATATAAAAATAGTTAAGCATATAGATCGAGAAAATATTTTATCGTATCTATAGTAAACGGAATTCCAAAAACGCGTCCTTTACACATCTGTATGAACTGACATTCGGTTTGTTTTAATTAAGACGCATTAGAAAATCCTCCAAAATGCACTTTATGAAGATTTCTATTTGCAGTATTTTTTTACTGAATAGTAATTGCTGTTCTCAGAGAATCTTAATCATTTAAACCTGAGAAAGTACTGGAACAAAAAACACGATTTAAGCAACGATCACTCCCATGTTATATCGACGAAATTACAGACGGTTTATGCCTATTTTTCCATGAATAATACACGGTAATGGATTTTTTTAAACACAAATATCAACGCAGTGTTTATGCAAGCGTGCGATATAGAAAGAAGTAAATGGTACTCCATCGTTTATAGGTTTAAACTTTACGGGAATGTGTGCAATTCGGAAAAAATCTGTGGAAATGGTACAAAGCTTATAATGTCGTGAGAAATTTATTTTAATTTTTTATTCCAAATTGCACCCATTACGCGATCACTCAAATATCGGTCTCTTAAGTGAATTCTATTAAAATTTGGCCGTAATTTTATTATAAAATCGTCTTAAAAAATCGTTTTTTGAAACGTAGTCATACCTCAGGAGTGGATTTTTAAAGAGTACTTGTAACATTTGAAATCTCAAAAAGGATTTAGATATATATATATATATTGCCACCATAGAAAAAAAACCTTCTGTTTAAAAAATTCTCGTATCGAAAAAAACAGTGGACCGTAATTACCGCGAATGGGACACGACTTTGGTGCGCCCTTGAACCACGAATGAACCTAGGTTTTACACACGGTAAAGAAATTGGCAGGAGATCTTCGAGGGGATAGAGGTATGGGATGAGCGAGAGAGAGAGAAAGAGGAAAAACACCCGAGTGGTTACAGTTGCTTGGTAAGCAGCTGGAAACAAACCGGAGATCCATCAAATGCGTTCGGAAAGACCCGCGAGAGAGAGAGAGGCACGGTTGAGATGGATGGTGTCGTTTGTCGCTGTCTTGACGACGCCCGATGATTTATTCATGACGAATTAGTCATTTAATCTTTTTGGCATGCGACGCGGCGCGGCGATGGGATGGTCGCTTCCTCCGCTAAAAAAGGATTGATACCGAGTAAGGGAAAGATGGCGAGATATATGTATATAAGTGAAGACTGGCTGGCGTCGTGGATTCTAATGGGCGGCGTATAATACAGAAGGAGGTTTGAGGCGGACACGCCCATAGACTCCGTCTTATTTGCGGGGGTGATAAATACTGTTTTGCCGGGAAAAAAAACGAATGGAGAAATTCCAATGAGTTTCCACTCTACGTGGAATTCAAAATTAATTTATTTTCTCTTGGCTCGAATGAGGTGCGATGACCTTTTTACGCTATGAAGCGCAAATAAGAGTGGAGATTTAAATGTTAATGACCAGGATAATATGGACACCCACGGAGTAATTTCGATCTAAATTATGTGCCGAGCTCTCAATACATACAAAATGAAACGAGTATCGCAAATCCACTCATAACTATATCTTTTAAAAAATTGTTGTAGTAGATAATTAAATATTTGTTCCCTTTTGGCTCAGATAAGTGACTATGCACCCAACTAATAGTGATGGAACGGCAATTCTAAATTATATAATAATGGTAATTTATCATTTAACATTTAACAAATGATAAATAATAATGTCATCGTTTATTGCCGGTTGGAAAGTTTGCGCACAGAAAAATAAGCAGTGATATCGATCCTTAATGTGATTCACTTCTAATTGGTCAAGAATCGAACCGGTAGGCTTTGTTTGGATTCAAGGTTAAAAAGTGATTGACGTTATACAGACGGAAGTGAGGAGCGATAGAGAGAGAGAACGAGCGTGCTTAGCAACTATTATTGGTGACCGGTTGCTTAGGAGAGGACGCTAAGCACATTCCCATCAAGGATGAACGGTTCCGTTTATTCTTTTTTTTTTTCAAACAGCCTCTGGTTAAACGAAACGTTATTCGGAATTTTTCCGGCCAAAAAAATTACTTACAATAACGGTAAACTACTGGCGAAACTTTTTTAATTCGGCTGAGCCTATCAAGAGATGGCGCGACCTTATACCGTTTCTCTTAATGCGAGGAATATACAAAATTGAGGTTATTCCTGTGAGCAAGGGTGAATGCTAAGGAGACCCCGAAAGTATTTTTTTTAATTTGAGTAATTAAACCGGGAACTTCTTTCACGAATATCTGGTGATATTTCGAAAGCATCCCTTTAAAAAACATTGCTTAAATGAAGTCGGTTTTTCAGATGGCTCTTAAGAAACGGTAACGCATAAACAAATTTAACTCGGCAATAATACTAAGTTAAGAAATCTGACTATTCCGACGAAATGAAATATTTTTTTTAAATGGACCTATTGGAAACCGGCGTCGAAACAAGCGAGGAAAGAAAAGCGTTAAAAGTTACAGACAATACTTGCCGGTAGGAGGGTTCATTGGGCATCATTTGTAAACTCTTAATGATATTTTTCGGGTACGTGGATAAAGCACATTTTTAATATATAGACCTACCACACATTGTACAATGAAAAAATTCTCCAAACTAACTCTTCGAAGTTTACGCACGGCCAAATCAGTCATTTGAAATATCATATGTGGCCCGCACAGTGGTATACATTTACAGCGTCATGACTCCTGATCTATATAGTAAAATGGACGGAAATCCCGAAAAGTTGAGCGTTCTTTTCTTCGAAAAGAAATCCAGTTACGTAATAGTAAACGTATACCCATTAATGAAACGTTTGCGTAAACATTTCACACACGCGGGATTTTATAGCGTGTAACTTTCCTATGTCGACTCATCAAAAAGGAAAAAAAAAATAAACCAGATCCTGGTGTAACGGCATGAAAGATCTCTCGAACCTTCCGAGAACAACGAAATTTCCCCGTTCGAATATCGGTCAGGAGTACAATTAATAAGTGGACCTCTTGATTGCGGGATTCCCTCCCCCTAATTCCTCCCACTTCTCTCTCTCTCTCTCTCTCTCTCTCTCTCTCTCTCTCTCTCTCTCTCTCTCTCTCTCTCTCTCTCTCCTCCCTCCCTCTCTCGAGCCCGCTTGGTAACTGCGGTCACTTTCCTCTTACCGTTAATACGGACAGGGCCGACCTCCTCGAATGGGTTGAGAGAGATGCGTGTTAATTCACACCCTTCGAGCATTTTTAAAGGAAAGCTCCAAACCACGTGATTTTAAAATAATACGGAGAGAGAGAGAGAGACTTCATTGTATGATAATGCCTTAGTTGAGGCAACTTTACTTATTCTTGGAGAACTCGCCAACCCTTTTTATTTCTCTCTTTGTGGGTATCTTTCCGAGCGCCTCTCCACATAATCTCTCCCAAGGGCGGACTCAAGAGAGAACAGACAAAGGAATGGGAGGAGGATAAGCCAGTGTTAGAGAGAGAGAGAGAGAGAGAAGGTGAGAGAGAGAGAGAGGAATGCGTGGGAGTGACGCGTTCCGACGAAGAGGCGTCGAAACTGGAGACGCGATCAATGATTTCCTGCCACTCGCTAAAGTGGTAATGGTAACCTTAACCGACACGCAGGAAAACCGAGACTTTATTTATATTTTTTTTCGAGTTGAGTCTTAAAACGAGAGAGATCGCGGAACTTTTTATTTATCGCTTAGTATATGAGCGGGAAATATTTAAAACGAGATCCTAAATCTTATGTTAGATTCACCACATTTTTACCTCGTATAGCTCTCATATCGACCAATATATGTTCTGTAAATTGCAGTTTTCCAAGCTGAAGGATTCTGAAGATATTGCCCGCAAAGATAATCCGAATAAATAAGTCATTTAAAAAAAAGAAGTGCTAAAAATGTTTTGAAAAAAAGGTTTGGTGCAAAAGAGCTAATATTCAAAGAAGAAACTAAAGAAACAAGTATTTTTACTACATCAAAGCATGTGAGACGCGCTTACTCAATTTTTTTTTAAGTATTTTATCTGGATTCCGTAAAATTCTACTTTGAGCGCTGGAAAATATAAGCGTGTTAAAGGAAAGCGACCGTTTGTCATGGGTAACAGGATTAAATCTCTTCAAGTCGTAGTCGACTCAAATAAACCTGCAAAAGAAAAACATTCGTCTCGATTAACTGACGTGTGCAAAAATTCGACCACATCAATTTTAACAATGATGTTGAGCAAGTTGGCTTATTTATACAAATATAGTTAAATAGACTTTTTTAAATAACTATTTTAAAGTTCTAAAAAGACCATAATTAAATAGACTTTTTTAAATTACTCTTTTAAAGCTCTAAAAAGTGTTGCGCTATCACAATAATTATCATCAAACGGATATTTGCTACAGAATTATCGAGCTCGTCTTGTGGCAGAAAATAAATTTAAAAATAAGCACTTGCAATACTTTACAGGTATTGGAGTTACCTATGGCAAGTTCTCAAAAATTTCAGTTTTTTTTTCGTACTTAAGTACTTATTCTGTAATAGATGAAAAAGATAGGCCAAAGATCTATCGGAAGTGCTAATTTTCATCTCCGCCAACAAAATTAAATACCGGCCTATTTAAAAGCGAAATATTTTAAAACTACTTTTCACATTTACAAATAAATTCTCCTCCGATTTCAACTTAACTTATTCCTCACATTTGACGAGTCAATTTTAGCACCTCGAGAACAAAGGCGGAAGAATAATAGAATAAAATTAGTTCGTCCGTGCACCTGCATGCTTGCTATCCTCTACAAAAAACGCTTAAATTCGAATTTCGTTCTTTTTTTATTGATTGTGGTTGAATTTGTTGAAAGGTTAGTTTATCTTAGACCAATAATTATTTCGATATTATTTCCGTAAAATAGATTAAATTTTGCACGTATTACTTTAAAAAAATAAACTTAAACAATTAAAGTAACTTTTATATTGAATCAAAAAAAGGAAAAAATAAAGGAGGTTGTTCGATTTTGGGGTTCATTAGTCATCAAAAGTAAATCCAGGGTGTCCCATTTATATCTGACACATTTTTATTTGATATATCTGAGCATAGCTATAAATGTGACTAATCTGACTAATGGACAACAATTAAAAGATGTAGAGTACAATAATACACAATTCCCATGTTTGTACTTCATTGTAATTTAATAACTGTATGGTTTTCTTTAACAACCTTTGTTTTATTACAGAAATGAATGTATCGGATATAAATGGGACACCCTGTGTAAAAGCTTTATGGCAATTCTTCCCTTCATTTCTACGATTTGTTTTAAGTCTTTTGAAAAGTAAGAGATAATACATTTTTCGGAACGTGGAAAAATAAAAATCTGTAAAATTCGTTTCGTCTTAGCAAAGTATCCTACTTGTTCAGAATTATTCACGCATTATTAATTTATATTAATCCTTTCAATCCTTCTAACCGCCGACGAAAACAATCATAATACGAACAGTGGAGCCCAAACAGTATACTTTTAATATGTCAGTATAATTCATCGAATTGGCCTTTCAGGTCTAAAATACCAAGTCATTCAAGATGGAAAGTATTGTAACTTCATATGCATTGATGCATATAATTTATTAGAAAGTTCACCCAAGGGATGGAGAAAACTTCTGGTGCTGACCGGAAATCAAATCTGGTTCTTCCACCTCTCGGAGTCTAACTTGATAGGGTAGTAATTAGAGCATCCTCCCGTCAAGGGAAAGACGAAGCGTTCGATTCTTTCTCAAGGCATGGTTTTTTCCCCCCTTTATCCCCTCTTACCAAACCAAGCTCAGCATCGGTGAAGTTTAGTAATTTCAATGTAATTTACTGTAATGATCAATGGGATAAATACATTTGGTCGATGAATTCAACTCTGTGGCCGTTCACCTATCTCGACGATGATTCTCCGTGTTTTATCCGTCTCCCTACGTCTTCTCTTCCTTCAATTCCTTTCAAATCGATCCTCATTCTTCTATATCCCTCTGTATCTTAATCGATCTCCTTGTCAATCATTTTCCCTGGTGTTTCTCCGTGTCCATACCAACTAAACCGCTGCCTTCCGATTTCTGTTTTAATTATTTCTACATCCACTTTCCTTCTAATTTCCTCATTCTCTCCAATCTCATCTTTCCTTCTTTGTTTCTCTACATCGTCATCTCTACCACCTTTAGCCTGCTTTAATATGTTTCGCTATTAATGGCCGTGATTTCTACTTCACCCAGCTCTGGAGAAACGACGTGTAAAGTCTTGGCATATAGACTCTTGCAGAGATTTAGAACAGGAGAATTTAAAGATGAATTATCAAGCGTGTTAGGAGCCCATCTTATGTAGGACGCCGCGACCACACTGTCGAGGGACTAGAAATTACTTGTAGGATGGATTGATACAATGGATCCTTTTTCCCAAAACAATAAGAGGGCATAAAGTAAAATAATACATTATTACATAGATATATAAATTATATTCATAATATTCTTCCCCTGCCTCGCATCAATTACGTCTTGCAGGGTATTATTCAAATTGAGATATGTCAAGAGTGGTTTAAAATATACTTTATAAATTCCCCTTTTACGTTACTTTGGCGCATATCTATGCCATTAGATTCCCTTGGCACATGCATGTAGTAGTGGAACTGTCAAACATATGAAACGTACGAATACGGTGTTGGTCTACCATAGATAAGAGTTGTCCAGATAAGGGTAACTGACGTTTTAGGGAGAGATCTCGGCGTCATGCATCTGCTTAGCACGTAGAGATATCCTCACTCGGGTTGCCGAAACAAAGCCACGGAAAACACAATGGGTACAGGCGGACACGATAGATCGCGTCGGGAATTCACATCGCGAAGGTGGCTACCGGGAATGTGGCCGTAAAATAGTCCGTCACGTAGTTTGGTCGTCAGCAATAGGATTTAGTCGTAGTTTATTACACGGAGCTCGAGATCGTGGAATAAGAAAATAAACAGCAAGTGTGGTGAATATCATATCGCCACGCGAGTGACGAGAAGGACGCTGAGATATTTTTTTAATTAAAACAAGTAAATTTTTCAGGGTTTACTAAATAATTTGATGCATGACATGAGACGAGCTCCGAAATTCTTTTTTTAGTGAAATTTTCAATCAATAAGTATTATATGAACTTCACTTGTACATGAGCGTGTGTTTGTGTGTGTTTTTCAAACGAATTCTTCATTCGTATTCTAAACTCTTAAAAAAACATACTTTTGTATTTTTTAATTAAAAAAGCATTAAGGCTAAAATTCAAAAATAAAATGAAATTTAATTTTTTGTGTGAGGAATCCAATTAAAATGCGAAATTTTGGTATCGCTTTTTGCTATTACAACCAAATATTTATCGAGTTATTCATTCCAGAGTCGTATTTTCCATTTTCGAGGTCGCGACTCGTGGAAGAGCTTTTAAGTCATTTTTATATACAGAAAATATCAATGTAAATATAAGCCAGGAAATTTCTCGCGTAATTATCGATCCAATTTGTGTCGTTTTACTTGTGACAGTTGACCGAAATAGACGCTAAAATATTTACATATCCCTCCAAAATTGCGTAAGGGTTAATTTGTAATTAGCTTTCCCAAGAATCTCAACTCTAGCTACGAATTCACGAACAAATTTCCATTAGTCTCTAGTTATGCGGTAAAATAATTGGCTGTGATAAGCATAAAAGGAGAAATGTTTAGCTTTGATCATGCGCTAAATGGACAAAGGGAAACAGAATTTTCGTTTTTATACATGCGTATAATTTCTTTGTACTTCGCTTCACTTGATGCGTAATATTGTTGATATAACTTAGAAATTAATTTTTAATTAAAATTACTTCCATTTGTTTTGAAACTGTCCTTAAAATGACCGAATAAACCATTAATTTGATTTTTACATTCTATTTCAAATGATTTTAGCAGTTAAAGTCTTGTTTTTAATAGAAGCATTCAAGAATCAAAACTTGAAAAAAATAAGCACTTATCTTTTCAAATTTTAATTCTTGTGCGCTTATTTTAAACGCTTTTATTATTTTTTAAATCGATTATGCATTCGGTTTGTCTGTCCATCCGTTTGTACGGGTAATATTTCCGGAATCATTCAACCTAGAGAAGCTAAGTTTTCAGGATAAGTTAGTTTACACGAGAGCTAGAAATGGTAAAAAAAAATATGGATTAAAGATCAGCTGAATGGAAAAAAATCCCTAAATAGTGCATACTCTACAAATGTAGTCAACCGGCAATGAATGCATCGCATCTGCGATTCGTCACTCCGATGAAAAGATAGCAGTCGGTAAAAAAAAATTGCCTTATGTAATTGCACTGCAATTCTTCCCTCACTTGGTTAAATTTGTTTTCAGTTATAATACGAACTCGACAATCCTCCATTTAGTTAAAGGCTTACTCATCGAAGTTATGTTGAACTTGTTATCATTAAATCATACAAATAAAGTTTGCTTAAGTTTAATGTATTATCGAGTATCACATGTCACAGGGGACAGTGATAGAAGCAGAGGCGGATCCAGAAAATCCTCAAGGGAGGCGATTTGGGACCTCAACTGCTCGTCTCTTTGGATTCGCTGTTGCCTATGGCCTTCGTTCTCAATTCTCCCTCTGTAAGGTCTTTCTTACCACTGTCGGAAGGAGCTAATCTGCAGGTCTTCATCGTAGAATTTTGTTCGGAACCGGTTTTTAAAGGACTTACAAGGAGGCAGCGACGGTGATGTAACTATCGGTGCTCAAGGCGTGCAATGCACTGGGAGTCCACCTTATCGAGGGGAAACGTGTAATGCGTTGATATTCATACTTCTCACTCGGGCTTATTTGCCAAAAAAATTCTCGTGTCAATTTTACAGAAATGCTTATAATATTATTTTCTTAAGCTTTTTACTATATTCACGCAAGTCATATGAGATGTTATGGCCGAAAAAGGACGCCCCCTCGTTCCGATACATTTGACGGTTGCGTATAACTTCTCCCATCGTCGACTTTTGTTTCACGTAATATTTATTTATCGAGATATATTTCAGTGTTTTGTGAATTTTTATAAATCCGAAATTTTGGCAGAAAAATGATTTCTTTGATTTTTAAGTATTTTTTTGTGGAAATCTAATTAATAAATAAAAGAAAGTGTATTATTACAAGCTAGGTTTCACTTCACGGAACGACATTACGCAAATTAATTCAAATTAACTACGTAAATTTTCAATTTAATTAAAGGTGAATTTCCAATTTAATTAAATTATTTTAATTAATGTGGATATTTACGTAGCGAATTTCATTTCATTTGTAAAAGCAAATAGTTTATAGGAGTCCACTTTTCGAATTTACGTCATAGAGCTCCTGCTTCGTCCACCACTGGGTTGAAGTTGCGTCAAGTAGGATGTAATTTTGACGTGATCATATTAATTTTCTTGGAAATATTTAAGAAAAAATATCCCGATCGCACTCGCCTCCTCGATATTATAAAATATATTTCCTAAGGCAGTGGTGCACAATCCAACGGCCCGCGAAGGGTTTTTGCGCGGTCCGCGAAGACACGATGAAAAAAAACAATCCGTAAAATTTAACCCGAAAATTCATACATTTTTATGAAAATTTCGTTAATAAAGATTGAAATCGTGGAATAACTTCGATTTAAAAACTAATCCGACCCGCAGAAGAATTGGCAACTTCCACTGCCGCCCTCCATGTAGTAAAGATTGGGCAGCACTGTGCTAAGGGAATCAGCAAAGGTGATGGCATGAGCACTGCTGATAATGGGTTGCTCTACCGGTTAAAATGCCACCTTTGTACAACCGCTGTGCCAGTCTGTATGTTATCAAGGCTCCCCGCCACGCATTCTGCGAGAAGTTTCCGTGGCGCGATACGAACTTATCTCGATCATTATTTGTCAACAAATAAAACGGACCAGTCGTAAAAGCGTGTCTCTGTTGGTTTATTTTGACGACGACAACCGCGTTATGACAGTTCTTTAGGCGCTTTATAAGAGAGAAATAAACAGAAGACGAACAGTGATTCCTTTCAACGATGGAAGAAAAACCAACTTCTATTCAAAGCGTTTAACACGTGGGACTTATCGGGAAAAAAAAACACGTCGTCCAGCGATAAATAATAAGCTTTTTCTCGAGAAAATAATGGGAAACTGGGAGAATCGACGGAGATATGGTGACGGAAGAGGGGGTGGAAGCGTGAGGTTTGCTTATCCTGACTCTTGTTACCGAACGGAAAAATAACGTCGCGATGGAACTTTATAGATACAAGCTCACCAAACTTGAAGCGTCTTCTATCAATTTTAAGTAAATGTAAAATGTTTCCGTACAAAATGTTCGCCAACAACAGCTTTATTTCAGCTTCTCTGGGAAATCACACCGGAGAGCTAAAATTAAGCTGTGACTGGAGAACGATTTGGTTGAAAAATTTTCAAATTTGTATTTTCGGGCGATTTCTTCGACGGTGAAATTATTGTCAAATATACGATGGATAAAATCCAGTAAACAGAAAAATCAATTTATTTGTTTAATTATTATATGCGGACAACCATGACTGTAGCTGAATAATATATTTTTTATTGGCACGAAAGTCTCTTAAATGTCAGGGTCAAATCATTTGTTAGTGATATTCTTGTTACTCCCTCTTGTCAGTTTAAGTGCGGAAATTTGCGTGTTTTGTCCTCGAAAATCTTCGGTTATTTTTTAGCATGCGATTACCATGCGGTACTATATAATTCAGACAATTGTAATTACGATCGAATGGTACCTATACCATAGAACCGGGGTGTACAAACTTTTCACACCCGCGGGCCGAATTCGATGGTTTATAGTTAGCCGAGGGCCTCACTTGATCAAAAACAGAATAATGTAAATTAAAAAGAATAAAATTTTAGATAAGTTTTACTCATCAATAACCAAACGCAAAATTATCACAAATATACATTGCAGTGCGAGTTTGGAAATGTGTGCAACTCTTTTGAAAGAAGCAATAAAGGAGGAAAGATTTTCAAGAGTACAAATTTGCTAAAAGTAGAGCGTTTAGTTAACCTTAGCATTGTGCAGTCTCTTATAATTTTTACTTTATGATTTACAAAAATAACCTAACCTAAAAATTGTTCAATATTAGCCTTATGATGAAAAATCTTCCGCGGGCTGCACAAACATCAACGGAGGGCCGCACTTTCTGCATCCCTGCCGTAGAACATCCCATGATACGTAATTTAAGCGAAAATAAAATATTCGATTAGAGCCATGGTAACGAATTTCATAGGTTATTTTCTGCTCTGTTTATCAGGAATTACCTTCGTCCTTTGTCGATAAAAATGTTTATCCGGGAGAAATTTTATAAAGATAACCTTTTCATATTGTTTCACCTTCACTGTACCGAAACTTTATGAGAAGCGTGCTGTGGTGCAAGGAATGAGTCCTGGATAAAAATTACCATACCGTTCCAAACAAGTGGCTGTATTTCACATCAAATGTTAATGTAAAGAAACATCGCTAAAATGTTAAACTTTATAATCTCCCGGTCGTAATATCGAAACCTTTGATCGAGAACGTTTTTCTCGCCCGTGCGACGCACAAAAGTGAATATCGACGCATTGAAAATCATCCAAGCCCGAAGAATTTGTACGGTTTGTATTTTGCAATCGCTCAACGTCGACTATCGTCCCTTCCTTTCAGGTTTTGCGACTTTTTTTCTTAAGAAATAAGAAACTTGTCACGCAATCGAAGCCCTTGTCTCTGGCAAGAGGAAAACGGTGTATTTTAAAGAGGGTGGACGTCTTATTTTTTTCCCCTCTCGATGCATTTCCTGTTGAATAAACCCGACCCGAAGGCTTCCTTTTAAAATTTTTCGTGACTCGACTGGTTACGTCACCACCAAAGACCTGATTGTTCCAGGGAGATGATCGCTTTTACTATATTATTTCATTTACAGTGTGTCCACAATGACTTGTCACCCCCCACTTAAGCTTGCTGATAATTAATTACAACTTTTATTACTTACTGGTAATTAATTACGTCAATCGTTTTCGCGCCAATGATGAGCTTGAGAATGCTGTAAATGATGCATTTCAACATTTAACCCCGAAAATGCTAAGGAAAATGTCACATAGAACATGGCGGAAAATCATTCTTTGTAAAGAGAATGGCGGTGTGCAAACGGATTTGTTCGACTTATGACGATGTGATCAATCTTGTGTTACTTATTAATAAGTAAATTTGCAGTAAAGATATTTACTATAGTAAATGGCTGTATCGTTCTTGTATTTCTGAAACTAAATACTTTACATGGGGGTAACAAGACATTTTGGACACCCTGTATATTTTATTGTGTTTCTAGAAAGCTGCGTGACGCATTGCCCCTATAAATAAATTAATTGGTTAATTATGAAAACGTCTTGCGTGGAGGCAAGAAAAAATTGAGCAATAGGAAGCGCGTTTTTCGGAAAATTTTGAATAAATAAATAAATTTAGTTCGGTTGTAGCTATAATTCATTTTAGTATATTTATTTATTTTATTCTATTCAAATAACAAATATATTAATAGATAAGTCATCGAATAAGGTATTATGAGCAAATTTAACGTCAACATAATCTTACGTCGATTTCGACGTCTGTGTATATGCAGCATTTTTAACGGTAACAGTAATCTTCATAACAGACTAATTTTGCATGCATCTGACAAAACTAGGAGTAAATTTCTACAGCAGGGAGATATCCCTACGCAAATGGCTTGCATAATCCTTCCTCCTTAGGTCATTTTCCGAGTAGCGATTAATGAAAACTATTGGGATAGCGTGACCGCGACTGGTTCACATTATGAGCAAGCGGTTTTTTCCTATTATTCACTCTCATCCCATGCAGTTGTTTTTTTATTAACTTTTCAAATTCGCACTTCATTCCTCGTTCACCTTCCCTCGTAAGTCTATGTAATCAGTCGATCCTGTACAAGGCTATCTATTGAATATCGATGAGCTTTTTCCCTTGTTTATGTGGAGCTTTTTTTCGTCATTCTTTTTGCATTGGACGATATTAGAGTGCTCTTACCATTTGTAGATGCTTTGGCGTCGTCACAAAAAATTGCTTGGGGCATTCGGTTGGATAGACTTTATACGAGGGATTTTCAACTCCTTGCCTATTCATCTTTCCTCTCTTCTTCCTGACACGAACCGATATAAGTCGCCATTATTATTAAATAATTGGGCACAGAACGAGCCACTGAAATTACTAAAGCAGAGAACATCTGGAGCCTTATGCATCATAAAACTACAACATTCTGTAGAAAAAATCGAATTTCACTAACATGATAAAGGTATCATAAAGTAAAATAAATATGACATGAAATTTAAATGCAACATTCCTTTTCACTTATTTTTTGAGCGTTTCCCTATATTAAATTACCGTAAGATGATATATCCAAATTAAAAGGACTCCATTGCCATGTGATGTGTCATTTAGCTGCAAATTGGAATTGTAATATGTAAATATTTCCTCTTGTAAATACCGTATCCTTCATATAATAGTGATTTTTATTTCTCTATACTCGTATAAACTATGACCTTCTTGAAACATTTACTAATTATGCAACAAAATAGATTTTTAATGAAAACACTAATATGAAGGGTTTGCATGCCATGTTACATAATTTCTGTCATAGCTTGAGTATCCAGTATAACCACAATGCTAAAACTGTTCCCAAAATATCCAATAAATAGGTTTTGACTGAAAATTTGAAAACAGTTATTAGAATATTCACATTACTTGTTTCAATAGACGTAAGGGAGGAAATTTAGTCTGAAACTTTTTCATTTATTTTCTCGAAAAGTCCAGGAGGGCTAGGTTTATTTTTTGGTCAGCATAATTTCCATCCGCTTCGCCTCCATGGACAAATGACGAAACCTCTTCACAAACGAAATAATTTACAACTCGCTCGTAAAATTTTGGCGCTATGCAGAATCCGTCTTTTGGAATCGAGCCAACCACTGCTCCTGTCAGTCATACATCCACATCACGCATTAAACGATCCGCCATCTATGTGGGACAAATCTCGGACGGAGGCCAAGGTGGCCAGACAGAGAAATGGAGAACAGGAAAGACACGAAAGAACTGGAAAATAAAAAGATACTCCTACGTTCCCTCTGCCTTTTACGACGTAACATTTTTCGGGAGCGTAACGGTTCGAACCCGACAACTCTTGTTATGAAGTGCCTCTCTTTTCTCTCTATCGATTCAGATAAGCGAGTGAAAAATGACCAGCAAGAACTTGTTCGCTGCTTCGCCAACAAAAAAAAACTCGCCGTGTTTTTATTTTTCAGTGAAACAAGAAATTCCATCGCCGAATTTCCTCCGTCCAAAATATTGGGAATGTTCCAATGACGAGACGGAAAAATCAAGGGCGAGATAAAAATATTCTACTTTTTATTTCAGGATATAAAGGGAAATGAGGACGCGTCGGATGCATTCGTATCGACGAGGGATTGTTATTTTTTATCTTTGCGAAGAAAACGCGTCGAAATATATCTATTTCGGCAACCACCGAACAGCATCGAAGTTCACTTCTCTCGTTTCAGAATTACGAAAATTCTTGGCTGTTGCTGATGCGTTTCTGCGCGAAATTTATTCACAGTTCACATAGGTGTCGAGAAAATAGTTTCGGTCGCATAGCGTATGTAGTTTATGTTTTCATAAAACACTTGTTGGCATGCGGCTCAATGTTGCGGGAAGGAATGGTTACAATGCCGCGCTGAAAAACAAACGCCGTGGCCAACTCTTATTACGATGCAGACTGCGTCCGTTTACGTTTATATCAAGCATTCTGCCCTCTGCCGGGTGGAGTTGTGAGTCATCTCATGCCACTACCACTTAATGAAGAAATATCTGTTCAATCTTATAACCTATTATATCTTCCAAAGTTTTATTTTCTTTTTGTTCGTACGTACTTTACGGGCATTACAGTCTATATTACTCAAGAATGAATTTGGTGGCCCCGTAAGATTTATTTTTTTATTGTTTTCATTAGTAAACATGAGCTAGAGCTTCAGGAATCCGTTTTTATAGTCAGGCTTAATTAAATGCCTTGCATTAAGCGGCAACAACATCATTGTGATGACAACGGTGAAAGTGTGCGCGATTCTTTTACAGTATGTTAAATCAGTTCTTCGAAAATTGCTTTACAATCGACAGAGGTCATTTCATTGATTTCCATACTCGTATAGATTCAAATATGAGCGACATAGAAATATCCGAAAGCAGCATCGTTAAATTACTAAAACAGGTCCATAAAAGAAATCGCCAGGGCCGGAAGCCGTACCTGAGTTCATTATAAACTCGCTAGCGAACGAATTAGCTCCGTACCTTAAGATCGCATGCACAGAATCTTTAGATGATGGAGTAGTTCCTTTGATATGGAAAACAGTCCACGTTACACCTATACACAAAACGGGAAGTCAATTAAAAGTGGAGAACTACCGCCCTATATCATTGACATCAATCTTCTGTAAGGTTTTTGAGCACATTATCGGTAGCTCAATAATGCGATTCCTCGAAAGTAAAGGTGCTCTGAATAGAATAGGCAGGTCATGCGAGACACAGCTCTAATCACACATGATATTGTGAAAGCAGCGGACAAAGGAATAGGAGTAGATGCAGTGTTTTTAGACTTCGTGAAAGCCTTCGACACGGTTTCCCACGTGAAAATAGTACAAAAATTAAAGGCTTGTTCAATTAACTAGAAATTGTAAATAGGATCGCTTCGTTCCTTTCGGATAGAACCCAGAGAGTAGTTCTCCATGGAGTTAACATCAGACTTCGTCAAAGTGACTTCCGGCGTGCCTCAGAGAAGTGTAATCGGACCGCTGTTATTCATGATATATATATATATATAAATGATTTAGCGGATAATATAAAGTGTACTGTCAGACTCATCGCGGATGACACACTTGTGCATGGTGAAATCAACACAAGGAGAATTTACAAAGGGACCTTCAGGTTATTAGGAAGTGGTGTAAAGATTGGCAACTCTACCTGAATATAGAGAAATGCGCCGTAATGAATTTCACGCATTCCATGAATTTTATCCGTTACCCGTACGAAATATCTGGAGTAAAGCTAAAATACGTCAATAGCTACAAATACCTAGGTGTCACACTCAGTAGCAATTTGTGTAGTAGGGTGCATATCAAAACCGTCATAGCATTGGCAAACAGGGTTCAAGGGTTTTCCTCTAGAGTCCTGCAGGGATGCCCCTCGAATGTGAAGGAAGTCGCATACTTTTCCCTCATACGACTCGTCGTGGAATATTGTAGCGCCGTCTGGGACCCTTTCGAGGAAGGCCTAACTAGGGAGCTCGAAATGGTTCAGCGTAGAGCGGATAGATGTGTAAAGAGATAATATCGGTATAATGCGAGTTTATCAGAGATCTTGAGGACCTGAAATGGCAGACGTTGAAGAGTAGAAGAATTGAATACAAAAGAAAACTACTTGAAAAGTTTAAAAGCTCCAAATTCGTTGAAAACGTACGCGGCATAGTTGTACCCATCGGTGTTAGTGAACGTAATGTTAGATCAGAGCGTACGAGAAAATATGTCGAAACAATCGCTAGAACCGAGAAATACTACAGATACTTTCTCACAGACGCGATAAAACAGTCCAACAGAGCATTAGTTAGAGTTCATTTGGTGCTGTGACAGCCCCTGCCAAACGCTTCTGGCGGCTTGCAGGGTATTCTACATCTATCTACATCTACATGATACCCTGCAAATCACCAGACTGGTGGGTGGCAGGGGGTGCAGCACACCAAAACCTACCTAATAACGTCCCTCGTGGGAATCACTCTCCCATTATGATCTCGTATGGTCCTTGGGGAAAACGAGCTCTGATATCGCTCGGTCCTACAGTCGTTCTCTCGTATTTTATTCTCGTGATCGTGCCTGCCCATGTACGTAGGTGCCTCTAATATTCCTGAGACCTCCTCTAAGAGAACTTCCGACCTAAATTTCTCCAGAAGCCTTAACCTAGCGCTAATTCTGCGATCCTCTAGCGATATCCAATTCAACTCCTTCAAGAGTGATGTGACGCTTAATTTTTGCTCATATTTTTGCTTTACGAATCTGGCTGCTCTGCGTTGGATTCTTTCTAACTCAAGTATTTGTCCCTTTTCGTACGGATCCCATATGCTGGAAGCGTATTCGACCTGAGATCTGACCAATGATAAATAACACGTTTCTCGTACCTGTTCTGTGCTACTTCTTACTATTCTGCCTACGAAGCCCAATTTCTTATTAGCTGCGCCTACGATCCTTCGAATATGCATATTCCATGATAGATCACGACAAATGGTGACTCCTAAATATTTAACGTACTCTGCAGATTGGATATTCAATCTATCAATTCTGTACTCCGAGTCTAATTCATTGTTCTTACTCTTCCAGAAACTCAATAGGGAACATTTGCTGTGATTAACTTCGATTTTCCAATCTTGACACCATGCTGAAAGGGCGTTTAAATCTTCCTGGAGCGATTTTTGGTCATCCTGACTCGTTATCTCATTATATAAAACGGTGTCATCTGCGAAAAGTCTTATTTTGCAGCGAACTACCGAGCAGATATCGTTTATATATATCAGGAATAGTAGTGGGCCTATGACACTTCCCTGTGGAACACCTGATGCGACCTTTACCGGGTATGAAGATTTCCCATCAATAACTACTATCTGTTTTCTGTCTGAGAGGAAGTCTTTAACCCAACTCACGATATTCGGGTTTATGCCGTACTTTCCTAGTTTTCCTATTAATTTATTATGGGGTACTTTGTCAAACGCTTTTTTAAAATCAATGAAAATGGCATCAACCTGAGTGTTTTTCTCTCCGCATTGTAACAATTCGTTTACGAACAGGGCGAGTTGCGTTTCGCATGACCTACCTTTCCGAAACCCGTGTTGGTTTTTGCTTAGTGAAGAACGACCATCTAAATAACGCAGAACAGAGCTAACGATTATATGTTCTAGAATCTTACACAATAATGACGTCAAGGAAATCGGTCTATAATTTTCGGGGTTCTCTTTATCACCGCCTTTGTGGATGGGCGTTACGTATGCTAGCTTCCAGTCTTTTGGAACGGTACCATGTGCAACGGATTTTTCGAATATTATTTTCAAGTAAGGTGCGATTACCGAGGCTAGCTCTTTCAACACACGCGCGGGTATGCCCTCCGGCCCGGGAGACTTATTTTGCTTAATCGACTCTAGCTGGTGCGCGATACCTGTTTCCGAGAATATCAAATCTTCCATCGAATTTCCCTCATCATTCAAAGCTGGTTCCTCAAATTCGTTGCTCACTGAAGTAAACGCTTTCTGAAAGTGTTCATTTAACAAGTTCGCTTTTTCCGCGCTATCATGTACTACATCACCTGCCTCCGTTCTCAATGACGCTATGGTGGGGCCTCTACCATGAACCTCTCTAACGTACGACCAAAATGCTTTCTGATTTTCTTTCAAATTACTATGCAGAACTTTCTTTTTGTAATCATTAAATGCTTCTCGCATTGTTACTCTAGCTCTTGACCGTTAATTAATGTGAATGTAAATGATAAAATCATTAGCGGATGTTGCCGTAAATTATCTCACTTCATTTGTTATTTTACAAATATGATTGTTAGAATAACATTGTTTGATCTATAAATATAATTATATATTACGCGCATTGAAATATGCATCTCGTAGAAGACATTTCATAGGACGGAATAATTTGTATTAGTTAACAAAAAATATTAACAAATTTTTCATCCCACTCATTTAATTTTATACAAAGGTCATTATATCATATTTTCTAGCAGTGTGAGCCATGTTTTCGAGATATTAAATATATTTAAAAGAACTTTAATATTTAATTAACTTTAATCTACTACGATACTTTGATACTTTTGAATAAAATAAACATAAATGGTAGCCATTAAACGATCTACATCTGCATATTCATCCTTCAATTGAGTTCACTTATTTTATATCGGAGCAATGTAGAAATATTTAGTGTTCTGCTCGTGCGGTAGCACCCCCTGCCAAACGCTATTGGTGGATTATAGAGTAGTTGTGCAGATACATGTCATCGTATGAAGGGTAATTATGAGATCCCGTCTCGTTGCAGTTCTAGAAATATTCTTTACGATTTTCGGCAAAAATGTATGTATAGCTAAGCTGAAAAATGTTTTACATTTTTAAAGAGTTAGCAGGTTCAGAGAGACTCGGGAAATTTCCACATTTTGAGGCCCCTGACCATAATAAAACATAAATAAAATAAGATAATCGTTAGCTAAAAAGAGTGAAATGTAATTAGTATATTTTTTATTTATAAAATTCTATTATGGCCTTTATCCGTGCAAATGTATCAATTTTGAGGAAAAATCTCATTTTCTTACAATTTCAAAGTTCCAATAATACGCAAATTTGGGACCCCTTAGGCTTGAGGCCCAGGCCAAATAGCCCATCCCCTCTGAGAGGCCCTGAGTTTTACGTAAGTTACAGTCAACTTTCGATCGAGTCTAGTGAATGAGAATATAAGTATACTTTCGGTATCGACAACCAAAGAGTTTCAGATTGTAATACTGAATCAGCGAATTGCGCAATGTTTACATTTTCGCTTTCTACCATGGAGTCAACATACGAGATCTAAAGCGTTTTCCATTCACACGGGTCAGGACTGGTTCAACGTCCATTCTGCAGCCGTAACGATCCCCGGAGAGAACGCTATTAACTCTCCCGTTCACGCGAATGGAAAAAGGGAAACCCGAAGCCAATGTCGATTGCGAAATGCACCAAGAGATGTAATCTCACTTCTCTATTGTGCATTCTTTAACGGTGAGTAGATCCTGTTTGGGAACTATCTTCCCCCAAGACTCGCGACAGGTATATACAGAATATATTTATGTCGTGTATGTTTATGTGCGTGCGTGTGCAATAAGTATGCACATATATGTATGTATGTTTATATCTGTGTTTTTAAGTGTTTCTACAAAGAAATCAAGACTGAAAATTTGTAGTTTTTATCTTTCAATTCAACTTATAAAAATACTAACAGAATTAAACTTACCAAACTGGTGGTTGGCAGGTATTGTAATGCAACAATTACCTCCTTACACTATTCAATTATTAATATAGAGAAAAAGAGCAGTAAATTATGCACACACTGCTGAAATATTGTACTCGGCACCATATCACGTGTTAAATTTTTAAAAACCTCCCCAGAATAAAGAAAATTGCATAATATCAGTGGCGTAGCGTGTTAATATTGAACCGGGGGACTCAAAGGGGCCACCGACAAAAAATAAGCATTTAAAAAAAAATTGTTAATATATTGTCACCTTTTAACTCGTTTTCTGAAAGTTATTCTAACTCGTAGGTCGAGGGATCCAAAACATCGTAATTTTTCTCTTCCACTGTATGTCGGAAGAGCGCAACATTGTAATAACTATTTTCAACTCTCGCAATTTTTCTGGTGAAAAATAAATAAATAAATAAAAATAATCGACATCGTGCACCTCTACAACGCTTTGTGTTTCACTATAACTTTTTGTATCGCTGAAACTTTCTACTGTATCTCCTATTTTTTAAACTTATTGGGTACTACCGTATTACATTGAAGGCTGTGTAGTGTCGGTCTTTTCGATCACGAGGATAAAATACGAAAGATCGACTGTAGGAACGAGCGATATAAGAGCTCGTTTTCCCCAAGGACCATACGAGATCATAATGGGGGAGTGATTCCCACGAGGGACGTTATTAGGTAGGTTTTGGTGTGCTGCACCCCCTACCACCCACCAGTCTGGTGATTTTCGGGGCATTATGTAGATATAGATAGGTATCAAGTTGGTTTCGCATTTTTATTTATTTATTTTTTAATAAAAATAATTATATGGCTCATCAAAAAGGATTTTGCACTCTGGCCCCCAAAGCGTTTGTCATTGCCAGTGATGGTAGTAATACTAATGAAAATACAATTCCTGGCACATAAACCCTTGATTTCGATCGCAAAATCATTTTGCAAACAGCTTTTGGTTGTTCGATCCTAGGAAGCTAAATGCAATTAACCTAATTGCATAATGCAGCGTAAGCAGCGTCAAATCCCGGAAGCGTATCAAATTTTTTTCAGTATTTGCTTCACTCAACACTTTTATGTTGTCTAGAATATTTTCATCTTAAAATTTATTACTGTCCCTTCAATCTCGAAAGCTGGATAGAAAATTACGTACATGCTAGCAGAGACGGCCGTTCTTTATGTAACGGCAAGTTAAACAAACAGCGCATGTTTATGTTCCTCTTTCGAAGGCATAAGATAACTAGATTGAACCATTTTCCAGAGATACATTCGCAAGATGGTAATTGCCAATGTAATGAATGATAATTTGGCGGGTTAGAAAGAGACCTCTTCTAAAAGTGTTAGTCAGAGAGAGACGCAACGGAATATCAAGACGGATGAAGCAGGTCGAAGAAGCACCGCAAGCGTATTCTTCTCGAGAAGAAGGTCTCACCGGACGCCCTCTTCTTCTCAAAACAGTGATTCATAACAAACGCAAGGGTTTTCTTTCCGAGCAACGAGGTTCAAAGTCCAGAGCGGACAATCCAGCATTAATGCTAAGTGGCAATGCAGTATGTGGGAACGGAGACGGAGTCGCGCTCACGTTACGCTAATGTGATTTTCGACGACGGTTACTTGTCCGTGGCGTGGTTACTCCTTATCAGATATTATAGATTAGCTATGTCGCTTTAGTGTGTGCGTGTGTGTTTTTAAAAGAGTAGAAACCGTAGGTGCTATTTGCTGTAAACTGAATCTGTGACCCTCTCTTGTATAAATATTATTTTCTACTGTATTTCACGAGCAGATCAGTTCTGTACCCCAACCAAGATAATTGTCGTTCTCGTTATTGCTAAAAACAACAGGACATTACTCACTTTCAAGGAATGGAAGCAAATCAGCTGTGAGCGCAATCATGAGTGCGGAGAGAAATTTAAAATCAAGATTTGTTACCCCCGTAAGTTGGATATTCTATTTTTTGCTTATGGCACCTTCGTAGGTATTATATAAAGTTTTAATAAAAATTTAAATTTTAGTTCTTTTTCATATTTATATTTCCATGTAAAAACTTAAGCTTTTACTCTTTTTAAACAAAATTGTTGAACTTTTAATGGGAAGGGGGTCCGCGGCTCCAGAAAAGTTGATGTAGGGGGTCCGCAACTCCAGAAAGGTTGAGAACCATCGATCTACGATACTGAGCGCTTCAAAAGATAGCATATATAAGCGTAAACATCAAAGTCTTTGCTGATATCCATATCCGGAATCCTTACAAACCAAATAGCGACATTTATCAATTTTGCGAATAGTAACAGCGTAGATGACTCTTGGACGGAAATTTTGCGAATAATTCGAGAAGGGTTAAAAACGTTTGTCCCAACTAAAGCAATTCGTGATCGCAAGGACCCACGGTGGGTGAAACCGAAACTCCGTGCCTTGCTCAAGAAACAAAGACGGCATCACGCGCACATAAAGCACCTTAAAGAAGTTGGTAGGGACCACGCGAACGAGTATTTAATATACAGAAATAGTCGTAAATCTGCAAGAGACGAAGCGCGTAAGGAATTTGACGCCTACCGATCCACGACACTCTCGGATTCACTCAAAAACGACTCGAAAGAATTTTGGTCGTACGTGCGAGAAATGCGAGGAGGTCAGTCCACAGTACCTCTTCTACGTACAGACAACGGTGAAAGTGTACACGATTCATTTACTAAGGCTAGTATGTTAAATCGGTTCTTTGAAAATTGCTTCACAATAGACAGCGGTGATTTCATTGATTTCCCTACTCGTATAGACTCAAATAGGAGAGTGATTCCCACGAGGGACGTTATTAGGTAGGTTTCGGTGTGCTGCACCCCCTGCCACCCACCAGTCTGGTGATTTGCAGGGTATCATGTAGATGTAGATGTAGAAATATGAGCGACATAGAAATATCCGAAAGCGGTATCGTCAAATTACTAAGTCAGGTCCACAAAAGAAAATCGCCAGGGCCTGAAGCCATACCTGCATTCATTATAAACTCGTTAGCAAACGAATTAGCTCCGTACCTTAAGCTTCTATTCAGAAAATCTTTAGATGAGGGTGTAGTTCCTTTGATATGGAAAACAGCCAACGTTACACCAATACATAAAACGGGAAGTAAATTAAAAGTGGAAAACTACCGCCCTATATCGTTGACGTCAATCTTCTGTAAGGTTTTTGAGCACATTATCGGTAGCTCAATAATGCGATTTCTCGAAAGCAAAGAAGCGCTTAACAGTAGCCAGCATGGTTTCCGGAGAGGCAGGTCATGCGAGACTCAGTTAGCTCTACTCACACAAGATATTGTGAAAGCAACGGATAAAGGAATAGGAGTTGATGCAGTATTTTTAGACTTTAGGAAAGCCTTCGACACCGTTTCACACGTGAAAATAGTGCAAAAATTAAGGGCTTATTCAATTAACGAGAAAATTGTAAATTGGATCGCCTCGTTTCTTTCCGATAGAACCCAGAGAGTAGTCCTCGATGGAGTTGCATCAGACGTCGTCAAAGTGACTTCCGGCGTGCCTCAGGGAAGTGTAATCGGACCTTTGTTATTCTTGATATATATAAATGATTTAGCGGATAATATAAAGTGTAAAGTTAGACTCTTCGCGGATGACACACTTGTGTATGGAGAAATCAACACAATACACGATCAGGAGAATTTGCAAAAGGACCTTCAGGCTATTACGAAATGGTGTAAAGATTGGCAACTCGATCTGAACATAAAGAAATGCGCCGCAATGAACTTCACGCGCTCCACGAATTTCAACCGTTACCCGTACCAAATATCTGAACTAAAGCTAAAATACGTCAATAGCTACAAATACCTAGGAGTAATTCTCAGTAGCAATTTGTCTAGTAGAGAGCATATCAAATCCGTTATAGCATCGGCAAACAGAATTCAAGGGCTTTCCTCTAGAGTCCTGCGGGGATGCCCCTCGAACGTGAAGGAAATCGCATACTTTTCCCTAATACGACCCATCGTGGAATACTGTTGCGCCGTCTGGGACCCTTTCGAGGAGGGCCTAACTAGAGAGCTCGAAATGGTTCAGCGTAGAGCGGCTAGATTTGTAAAAGGAGAATATCGGTATGATGCGAGTGTATCAGAGTTATTGAGAGATCTGAAATGGCAGACGTTGAAGAGTAGAAGAATTGAATACAAAAGGAAACTATTTGAAAAATTTGAAAGTTCCGAATTCGTTGAAGACGTACGCGGCATAGTCGTCCCCATCGGTGTTAGTGAACGTAATGTTAGATCACAGTGCAGGAGAAAATATCTCGAAATTACCGCTAGAACAGAGAAATACTACCGATCCTTTTTCCCAGACGCGATAAGACAATCCAACAGAGGAATTAGCTAGACTTCACTTGGTGTTGTGACACCCCCTGCCAAACGCTTTTAGCGGCTTGCAGGGTATTTATGTAAATGTAAATGTTTCACGGGAGAATGATCCATGCAAATTCTGATAAAGAGGATAATAACTAAGTAACTAACAATGAAATGTCGTATCTTCTTTTTGTGCCATCTAAGTTTATAGGTAGGCGATCATCCTATTACGAATATTCGGTTCGATCCCTGGCGAACTTGAATAAGTTCTCCGTATTAACTCCAATCCAATCCTTAATATTATGTAGCCATGATATCCTTTTTCTTCCTCTACTACGCTTTCCATTTATTCTTCCTTGTAATATCAACTGTACCGTTCCATACTTGTTTTTTCTTAGTATATGTCCCAGATACGCAGCTTTCCTTCTTTTTATTATTTTGATTAGTTCTAAACCCTTCTTATTTCTGGACAAAAATTTAAAACGCTATATGCGCATTCACCGTTTACTCGCTCATATTTATGAATTTTTTAAGAAGAAACAAATTTTAATCGGACTCTTTATCTTGTTAACAAATGGAGTTGTCGTTGTAAAGAAATTCCAGGAAGTTCCGGATACATCAGCCAGTTTTATAGAAAAGAAAACAAAGTAGCTCTGATGCTATTTGTTCTCCTACAAAAATAAATTATAAATCCCCGCATTTACCAACGAACTCATTCATCTCAGTGTCATTAAAAGGCACTTTCCATTTGGTTGCGCAACCACGGTCGATCCCGAGTAATTGCACACCATTAGCCGAAACTTATCATCGGTCATTTCGCGTCGCACACCGACGGAAAATACTGCGCCTGCATGTGTACATATCGGCTCCCGTCTCTTTCATTCGCAGAAACATAATACGTAAGTCATTGGGTACGGTGGAAGCGAACGGAGGAATTACGAACGGGTGTCGCGAACCCGTACGCCAGGTCCTCGACCCTCTCGCCGTCGGGGTGGATCTTCCCTCCGCTTGGCGGCGCGGCGGTCGCTTCCCCGGCCAATATATTGCCCTGGCGACGATAGGCGCAGTTTAGTCGAGTCCCGAAGTCAGCGATCGAAGAGTGGAGGAGGCTGTTCACAAGCGGTAGACAAGAGGTTCCTACGTACGTCTTCGTTCTGTTCCTAAGAGGTGTCGGAGAGAAAACTTTGCCGGTATCGTCCTCCGAAAGAGAGGAAGAAGATGAAGGCTGGTCTTATTTCTGTGCTGGCCCTCGCCCTCGTGACCCTGCCATCAGGGACCGAAGGAGAATGGCCCTTCTCTCCAGGACATATTTGGCCTTTCCAACAAAGGTGAGTGCGAGTTGAAATCAATTGATCCTGTTATTAGTGTCGTTTTGTCCGTTTGATTTCGTTTAAATCGGAGATGTTTAAAACAAAAGTGAAGCCGTTTTCGTTGTATTCAATTCCGCATGATTTGAAAAGTTGTAGTTAGCACGCAATATCTCTTGGAAAACATTGCCTCGATTAGGTTGCTTGGAAACAATTGTATCGATGAGTAGGCTACATTCAAGGGGCAACGTACTTCCGGACGATCTTTTTTGTCGCAAGCACTTAAGAGGTCGGGCAATACATAAGGTAACTTATCTGTCGAAATTTATCTAGGTGATATTAAGCAGTTATTATTTGCTCTATGCTGTTTTTCAATGGTTATCAGCTCCATTCTTTTCCGGACATAAAGCTCATCGGATATTATTCGAAGGATTCTGTTTTTTTCCATTCATTATCCTTGTATGGTATCCTTGGCCCGACTACATCTCGATCTTATCAGTTTCTGATGTTTTTAGAAGTTGCCTTTGTAAAGTTTCTTAAAGATATATCTGTTAATGTAATTTTTATCCTCTATTGTTCTCTAGAGAAAATTAGGATCGTGGAATGTTTTATTCGTGAAATTTTGCATCGGTGGACCTTTTCGCCGTTTTTTTAAAAGTCTAAAATCGTTCTTAGACCTTGAAAAAATCCTCTTTTCTCTTCCACTTTATGCGCGAAGAAGACTTCGTCGCCGGCATGAATAAAGATGAAACCACTATATTTCATTATCTCTGTATGTGTTCCTCCTACCATTTCTTTCTCCGTTTCTCATTTGGGTCGTAACGACTGCTTCGCGAAATCGTAAAATTGGTGTGTGTGTATATATATATCATCATCATAGGTAGTCTGTCCGTTGACAGGTCCGTGATTATTCTAGGTTAAACTTGGTTCTCCATATACTCCTATTTTCCGCAGGAAAAAAAAAATATATATAACTCATAATGTAATTGTGATCTAAATAAACCCCGATGTTTTCATATACGACGAAATTCGTCCGTATCGCCATTTCATTTTCTTCCGCTAAAAGGTTTTTTTTGCGAGTTATTTATTTTTTTCTCGAGACTTGTATTCTGGACTGTTGAAAATTGAAGAAAAACACGCTTTTAGTCCCTCACATCGGTTAAGTTCCTTTCTTGTTTTTCTCCTCGGCTTGTTAGAGAATAGACGCCTCTTTACACCTGTTTATCTATGGCGTCGTTCTTTTTTTTTACGAAATCCTATTAGCATGCATTTTTCCCATCCCCTTCTGCCTCACCTTCTAAATCGACGTCCGCCCTAACTGCTGATTGAGGAAGTTTCCACAATACAAGAGGCAAAACCTTTTGTTGTCCATCGTTTTACGCGGAAGCTAGCGTTTCTCGCAGACAGGGTCTACCAGCAGTGGAAAAAAACAACCGATTTACTGCGGCTTCTCTCGTAATTTTTCGTCGAAAGAATAGTAAAGTGATAATTTTCAATCGTGAGAAACCTTCGGACGATATTCGGAAAACTTTGGGAGAAAAAGTTCTCCCATGGCTCACTGGAATCGAATGTGGGTGGTCCTTCCGCCTTTCGCAGTTTTTAGAATGTTTCTTTCGGTTAGGATCTATATATATATCTTGGTTGTAAGCATGTTGATCGTGAGAATATCTCGATTTCTTAGACTTGGGAAACGGAATTAATGCTAATTTGAGTAATTTAAAAAGGGTACATTTAAAGTCAGTTGCGTATAAATCCCACGGATGCAATGTACTTCGGTCAGAATTTTTTTTATTTTCCTTAATCTTAGCCATTGCGTTATTATTTAACCTAGAATAACCGAGGTGCGGTCGAATCTGAATAATCACCCTGAAAGCCACCGTGGTTGGTGTGTGGCTGGGGGAGAATACCACTGTTGTGGTCTCTTATTGTCTTATGGCTAGTTTAGTTTACATTTTACAAAAAATAATTGAATTAAGTTACCTTTTAACTCTCGTGACAGATTCTTAAGCACTAAAAATCCAGTTGTAGATATATCTAGGGAATAAATAAGAAAAAAAATAGCGGTCACGTAGAAAGCACCTGAATTGAACAAGGTAATCATAAATAATTTCACCTCACTAATCGAAGGTTAAGAGGGCGTAAGAAAACTTGTTTCAAAACTGACGGTATCCATCTAAGGGTTTGTTAGTATTGTTTAATCCGAGGGTAGATTTAAAAATCAAGCGGTCTCTATCGAAATCACGCGGCCACGAACGGATTTGCTTTCGTGATCATCTCTTCGTATTTCGCAACTCCATCGCGTGCCTTTCCGCACCCTCGGCGAGTTAAGAGAATCATTTCGACCGTCGCGCCCCGGTGATGTTTCCAAATAGCGCCAATTCCGACATTTAAAGCAGGAAACGCCGTCTCTCCCTCCATCGCGTTGCCAAGAGTGCAGTCTCACACGCGATGCATTTAAAGAGTTGGCGACTGTGCAGATACAAACTTCCATTCCTTTCCAATCCCCAAATGACACCCTTTTAACTTTCGCTGTTTTTTGGTTGGGATATTGAATAACTTTTCGGCCCCTGCATCATCAGTGCGTTCCGTTTCGATCTCCTCCATTCCAATCTCCCAAAAAAAGCCATGGTTCCGAACGACTTCCGGCACCGGAAGTAGGAGCTAAACAATGATTTTTTAAAACCCTCACACTCTCTTCCTTGTGACGCCCCTCTCGCTTCGCGGGCGCAGAAGCGACCGCAGCGCCAAGTCCATTGTTGCGTCCAGTTCGAGGAACGTTGTGGCGTGTTGTTAAGATTTTTCCGGAAGCCGAGCAGGAATATCTTCTTTCGAGGAAATTAGTTTTCTGTTGAGCAGGGTAGGTCATTTTAATAATAAGTAGCCATCTCGTGGTGGGTTTTTCCATTTTTTTTCTATGGACAGAAAAAGGAAGTAGATTAGTTCGACATATCATTTTTGGTTGCAGGTTTTTTCTTTAGCATAATGGAAATCGACAGGGTGATCTTAAATCAATAGCCAATTGATATTTCGCGTGCGATATATTTTCCGAATATTTCCACCGGTGCCAATTTATCTGTGATTTTTCCCAAGAAAGTTGAACATTGATGCCTCAAAGCATCTGCACGCGTGATTTTATTGATTATAGGAATTTTATCCTCCCGCCGTTCCTTTTGCAGTATCCTTCTGATTTCGTAACGGTAAACATTAAGATAATTTATAACATTATATCATTTTGTCTTATAGGCTTAAGTTTAATTTATAACATTATATCATTTTCTCTTATAAGCTTAAGTTTCTCCGTACTCGGATTAACCATGCTGGAATATGTAAAGAGGAGCCACGATCGCTTCTTCGCATTTAGTCGTGGTTATGGGTCATGTACGTTCCAAAATTCTCGGTGATATCAGCAGTTCGTAAAACAGATTGCGTCACACTAAAACGACCCGAGGTGACGAAATGGCCCGATTCCGGAATAAAAGATCACGTCTCCGTGTGAACTTCTCGGGAGTAACCTGCACATATCGCGATGACGGACCGTAGCGATGGTGAATTACCGTACAAATCTGAATAAATGCCCTGCAAGTCACCGCAATTGGTGTGTCCGTATCGAGTGACGCAGTGGCGGTCAAGCCATTGTTTACACCTGCGACTCGAATAGGTGGCAATTCTCCACGGGCCGTTAATCAAAAGTGTGCCACACGTCCTATTTAGAGTTCAGTGGTCATCTGTCGTCGCGTTCACCCGCTATCCGGTCTTTTCAACCGGTTTCATCCTTCACTTTTAGTCACTGGTAATGAGAGCTGACTATTGGCGTAGAATTGATTCTTCTGTTCCTTTTTATCTCGCGTCTGAAGTCCAGATATATACTTCGGACATTCGATTCGCGTCAACGTCGCAGTGTTAGTTTTTGATTTTGAGATTTTTGAGGTTACTCGATATGCGTGGAACGTTTTTATTTGTGCTATAATTCTCCAATAAATGCCCCCCCCCCCCCCCCCCCCCCTCCCCGTCATTTGAAGTAAATTTTGCTATAGGTATGGACAGGTGTCGAGGTGATAATAACATAAAATGTCGAAGCTATTCTTCTCTTTCGTTGAAATTTTCAGACAATGAATTTTGTGAAATCGCGTTTTTTTTCCAGGAATCTTAGGCGTATTTTACATCTTTCTTTAAGAATGAATCTTATTTTTCCCCACGTTGATATCAACCTTGATAATTTACTTGTCAATACCACGGACAAATCTGGCCTTTTGAATTTTCATACGTTGTTTTTCTATCCTAGAATCGTGCGTCACAAATTCTTCCGAAACTGTATTTGTCGCGTGAGAATTACAGCTATTTCATTAGGCCACCTGTTAACGGAATCAAGAGGAAATGACTCTCTAATCGTGAGAGATATTAACTAAACCTGCGAAGCTATTCTGTAGAGGCCATTGACCACACAATGTATCACTATATTTTTATCTCTGTCTCAGTTTTTTTTAAACATAACTACGAAGCCTCTCTCGGAATCAAGCTCGCTTTTAATTTCCTCGGTTTGTTTACGCGATGCATTACTTGTTGTATTATGTTAATAATAAAAAGACCTCTGTTCCACTAGAAGATTAGAATCTGGCCTCGGTGGTCTGTGCGGATAGCATGACTTCCTACCAGGAATCGGTGGTCGAGTTCATATCCGGTTTAGAATGTTCGAATGCGGTTTGTAAAACGAATAAAAGTATTATCTCGGTGAAACAAAATCAAATGATGCTATAGGTACACTTTACACTTACATTTACATCAATACCCTGCAGGCCGCCAGAGCGTTTGGCAGGGGATGTCACAACACCAAGTGAACTAACTAATTCCTCTGTTGGACTGTCTTAATTCCTTATATATTCCGTTATAGAGCGCTGGTTAAACATCTGCATTCGCCCCCCTTGGCGCGTCTGAAGAATATGTATTCGATAAAAAATACGTAAATACCGGGAAGTGTATTTTCTCACATCTCCTCCGCCCGATATAATATTTCGTGGCCTTTGTTCTTCGTTTCACAATTTATCCGACAGTTCCTTAATATTCCGTTTTGTAGCAGAGTCGTCTTTTATAAAGTCTCCTTTAAATCTTTCAGTCAGATAGCATGCTAACTCGAATTCGACCTCTCTCTCTCACTCTGGATGACTTTGGAACACGAAAAAGCCGCTTTGTTTGGGCAAGAGAGTGGTGGCTATAAAGAAAACTTGGCACGACGCGAGCGTTGCGGAAATCGATTTGCGGAAGCAGGAACGATGTATTTTCGAGATACTCCGATAAAGAATGCTTCCGCTTATTATGCGTCCTATATTTTTCGCCTTGGAGGAAGTTCTTAATTCGGAGTCTTCGCGAAACTAGTTTGAGCTGAAGTTATCAACTTTATTAAATAGTATGACGAAATCTTCATTTTACGAAATAAAATCGTGTTCCCTTGCAGGGTATTATGTTGATGCAGATGTGAATTTATTAAGGCTATACAATTTTGGTTCATGCCGTGACGTGAATTGGTCGGGATCGTGATTTTAGATTATATAAGTGTGGCATTAGCGGCATTACTCGTGGAAATATTCAGTGAAGGTAATATTGTCCCCGAAGTTTCTTCCCCTGATACAAATTTTGTCCGCAAGTTCTACGTATATTACGTAGTCAGTTTAAGAGTTCTTATTTGGGAAAATTTTCTCTTCTCCGGTTCACTGATTTAAAAATTTGTGTGAATATGAGTTTAATATGAATAACTATATAAATATAATAAACGATTTTTCGAAGGCTAAATAAAACACTGAATGCATTGCCCTTCGTCTCCGTTTCCAAGATGATGTTCGTATTCAATTTTTTTCCTCTCAAAAAATTTTGTTTCATACCTCTTGCCTCGCCGTCTTGAGTCGCCTCGTGCAATTAATTCTCTTGATTAGCAAAAAAAAAATGTGCCGCTCAAATCGCTGGGTGTGGCATTGCGTCATTATACATCTGATGTTTTTTTATTTCCTCCATTCCAGCCGGTTCCCCAGCAACCCATGGGCACCTCCAAGCGCCTGGGCGAGCTCCTGGAAGAACGTGATGAACCCGATGGGAGATTCTGACGAGTTGGTGGAACACGAGGGAGACGCTGAAATCTTGCCAGATGCCATCGGAGGCCCACTAGGAGGTAGCGGAGGAACAGGATGGATCGACTTCTCTCCTTCATTCTTCCAACCCAGTAAGGGAGAGTTTTTATTTAAGTACACGAACATAGGACTGACAAATAAATGCACAACAGCGCCTTACGATTGTATGTTTAAATCGGACGCGTTTACAAAGGTCTTTTTTCCTTTTTCAAGTAGATAATATTGCTTTGTTAAGAAGTCTTGGGATTGGGTTGTTTTGGTTCTGCGACTCTCTCGTATATCATGTGACCCGCTAGTCTAAAAAGTGCGGCCTTCACATTACTTTGAATGGGAAAGAAAGCGTAGGAGAGACGATGACGGAGCGACAAAGAGACACAAGAATATATTATTAAATGTTCGTTGATTAGGAATCGTATTATCGTATTTGAGTCGAGATATTTTCAGCTAAATGCTCATTATTTTGTAGTGCTGCCCGCCATATAATATTGAAATTATTAAATGTAGACCTCTATGTATTTCAAAATTATCTGTTTGGCCCCGTGCAGTACGAGACCCCTGCTTTAGTCTTGAAAACTTTATACTGGCCCGTAGTCTCGTAGTAAATTTACGAAACATAGACTAGTTGAAACGCCGACGAATGTTGGGAGTTACAATCCTGGCGTTAAAATACGTAATATCTGGAATCGGTGTCGAATCACGCGTTTTCTCATGATAATCGTGATTATGATGGGAAAGTCAAAGTTTAAAGCGGAAATTGTTGAGACATTATGGTTCATTGCATCCCCTGCCATTAATCGTAGATCAATGTGTAGATGTGAATGGGTTTTGGATTGTGCCGATCGTGTATATAAATCAAAGAAGAGGGTATTATGTATTTGGAGACAATTTGGGCCTCTCCATTGGTTAATCGGCACTCTGGTTGCCACTGGCGATGAAGTTGTCCAAACGTTCGCCGACGACGTTTTTAAAAATAACCCGATAGCGTCGTCTTGTAACCTCGACCTCTTCGAATGTACTGGAAACGTCTTCCCCAGTGACCCAATCACTTCATTCACCGAACGGCAGCATCCGGACTTCATTTCCTCCGACTCTCCAGACTGGCCTTTTAGATCTGCGACCAATGAGGTCGATTGGAGATAATCTCCAAGCGTCTGCACGGCCGACTTCAATAAGACGTTTTCATTGATGGCCAATTCGTGTCGCACGCGCATGAATTCCACAGTCCCGGACGACAAGGTCATTAGACATGCGCTCGGTTTACTTTGTATCGTTTTCCTCCCCAGATCGTCTGTATGTTTTTGCGTTTTTAAGCATCCGCGAAATAACTCTTGGCTAATTACGCGCCTCTAAACATTCTGCAAAAATTGTTTGCACGGCCACCTTTGGTGTGACATTTCTCACGGTTGTTAAAAATGCTTCCAAGGTGTTCAAGTCGTAAAAGGACTAACCATACTCACAGAAACTTTGGCAGTGCCCATGTTTATTTTGTATATTTAATGTATTACGTCTGGTAATTATGAATTGGTTGTATGAGACTCGTCCTCATTTCATACTCCTCCTTTAGGCCTCTGTGTATTGTTTTAACATTTGTTTTCCGTTACGGATAAATATATAAGACTTTTTGATGCGATGTTTGTCTCTTAGTCTGTGATAATTTACTTAAAAATTAATGGATCGTTTTCCTCATCTTCGTCAAAGAACGGTGTTTTTTAAGCATATTCATTAGTATGAATCTCATTCGCTTGATCTTAAACTACCTGCTGAGATTCAAAAGTACCGAGGATTTACGCTTTCTGAGTCTGTATCTCAGAATAAATTATATATTTGTTTGCATTTGCAACTTTTGTTCTACGCATTTCTCATTAAGAGCAAGAGCATGTAACTTAGTTAACTATAGTGGTGCGATTTGTGAAAAATCACCTAAGCAATGGTGTCAGATCGACTTTACTATCCGATAGCTGTTTAAAATTTACCAATAAATGAAGTGACTATTAAGTTTTTTCTTTAAATTTCCGTATAACCCTTGTTGATTGAATATTAAACATAGAAATTCCAATTTAGATGTAGCTAATGAATGAATAATAATATAAAAACAATATTGGTCGGGGAAACCGCACTAAAGTTACAATGTGATATTAATTTCACCTTATTTGTTAAATGTTAAAACCATTCGAATGAATGATGTGTAAATCGCATTCATAGTGTCATTTATATTTTCGCGAAATAAAAATGCACTTTCCGTAAGTTGGATTAACATACTTTATGTTCTTTTATGGCTGCTTTTAATCGTTTTCTTTTGTTTCCTCCTCGTAGGTTTCCCTACTGGATTCGCTGACCTTTTCGGCGGCGGCGGCTTTGGAAAACCAAACAGGCGCGTCCCTTGGTGGAAGGGGTAAAGTATTATTTTTTATTTACAAATTCTACACTTTTTCGCAGAAATGTCAAATAAATGGTGTGATTAATAATGTACCGCATAACGAACGCTCGCTGTACACCAACGTTGACTGTTGTCCCCGCCACCGTGAAAAATAAGCTTTGACGGCGAATGTGCTGAAAAATGTACAAAGCTAAATTCTTCATTCTTTTTTCCGAGACAGGTAGTTGATGAATTCACGGTGTGATTTTCATCACTTGTCTCCGTCGGATATTTTACATTTCCATGAATACCCTGCAAGCCGCCTGATCGTACATTTTTTCTTTACACAGTGCTGTAGCACGGGTGATGAGTTCTGAGAAAGTGCCACGTAATGTTAATCATTGTTATGTGAATCTTCAGGCAGTCTCCTCAGCACCCAAAATTCCCAAACCTCTCTCTGATGCACTAAACATAGATCGTTGTTCTCAATCATCTAAGCTTACTAAGGAAGAGTTTTTATTTAAGTACGTACACGATCATAGAGCTGACATATAATTGTACATACAATAGCGCCTTACTATATAGTATGTTTAAATCGGACGCGTTTACAAAGGTCTTTCTTTGCTTTTATAAAACGATGCATCTACATCTGCATAATACCCTGCAAATCACCAGATTGGTGGGTGGCAGGGGGTGCAGTGCACCAAAGCCTACCTAATAACTTCCCTCGCGGGAATCATTCTCCTGTTATGGTCCCGTATGGTCCTTGGGAAAAACGAATCCTGATACTATGGTTTTGTTAAGAGGTCGTGGGATTGAGTTGTTTTGAGTGCATGACTGTCTCGTATATTATATGGCCCGCTAGTCCAAACAAATGTGACCCTCTCATTATTTTGATTCTACTTAAGTTGGAGAGATAGCGTAGGGGAGACAATGACGGAGCTACAAAGAGATACAAGAATATATTACTGAATGTTCGTTGTTTAGGAATAGTATCATAGTTTGTTCTCAATTAAATTAAATCCCATTTTGAGTCAAGTTCCGCTGATTAGGAATCGTATGAAGATTTGTTCTCAATTAATTTATATCCCATTTTGAGTCGAGTTCTTTTCAGTTAAATGTTCATTATTTTGAAATGCCGCCTCCCACGTAATATGCAAATTATTACATGCGGACCTCAGTGTTGGGAGTTACAATCATGGCGTTAAAATCTGGCATCGATATCGAAGCTCGCGTTTTCTCACGCTAATTGGTGATTATAATGGGAAAGTCAAAACTTAAAGCGGAAATTGTTGAGACATTATGATGCATTGAACCCCCTGCCATCAAACGTAGATCAATGTGTAGATGTAAATGGGTTTTTTTGATTGCTTGTGTTGTGCCTATCGTGTTTATAAATCAAATCAAGCTTATAAGAAATGCACTCGGTCTCTCCAAAATATCGCTTTCTCGCTCAGCAATCAGAAATCCCACTTCCTAAACCAGATCAACCCACGTTAATGCGAATATTAATCTTTATTTTTATATTAAAAACTCCGCGTTATAAGAAGCCGTATTATTGGAAAAGTCCCAAAAATTTTGTTTGGAAATTTTTGCTCATCTTCTGCGCTAGTTTTCCCCGGGGGACTAGGTATACCCATCCAAATTCCAGTTATTCTGCTCTGTGCGAAACCATAAACATGTTGCTCCTCTCGGCCATCGGTGCTGAACTTGTTCCCGCGGAGATAAGACCCGTTAACTCTTAAGGGGACAGAGTGGCACGAGGAAATAATGTGAACCCTTTTCAAAGTGCCCGTAGGGGGAAAGAGAGTTGAGTATTAGACGTCATAGGTAGATTCTCGAAGGTTGTGGGCTGTGAGACTAGTCCGGTTGCTACGCAGCAGAGGAATCTTTTGATTTTTTAAACCTGAAAGAGAATTTTGACCCGAAGGTAAAGACAGAGGGGCTCGTTCCGTTGTTTTCGTTTTTAAACTCTCTATATCTCCGCGTTCGCCACCCAATTGAGGCGCAGTTTGTGGGCGTTACGTGTTTGATATTATATCGGATATTGTGGTATTTAATTAAGAACCCCACGCGCCACCTGTGAATGGTTCCTCGGCATTTTATTTTTCTGAGTAGGTTTTTGAGTAATCGTGGAAACTTCCAGCGGTGCACACCCAATGATTGTTTGGTAGCAACAATGATAAAAACGGAATTGAACTGAAAGAAATATGTACAGGGTACGTCAACAGACCTCTGTTATAAAAATATACATTTGTATTTTTACTTTCTCCATATAGAGGAAGTATTGTTTTCATGAAAAAAATTGACTTCGATATTTCAACGGAAATACATGTTTTGAGGTCCCTAGAACACGTTTAGACTATTTTCGGAATGATGTCTGTGTGTATGTGATTGTGGGTGCTCTAACTCGAAAAGTACTTGCCGTGAAGGCCTGCCATGAACCTCGAAAACTCTAAGCTCCCAAGGTTAAGGTCAATTACATATATATATTTTTTTAGAAGAATTGTATATTGTGTAGAAAAAGTTGTAAATTGCATAGAGAAAAACTGTATATTTGATACTAAAATGTAACAAGTCTAAAACCTTGCCACCGGACCAGGCGCCCAATTGCATTGTAATAAAAATAATAATACCATTACCAAATTTCATATATAACACTTTGGTATAAGCACGAAAAGCTGATTAGTTTTTGGACAATACCGGTTAACCGGAAGTCGAGGTTTTATGCGAAACCCGATTCGGTTTTTGCGATATTTCTCCGTTTAAACATAATTATTCTATATACAATTCTATACAAATGTTATAGAGAATGTAATTTCCTACAACTTTCATTTGAAACAATTTTCCATAGCAGTTATTGTTTAGGAATTATTTATAAATAATCTATTTTTTCTGTTTTCGTCAAACGTCATTGGTAATCTTCGTGAGGACCAAAGTTGTAGAGAACAATATTTCTTCAGGGTTTTGTTTGAAACAAATTTTCGTAGAACCATCCATTTCGGAGATATTTAAGTTTTTCGTAATTTCCGGTATACGGCGCCACCACCGCGGTGAATTCTGTAAACATTCAAAATATAATTTACGGCAATAAGGACGACTGTATCCTTTTAAGATAGGAAATAATAATTTTGCCTTAAAATGCTAATCATAATAATTTAAGTATCTGTACCCCAAATATGGAGAAAGTCATGTGTTGGCCACATCAGATTTTTTATTTATAGAATCTTTAACTTTTCTTTTACGCTTTATGAAATAATAAGTACTTCATCCTCTTTTTATTTTGATGTTCATTGTGTTTCGTGTGTGGTATTTATGCCAAGTTGCGTCAAGCAAGCATTTCCTTACTAATGTCTCTTTTCAAAGTAAATTTTGTTTGTTTTCCCCGCTGAAGCTTTATATACTATTTGTGAACTAAGTTATCGGAACTATTCACAAGTTCTTTACGCGTTATCTCGTTTTCAAAACGTTTTGTTGGTTCTAAGTTTTCCTTTGAGTACGTATTATTCCACACGTGGACGATAATTTTAACAACGGAGCTCGCTTTTTCTTGTGCTTATGTCCTATACGAGTATATCTCTGCCCGCATTTAGCGTGCGATTATGCAATATTGTCGACTGCGTGATATTTTAACAAAGCCTTCGGATTTTTTTCTCTTTTCCCGTATCAGTTCAATTTGACGTTTTCAGTTAAATTTACTTTTATTGGTATTAAATTTCTTTTTTTGTGAGGGGTCGTCATTGAGTCGTGAAATTTGCCTGCATAAATTGATTTGGGGTTATTTCCTTTGTTTTATTTCGTGATTTTTTTGTTTGCCGTTTGCTTAATTTTCCAAAAAAAATTTTTATACGTTAAGTATGAAGATGGTTTGGGTGAGAATTTACACTTACCAGACCGTTGAAACTTGGATTGGGATGAACAATAAGCACCTTGATCTCCATTTCTCTCACAGAGAGAAATGGAGATCAAGGTGCTTATTGTTCTTACCAGTCCTAGTTGTCAGAGTACGATCTTTTCTGCTTGTCGCGGAACCTTGGCTTTTGGTACTAATCATTTCGGGTACAAATTCTTGTCACTGCTTTTGCTTCCGTACTCTTAAAGGCATTTAGCGTTCGAAATTGTGCGTTAAGTGTTACTGTGCGTTAGGGGTCAGCAAACTTTCTTGTATCGTGGGTCGCACTGATTGCTACGAAAGCATGTGTGGGCTACGTGGGAAATCGCGAATGTTTCTGCTATCGAATAAGAGCTTATATCATATGATACCGTGACATTCTGAGGTAGCATGTAAGCTAAAATCAAATCTAAACTTTTTTAGTCTTAACATTTCCATCTTTTGAAACCATAATTTAACAAATATGAAATTTCATAATATAAGCTGCCACTAAATAAATTATACTTGAGATGTGGGAATACTGACGGAATTTTGTTTTTATCCTGGTAGAATTTGCGTAATCTCTCGATAAGCGTATGATGTGTGGCATCTTTCCCTTAATAGTATAATCGAGGAATACTTGCGCCAGTATGTTTCCTCGTATGCGGGTGAAGGTGTTTCCAAGGACGCCCGGACCTGTCTGGTATATCGAAAATTTGAATTCAGACCATAGCTACGTCGAAGCTGATGTGAAGTCGATAACCTGCGTATATGTGGGTCTCTTTTTTTTTCGGGAGTGAAATATTTTCATGCAGCATCCTGGCCCGTTGTTGTGCAATTCGTCCTCAATTTTTAAAACACCCACTCAATCAATCCGGTCGTTTTCGGCGTCACTCGGTTGCGAGGTTAGGTATGAGTGCGTCGACTATCAGCCCACATTTCCCTCTGTCGTTCACTCTAAGCATTTGACCTTAACCCTTTGTTGTCCGAATTGTTTTTTTTCTGAGGGGCATTACGCGATGCTCTCAAATATTTGTAATTCATTGCGATTATTATGAAAATATTTTTTGGTCGCAGTACTGTCGTGGCTGTCGAAAAATCGTTGAAAAGAAAATGTTCCAGAAACGAAACCTCCTTGGGAAAAATCTTTCGCCAAATTTTACGCGGGGAAACTTGGAATTATGAAGCTCCAACTTCGGCAAATGCTGTTGAAGTTGGACATCCTATTATTCAAATTTTTGTGAAGCTAAGAAAGAAATGAATCTTTGCTATTTCGATTTATCGTTATTTTCGGACGTGATGAGGCATGCCAATAGAGGCTTGAGGTAGAGTATGTTTGGTGCAGCGACACCCCCTGCCAAATACTTCTGGCGGCTCGCAGGGTATGAATGTAAATGAGACAAGATGTATACAATATTTGCATGAATTATACACCAGAGTTTCTAGATAGTTAAGGAGTGGGTAAAATTAGGACACATATTATTATATATACTATAAATCAAGGGTCCGGCAACATTTTCTATTAGGCTACGTTTGTTGTTGTGAACGCTTCGGAGGGCCGTATTGGAAATCACGAAAGCTACGGCGGGTCCTATGGTCGTTCAAATCAGAAGTTATTCTGTGGTCTCATTAGTGAAAATCAATCCTAATTTGTTTACTAGCGTTAAAAATCCACCAGAAAAAGTTTTGTGACCGCATAAAACGCATTCGGGGTCCGCGAGCCGTAGGTTGCCGACCTCTGCTATAATTGATATTTGCCGCGATCGATGACACGAAATTTCTACTATGATTAAGACGATAGGAAAAATGTAACTGACGGAGACTGGTCTTTGGCAAATTCTCCACAAGTGTTGTGTTAATTGAGCAACATGGCCCTGCAGCAGGAGTTTTGACGTTGAAGATTATTAGCAAGCGATGGTAGTTTAACAAGTTCACGTTGAACGTGTTTTCACAAGGCAATCCAATAGGATCGGCTATTTTGACGCGTATCTATTAATGAATCGATTGCGTATTTGTTTCTAAAGTTGAAGTGTGGGTGACTCGCCCGCGCGGAAAATACTAAAATGTTCAGTTTTGAATACGAATTATGCTTGGATATAAAACAATCCGGACCCGAAAACAAATTCTATCGTTAGAAGCCAGCCGTGGAATAAGTTCTTCATATTGTTATAATAGAGGATCGCAGAATTAGCACTAGGTTAAGGCTTCTGGAGAAATTTAGGTCGGAAGTTCTCTTAGAGGAGGTCTCAGGAATATTAGAGGCACCTACGTACATGGGCAGGCACGATCACGAGAATAAAATACGTGAGATCGACTGTAGGACCGAGCGATATCAGAGCTCGTATTTCCCAAGGACCAAACGGGATCATAATAGGAGAGTGATTCCCACGAGAGACATTATGTAGGTTTTGGTGACTGCACCCCCTGCCACCCATCAGTGTGGTGATTTGCAGGGTATCATGTAGATGTAGATCATATTGTTCTGAAACTTTCTACTGTATCTCCTATTTTTTAAAACTTATTGGGTACCACCGTATTACATTGAAGGCTGTGTAGTGTCGATCTTTTCGATCACGAGGATAAAATACGAAAGATCGACTGTAGGACCGAGCGATATCAGAGCTCGTTTTCCCCAAGGACCATACGAGATCATAATGGGAAAGTGATTCCCACGAGGGACGTTATTAGGTAGGTTTTGGTGTGCTGCACCCCATGCCAACCACCAGTCTGGTGATTTGCAGGGTATCATGTAGATGTAGAATAATGCTCGAGTTAAAGTGGTACGGATTTTTATGGCAGAGATTTACAACTGGTGAAATATTGTGAATGTTATTCGTGCTGCCTTTCAACTTAAGAGAGTGGATTTTTTGGGCTGGCTGACGAAATCACGTGTTTTTGACGAGCGCTCAAACCGACTATGGTAGGATACCGTTTAGGAGTCTCAAATACGTGGCCCACGTAGAGAATTTACGCTTCCCGCGATAAATGATTTATACTATAACGCAGCCCAAACTGATATTTATTTCTTATAAAATATTTTTGAATTATCCGAGAAACGTATTAAATCGACTCTTCCAAATATCCACATTTTATTTTTCGTTCTCATTTAAAACGCCCTACGCATTTGGGGTGGCGAAGAGCGTCCTTTAATATGAATTGCGGAGCGCGGATTTGGTACGGCGCTTTAATGGGGCCAACGCATGATTTGGGTTTTCGAGAGGCAATATACGGGGAAAACCTTTTAAGCGCGGGTTATTTTACGCTCGAGGGCATGGGTTCGCTTGGCCGTCGGTTATCTACGCATGGCATGTGGAGCCGAGTGACTCCAGGAAACATTTTAGCTCCGGACAAGCAAGAGCAAGCCGTGGTTCACCACGAGGGGTCTCCTTTCCGCCGCTCCTCCCTCCCTCCGGGTCCTCCTCCCTCCTCCTCTCCAAGGAGAAGGGACGTGGTGGGTTACTCATGCTACTAATGGAAGCGCAAAGACCATACTTGCGTCATATTCGCCCTCCCACCATTCCATCCTTTCTCCCTGCGAGTGTCTGACTCCCTCCCCCCCCTTCGAAACCTTCGCCGTGGTGTTCCCCACTCCACTCCCTCGATCCAGAAGGTTCCGTGGATGGCTTTGGCGGGCACCTTGGGGGATATAGAAAGAGAAAGAGCTGCATCGCATCGCATCGCTATAGGACTCGTTGCGTTACTGTTTTGTTTTTGGCCTTCGCGAATGGTCGAGTGGGTGAACGTCGGGTGTTCGGGGGGTGTCTCTAACCAAATGTGGTTGGTTGTTAAGGGGGAAGAAGAACCGCTCGAAACTTTGAGTGTGTTTTTTTGTGGCATAGTTGTCCGGCATTGGCATAAAGCATGATTTAAAGCGCGATGAAAAATTGAGTTTTAGTGGAAGCTTTGCAGCTGTAACCGCATATCACTGTTTGCGTCAATGCGACTGAGGGAAAAAAATGAAAGGGTATCTCTATTCCGCTATCGCTTCGAATGCACCAGGTTCTCCTATAACACAGGGGATCGGTGTAATTTACAGCAAAATCGTGTTTTGTTAATAGTATCCCTTGTTCAGATGACACGTACGAAAATATAATAAAATTTCTCAAATTTATTTTGTCTCACATTTATGGATTTTTCTTCCGTTTATTGAGTAAGTGTGTTTCAACTTACATGCGTATTTTTACCGTGCAAGTTGTTTTGCATTAGTTATCGCGTTTTCAGTGTATTCACAGCATTTTAGCACTTTGGCTGAGCAGTAAGGACAGAAGGCCTTTTATGAAGTCATGTTTTCAATTATGATAGGATTCTATCCGATAGATTAAAAGTAACATAAGTATGCTGTAGCGTCGAGCGAAATTCGATTGTACCCTTGACTCCTTAATCAATTTTCTCTCATCCAAGAGTGTGGATACCTTATTTTATGTACATAACACCCCACCCGGCGATAGAGATAACTCGTTTAGCCGATCATCGACAAAGCTTCCTTTGTTACCATTATGCGACACCTTACACAGAGCGATATTTACATTTACATCAATACCCTGCATGCCGCAATAGCGTTTGGCAGGGGCTGTCACAACACCAGGTGAACTCTAACTAATTCCTCTGTTGAGTGAAGGCGATTTATTTTTTCATAATATGCAACTTAACGAAGATAACGCTAGTAAAACTTATATATGAAATTTATTCGTTAAAAAGATGTAATTCCTTTAATGGGTGATAAATACCGAATGATAACGTTCTGCTGGAGACGAAAATTAATCTCATTTTCAAGCCGTTATACAGCAACAGGCCATTTTAGAGCCGTGGTATTCCTTGAAGGAATCGATTAATTTTTTCAATTTCGCTTTTGCGACGTGCTGTGGTATGATATCTTTGCTAACAAAACCATAATGAGGGCAAATGCAACGTTTAACACAAACGTGGGTATAATCGATTGACTTGGCCACAACTTATTGTTAGTAGAAATCCATTACTCAATAAAATAAAGTCTAGTAGGAATTTACTAAGTTATTTTATTGGGTTTATTAAGAAACGTGGATATTTACGAAGGAAGAAACGGAAAATTTTGTTTGTTTTGAAAGGAAAATTCTAAGAAACATACCGGGAGGAACAAACAGATTCTCAAGAAGGTACAAATTTGAGCTACAAAGAGAAATTTAATACGTAGACATTATAACTTTCATAAAGATAGCTAGGTTAAGATGGATAGGGCATGTATATTGGATATATCAGAATAGATCTGTCGCATACTCAAACGCAGAAGGAAGAAGATGGTTAAAATCACGATGGATGAACGGGGTACGATCATACCTAAGAGAGATGGCAATCCGTAACTGTAACCCTACAAGCCACCGCAATTGGTGTGTGAGATTATCTCCGACCTATCATCTTATTCTCCTGTTGTGCTCTCCTGTCGTCTTAGGGAAGGAGGATCCCTTGTATCTATCGGTCCGACAATCGATTTCTCGAATCTTGTCAGTGTGGTCGTGGTGTAAGTTACTTAGCCCGTGATTAACGGATGTTTATAAGGAAAAACTGTGTAGTTATCTGAGATGTTCGCGTAAAATATACATCTGAATCTGAATAATTTCTCTGAGGGCCACCGCAGTTGGTGTGTGGCAGGGGGAGATTATTTCCGACCAGCCAGATTCATTATGCAAAAATATGAGCAAAAATTAAGCGCCACATCACTCTTGAAGGAGTTGAATTGGATATCTCTAGAGGACCGCAGAATTAGCGCTAGGTTAAGGCTTCTGGCGAAATTTAGGTCGGAAGTTCTCTTAGAGGAGGTCTCAGGAATATTAGAGGCACCTACATACATGAGCAGGCACGATCACGAGGATAAAATACGAGAGATCGACTGTAGGACCGAGAGATATCAGGGCTCATATTTCCCAAGGACCATACGGGATCATAATAGGAGAGAGATTCCCACGAGAGACATTATGTAGGTTTTGGTGACTGCACCCCCTGCCACCCACCAGTCTGGTGATTTGCAGGGTATCATGTAGATCATGTTGTTTTCTTATTGTGCTTTGTCGTCCTACAATCGATTTCTCGAATCTTGTTAGTGTGGTCGTGGCGTCCTACGCAAGTTGGGCTCTTAGTTACGCCTGATAATTCATCATTAAAATCATCTGATCATAATTTCTGCAATAGCCTATGCCTAGACTTTTTTCGCCGTTCCTCCAGAGACTCCCATCCAAGCTCTTCTATTAGGCTGGTGACACTTATTGCCTACCATATCTACGTATGTACGTTTCACGAAACGCGCTCCCTTTTGTTGAATTTTTGCCAACTCCTGAGTAAAGCCTATCTCATAAGGGTCCCATACGCTACAGGCATACTCAATTAACGGTCTAACTAGGGATAAATACCACTAATATTCTACGGAGAAAATCCTGTCCTTTTACGAACTGTTCCTCTTCTCCGTCGATATGCTCCTACTATAAATCGCTCGTTAATACGATTCTAAGATATTTCCATGTTCACCGTTTTTTATGAGGTCCGTGTCCGTGATAAATTTTACCTGTCTACCCTGCCAAAAACTAACAGGGAACATTTATCACTGTTTAATTCTGACTGCCACTTTTTACAACATTCCGAAATGGAATGTAAATCCCGTTGGAAGATCTGACATCTTCTACGTTGCGAATTTTTCTATAAACCACTGTGTAGTCCGGAAATAATCTACAACAACTGCTAACAATTTTGCTGAGATTGTTTATGTATATTAGAAAAAGTAGCGGGTCCAAGACAGTACCCTGGGGAACGTCGGAGGTGACATTCACGGGGTCTGAACGATGTCCATCGATTACTGCCATCTGCTCTTGATCACGGAGAAACGCTTCTATCCATCTTACAACTGTCTCGTTAATCCCGTACTTACTAACACCGATGGATACAACTATGCCGCGTACGTATAACGAGGAACTTTGTCAAAAGCATTTCTAAAATATAAAAATACGGCATTTCGGGCTGTAACCCCATAGATATGAAGTAATGTCTATCTCGTCAATGTAATAGTAAAAGGAATAATTTTAATAAAATCCGTAGTTTTAGGCGTAACTTTGTGGAATATATCCATATTTGAAGAATATATGAATGTCACACTGGTACTTTTTCCACTGATTTATTTGCACTTCAAAACAGAAGACGACCATGGTTTCGCTACACAGTAGCATTTGCACAAATATCAATACTCTAAACAGATCCATGGTATAAGCCGCAGAAGAGAAGCAGAAGTTGCTACTAATAATAAATCTTTTACAATTGGGGCAGAGGGTTGAAATTATTTAACGATTCTAGCGGCTTGCGGGGTATTGATGTAAATGAACAATGGCAACTAGACGAAGGAAATGCGATAAACTTTTTTATGTCTTTCATAGGGCGACAAAAAATATTTCCCTTCCGTCGAATGTTTATTCCATTCGAACGGAATTTTCCGCCGGGAGGTGGTTTCTTTTATCCGCCCGAGGCCAAAATGCGCGGGTGGCGACTTTATTACGTTATCCATACGTAGTATGGGAAAGTATTGTGATCACGAAAAAAATCGACTTCGAGATTTCAACGGAAATAGACGTTTTGAGGTCACTAGAACACGTTTAGACTATTTTGGGAATGATATATGTGTGTATGTGATTGTGGGCGCTCTAACTCAAAAAGTACTTACCATATCGTTGCCAAACTTCATATATAACACTTTAGCATGAGCACAAAGAACTGATTAGTTTTTGGACAATAACGGTTCACCGGAAGTCGAGGTTTTATTCGAAACCCGATTCGGTTTTTGCGATATTTCTCCGTTTAAACATCATTATTCTATATACAATTCTATACTAATGTTATAGAGAATGTAATTTCCTACAACTTTCATTTGAAACAATTTTCCATAGCAGTTATTGTTTAGGAATTATTTATAAATAATCTATTTTTTCTGTTTTCGTCAAACGTCATTGGTAATCTTCGTGAGGACCAAAGTTGTAGAGAACAAAATTTCTTCAGGGTTTTGTTTGAAACAAATTTTCGTAGAACCATCCATTTCGGACATATTCAAATTTTTCGTAATTTCCAGTATACAGCACCGCCACCATGTAGCGGTGAATTCTGTAAACATATTCAAAATATAACTTACGGCAATAAGGACGACTGTATTCTTTTACGATACGAAATAATAATTTTTCTTCATAATGTTATTCATAATAATTTAAATATCTATAACCCAAATATGGGGAAAGTCGTGTTGGCCACAACAGATTTTTACTTTCTCCATACGTAGTAATGGGAAAGTATTGTATTCATGAAAAAAATCGACTTCGAGATTTCAACGGAAATACATGTTTTGAGGTCCCTAGAACACGTTTAGACTATTTTCGGAATGATGTCTGTGTGTGTATGTTATTGTGGGCGCTCTAACTCAAAAAGTACTTGCCATATCGTTACCAAACTTCATATATAATACTTTAACATGCGCACAAAGAACTGATTAGTTTTTGGACAATACCGGTTAATCGGAATTCGGGGTTTATTCGAAACCCGATTCGGTTTTTGCGATATTTCTCCGTTAAAACATCATTATTGTATATACAATTCTATACAAAGGTTATAGAGAATGTAATTTCCTAGAGTTTTCATTTGAAACAATTTTCTATAGGAGTTATTGTTTAAGAGTTATTTATAAATAACCGGTTTTTCGGTTTCCGTTAAATATCTCCTTAACAACATCGTTATTGGTAATCTTCGTAAGGACCAAAGTTGTAGAGAATAATATTTCTTCCAAGTTTTGTTTGAAACTAATTTTCGTAGAACCATCGATTTCGGATATATTTCGCTTTATCTTAATACCAGTATACAGCGCCAACACCATGTAGCGGTGAATTCTGTAAACATATTCAAAATATACGTAATTTACGACAAGGACGTGTCTTCTTTTACGATACAAAATAATAATTTTGCCTCGTAATATTATTCATAATAATTTAAATATCTATACCCCAAATATGGAGAAAGTCATGTGTTGGCCACATCAGATTTTTTTATTTTTTCCTTCACCGAGCAGAACGATATTCTGGCATGACACGGATTCTAACCCTCCTAACCGTTAATGAGGATGTTCTCTTCCACGAGGGAAGATGCGGAGTGTGTGGAGAAGGGGGTGGCTAAGCAATTGACGGCACGTATCCAACGTGACACTAAGTGCTAGGAGGGGGAAGGAAGGGAGGGGGTCCTTGGGACTCCTCCTCCCTTCCCCTCGCCCTACTCCTCCCCCGTGATCCACCCGATGCCCGCCCCCCCCCCCCCCCCCTTTCCTTCCCGAACCGTAAGGCACACGTAGGCGTATATCAAACTCTCCTCCTCGCCTAGCCATTTAAGCTTTCCCCCTCCCTATAACCGGATTCTATGGCGCGTGATCTATCGCACCCTTTAAAAGACGGACGATTTAACCCGCAAACTGAGTTCTTCTTTTATCATTTTCACGCTTTATCGCGTGTCGCCTTGGTCCGCGGTGATAAATAAAAGCCGCGAAACCATGGTTGCGAATTTTCGAACGTCAGCCTTAAGGTGTCGAATCTAGCTGGGAAATCTGCGTTAACTCGTGTATCCTACGGAGGATGATTTTGACGAAATCCGTATTACACGATGGAGAATTGAGCGACGATTTACGAATTGTCGCTGAATACAGACTTTTTACAGCAAAGATGTCCGTCGGCACCGTTTACTGGTTACAGGATTCACCCGGTAGTAATCAGTCCCTGGAGTTATTTTAGTTCTATGAAAATTTTATAAAAAATTGTGTTGAATCTCGAGACCTTATTGTGTTTGCAGTGCTCTTTATTTTTCTTAAGTATCGAGCGTGATGTGATATTTCTTAGACATTGTCCTTGTATGTCATTTTTAAAGAGGTCTTACCATATTTTCTATTTCCAGGCCTCGTTGTTAACGTGTAAAATTTTTCGACCCTCAACATGTAACATCGTTCAATTCATTTTATCAGTTCTATTAACAAATGGTACCTCTTGTAAGACACCCTGAAAATGATGTATGGTTGATAAAATGTGTGGTACCATTTCAAAAAACCAAAATCATAATTTTTTTAACTAATAAACTCTAGTTGCATTTTTTCATCCAGTTGCCACGTAAAATTCTTCTGTTTATAATAACAATGTTAGCAGAAAAATATCATATAATACAGGGGTCGACCACCCCTCCTAAGTGTCATGCCAAATTCACATCAGTGTAGTGTCTTACATGCCAGTTCTAAATTTCAATTTCATTTAATAATAATTTATGTTATTTGATCACCCCCACTTTACTGAGATTACATAGTAAACATCTGAATTTCCATCTTTTTTGCGTTCATTAGTAACAAAGGCGGCAAGAAAGAACACTAGATGGCAGGCACATGAACTATATGAGAGCAGTTACAGAATTAGAACCTGCTGACTTTAGAGATGAATAGTTATTCTTAATATAAAATACAATGTGAGTTCACTGAGTTTTTGAAAATACTTCGATTGTACTAGATGCTTGTAATAAATACAGTATAGAACCTGTTATCCGGATTCCACTTAACGGAAATCCAGTTAACCGGCTATTTTTAAAAATTAATGCATTTTTCCAAAATCTGTTCGAAGAATGAAATTTAAATTGTATGCCTCGTGCGTTGGGTGTGCTCCGGTGAACAAGTGGACTCGTAATTTGGAAGAAAGCAAGGAATTTATATTGGGAAGTATCCGATTACTGCAGTATTTCTATTACTGTACAGTACAAGTATATATGTACCGTATTTACTCGTGTAAACCGCGCATTCGTGTACCTATCCCACGCACTCACCCCTATTTTTTGGACCGAATCGGAGGGGAAAAAATTAATTTGAGCCGAGGTAATTTTTTTTAAGTCCTACTCCCTGAAACAAGTTCCACTCAAATTAAGCATCTTCTCCCTACTACGTAACGCATTTTATTGGGTGATCTCTTTATGCCGATACTAGTAGAAATCTCCTCGATAGTGCTCTTTTCGGAAACTTCACTACGCGGTGGGGAGTTTTTTCTCGCAGTCTCGTTAGTAAATGTTGGAAGTTTACGAATAAACAAGTCCAAAAACTCGAGATGGGGATTTCAGTCTTCCTTTGGAACGATGAAATCTTTTCATTCACAAAAATATTTTACCACTCCGAATTCCTTGAAGTGGAAGAGGGAAAAGGACTGAACCTGCACCTACCTATTCTCCAGCCTGCAAACCCTCAGTAGTCATTGAACTACAGGTATTCGACGTATTCTTCCTGACTACTTTTTCGAGTTTTTGCCTACGGCGCGGGCGTAACCTAAATGTTTGCTTGGTCGCATAAACACGCGTATACTTCGTAGAATTTAACGGCTTTAGCGAATATAAACGTAGTCGCAAACTTATTGAAGAGAATTTACTGTCGATACAATTTCTATAACCTGTACAGAAATCCTCGCGTAAGACGCAAACCCCCTTTTTTCACCGGCGTTTCAGGGGAAATGGTGCGCGGGGTACACGAGTAAATACTGTATTATAATAGTGCTCGGAATGGAAAATATTACGAAATGGAACTCACGTTTTGATATTGGAAATGAAAGTAGTGGACGCGAAATAACTGATAGAACATTTACAATCGAATTAAATTTTGATTTATTCCTCATGTAGGTACTACGATGAAGAAAAGTAAAGAAATTATTTATATTATCCTTATTAAATGAAGTTAACAAAACGGTATTACTAAATGATTGACGAGGCGGGACAATATTATCGACACATACGACGGACCAGAAAACCATACCTGTGTGTTCTAACTCTTTCCGAGCATTGTTTATGAGTATATTCCGGATAACCAGAAATTCCAGATAACCGGCTATCCCCATATCCCAACTTTTCCGGATAAAAGGTTATATACTGCATAAAAAACATGAACTATTTTTATTCTTTATCATTTCTTCTTACTTGTGCTATTTTAAATCATCTTGCATGCCATAAGGTTGCCAACTCCTGATATAATGTTTTGATTGGAGAAGTTTAATATTTTACTGTAGAGGCTGATGCCTTGTGGAAATCCATAATGAGGGTTTTTAAACCGGACACGTTTTATTATATTTCAAAATAAACCAGTTATCCTTTTAGCAAAACTTTATTTGACTGGAGAACAAAGTCTACTAATATGCACATATTTTCAATTCAGACCCAATGTGTGCGTGGACAAAGAAGAGGTCGATGACGAAGCACCAGAGAGGAAGGACACATTAGGCAAGAGTGAAACCATGGTGGTCATGAGCAAGGGAGCAGGAGGAATTTCTATATCTACTTCTGGGGATGATACTGGCACTGAAGACTTCCAACTGTTCTCAGTTTGTGAGCAGACCGAGTTGCAGTACGTTTGCACCCGCAAGTAAGTTCAAACTGCTTACCCTCATTCATTCGATAAATATTTCCCTTTTCTAAAAATATGAAATGACTTTTATTGGGTTCGACGTTCAGGACCCAACAGAAGTCATTTTATATTTGGCTTTTATGTTAAATCTCTCCAAGTCAGTGATGAAAAGAAAACTTTATAAGTTTGCCTTATGCTAGAAGAATTAATGGCTACCTTACCAATTACATTAGTGCATTAATCTTTAATGAACTCTATGTGGCAAAATGTTTTTAAAATTCATGATTGTTAAATTATTTTCTGTTGCGGTACTGTTTCTTGAATTTTTTTTAGTGGTAGACAAAACTTAAATGGAAAATAAACAGAGTTCTTATGCATTGAATGTTATCCTTAAGGTACTGTGGAGCATAGAGAGGTTACATTTCAAGTCTAACTTATATTTCCTGAGTACAGTGCTCCCAAGTTGTAAGGCTCCCACAGATTCAGCTGTAATGCTGGTCTTCCTTTTTCCTCCTGCTTTCTACACTGAACTTGAAAAAAATAACCCAGGACTGACTATGGAATGATATCACTAGCAATTTCTCTATTGTGATGTTCAAAGTGATCATATTAGATAAACTCTCCATGGAAAACAGTGGAGCACTGTATTTTATAACTCAGTGACTTATAAAAATCAAATCTCTTCACTTTAATTTTAAAAAAGATAAAGCTGAAGTTCGCTGTTTATTCCATTCAAATTCACACAGCACTATTCATGAAAGTATAATGAATTTTTTCAATTCTTCCTACTAGAATTCGGAAGAATGGTATAAGGAAGACTTACACGGAGAGATACCACTGCTGCCATGGATTTGAAAGAGCGCATGATCAGCCAGGCTGTGTAAAAGGTGAGTCTTTGTTCATATGGAAAAGTTTTGGCAAATAGCCTGGAAGTAAAAAAGGAATAAAATATTCTAATATTATGTTGACAATATCCTTTTCTCTGCAGGCGAGGGAGCAGAAGAGAAGGCAAAATATCCATCGCCCAAACCTGATAACGAGATTATACCATAGTTTAGCTCTAAAATGCGTGTGAAGTTTCCCTATTTTGTGAATTGAGTACTTAACCCGACAAGGTCATCCGTTAAGAAAGAATGTTGTGAAAATTTCTCTTTTGGAATGAGAGCTTTTAAATTGACTTAGCTTTTATTTTTTTAGGATTTTTTTTTAGATTTAACCGATGAGATGTACATTTTTTTTTATAAACTTTGCCAGAATATGTTTTGTCAGTAAATATGGTATTGAAAACTTTTTATCTATGAATAGGTTAATGTCCTTTTAAAAAGAGTAATAAAAGTTAAAACTGAAGCCAATTTGAAAGTTATCAATGACACCTCTTTCCCAAGCTGTGACTTTCAGATATTATCTACTGACATGAAGCTTAGTAATCATCACATCTATTACAATTTTAATAAGTTGTTAGATGCATTGATAAACATACATTATTTAAACTCATTTCGCTGGATTTTCTGCCCATTTTGCTGGAATTATACTTTTATTCTTCCATTAAGCCCTCCCGAGTCTATAATGTAATTTAGACAGTTTATATCATTTCGAGGTTGACTCGTTAATTGTTGATGAAGAAAGTGGAGATTGAGGTTACTATAAATCAGGACTGCCATCTTCACATATTGTATCCGTTTTCACAGATATTTTTGATGAAAAACAGACATTCAACGGATATTTATAAGGAAAAATTCTGTAGTTATCTGAGATGTTCACATAAAAATTCATCTGAATCTGAATAATTACCCTGCAAGACACCGCAATTAGTGTGTGGTAGGGGAAGATTATCTCCGACCTACCATCTTATTCTCCTATTATGCTTTCTTATCATCCTAGGAAAGAAGTATCCGTTGTATCTATTTGTCCTACAATCGATTTCTTGTACCTAGTCAGTGTAGTCTTATGTACGTTGGGCTCTTAAGTATGCCTGGTAATTCATCATTAAAGTCATCTGATCAAAATCTCTACAATAGCCTATGTCTAGACTTTTCTTGCCATTCCTTCAGAGACTCCCTTCCAAGCTGTTCTATTAGGCTCGTGACACTTACCTGCCTACCAAATCTAAATCTCTGCAATAGCCGATGCCTAGATCTTTCTACACAATCTCCTAAGAAATTCAAAGATTATTAATATTTCTTTATGAATAGTACGAATCCTGTTAATAATATACATTCAATGAAATTGTTCTGTAAGCACCTAGATATCTTATTATATTTTGGGTGAAGCGTGAAAACTGACTACTTATTGTAAGAGTGAACGCAAAAATTAGCCGTTGAACTGGATCAGCAACCTACGACATATTTACATTTTTGCTTATGCATACGTAGTAAAGGAGAAAGTATTGTATTATGAAAAAAACGAATTTGAGATTTGAACGGAAGTACACGTTTTGAGGTCACCTGAGTACATTTTGACTATTTTTGCAATGACGTCTGTGTGTGTGACAAAATTTTGTGGGTGCTCTAACTCAAAAACTGATAATCAGATCAGCACAAAACTTTATAATTAAGATTTTTATTAGCAAATGAAAAGGTTTTGGCTTAAATTTGTTCACCGGAAGTGGATGTTTATTCTAATTGTTTTTCCATTTTCTTTCATATATCTTCTTTAACACTCCATTTTTGTAAATGGTTGTTATTATAGAAAAATATAGATAATGTAATTTTCTACAAGTTTTGTTTAAAACAATTTTTCATAAAACCGATAGTTTAAGAGATATCTTGATTTATATTCTAAATTTGTTAAATACGTCGCTAAGTGATACCATTGTTTCCGTTGCAATGATAAAATTTTCTAATTGTTGATAGCGTTGCATATGCTGCCAAGGGTAATTTTAATGGCACATCAACATTTTGTTATCCATGGAAACAGCTATTGTCTTTACTTATTTTTTTTTTAAATAATGACAATTGAAAATGTTTTTAAATTATTCACAAGTGTAATTGCTGATAATTATTCCAGAGGATGCTGATGTTGAGAGCAATTGTATTCATTGGATAAATTCATGTGCTGGACGCATAAGATTTTCTTTAAATGTGCTCTTTGCCAAATTTGTTCATTTCCACATAACTGAAAAATGGGACATAACAGCCGTTGACTTCAAATGAGAAAACCAACTTCAAGATTCTGTCATAAAACACAAACTCTTAGAAGAAATCGATGTCAACTTATTTGACGAAAAAGCTTATTATAACAATGTAAGAGATTTTTATGAGATGGCAACGAAAGAGTTGTACCACCTCTTACGTTTGATTTATGTAGTTATGAAGGATGTAGATATTTTTGACCCAACAAAGAAAATATCAGAAAATGTTGAAATGCTGGCTAAAATATTTCCAAATATTATTGATGATTATTTAATCCATAATTTCCATTACTTTTCAAACTTGCAAAGGCAATGCTTATACTTCCTTGTAGCAATGCTGAAGTGAAGAGTTTTTAGCAACTTGAATCTTATTAAAAGTGCACACAGGTCTGTACTGAATGCTCTGACGCTGTGTTCATTTAGAAAATATCTTGCAGATTTTGAGCAAACAGATGCCATGAGGAAGAAGGCGAGGAAATTAAAGAAGTAGAAATTTTTTCACTGTCTAATTTTGTTGAGCCATTATTGATATTATTAAAAGTTAAATTATTTTATTTAACAGATTTCCTAATCTAGGGCCCGTCCTGTGAACTAGGCCTATGGTTAGTTAATGTTTTCAATGCATTTGTGCTATTTACCATATATTTAAAACTCGAATACATTTTTTAAAACTTTCTATGCCAATACAGTTGATTTTAATGCAGGATAAAGTTATAATTCATAAAAAAGCATGATTAAATTTAAGTTACAGGGCTATGCATAAACAGTTGTAAATAATTTTACTTAGTATGTGCAATGCAGATGCTGAAAATATTTAAATCATAAATTTGTTCATTTTGCATAAAAACTAAGATATTGCATATTACAGGATTTTTACAGGATATTTTGATGTTAGCAACAGAATAAAAAAAATTGGTGGCAGCCCTGCTGTAAATCATGTACAACTTTACTACTGTCAAAAATACTACTTAAACATTTTAGTGCATGAACAAAGCACCACTTTCTCTTCATAGCCTTGGAGAGATTATTAATAATTTCTCACATTCATAGTTCTTTCGTTGTTTAAAATGGGGATGCACATCTCTAAACTACATATTCCTTGAATATGTTTATCTTTTTCCATATTTTTTTTGGGATTAAAATAAATATCTCTATCTAAGGAATTTCATTATCGTTTTTAAGTATTTTAATTGCATTAGGATATAAAATTTAATAGTTTAAACATGCAAAACAGCCAAAGAGAGAGATAATATACAACCTTGGTAATTACTGCGATTGGTGTTTGTAATTTGTTTTGATTCATGCATCTCATTAGAAAATGACCAAGATTTAAATACGTGCTGAAATCATTTTTATGACTATTTGATGTGCAATGAAGTCAATGTAAAAATAATTTTGAGTATGACTTTGATTTCCTCATTGATATCAACTGTTTTTATGTAGCATTCATGAACATTATATTTTGTGTGCACATGAAAATTTTGTGAAAATTTCTTACAACATTCCATAAATCTTGAGGAGGAAGTATTAATTGGCAAATTTTTCATTTTTCTTTACATTCTTGACAAAACCTACTTTTGGAATTAAAATATTCAGTGGATATGGAAAAAATAAAATCTTCATTTGACTTACAATTAGTTGAACACACTCCAAAAGTTGTAGCAAGTATAATATGAAAAAATATTTTTGGCTGCTCAGTTTCAGCAATTATTAAATATATTGTAATTTTTTACCCATTTTTATGAAGAAATAAAATTTTTAGTTAAAAATCGATAATTGAACGAGTTTTTTCTAAATCCTTATAATTTCTTATTGCAGGCAGGCTTACAAAGTCTGGTAGTAGATAAACAGTTTAGTTTACAGTGCTATAGATATATTTTTGGCATGGTGGCAAATAAATTTTCAAAGGGCATCATACGAAATTGGTATTATTAATAATGTACAAGAAAATTATGAATGTAGTTGCCTGAGGCAATGAGAATTTTAAAAAACATCAAAATTCTAGCCATTAATTTAGGAGAGTTTTAAAGTTTTATTTTTTTATTTATCCTAGACATGTTCTTTTTTAAATGCTTTTCATTAATTCACAAATGTCTTTCTTTTCATGTTTTTTTTAAAAATTCTTTTAGATCATAAGCCATTCAATACTAATGGATGCGCTTAACGAATCTTATTCCAGGAGATCTTCAAGATTTTATTAGTGTTTTGTAATTCTAAATAAATTTCTTTTCTAACAATTCATATTTTTTTACTTTTCTTTCCTTAAAATTTCTATATATCAGTCATTTTGTCCAAGAATAAAGATCAATTACATAGAGCTTATAGCTGCAATGAAAAGCACCAATATTCATAAACAGTAAATGCACAATCTTTTCGTTAGGATTTATTTTCTGTACCTAGACATAGGGGTGGTCGTCGACCCATTGAGTAAGGCAAGTAGTGGCACAGTTTTTCTAAGCGTTATGAAGGCTTGCCTCGTCATTCATATATTTCATTCGGAAATATGCTGTGGGTATAACTAATAACAGTACACATTGTTAGAAACGAAATTTATTTCTCACTTTCTGTTTTCAATTATTTTAATTAACAGAAATATATTAAATTGCTCTTCTGAAATATTGTAACCATGCAATTACTTCTATAGCTTCAACTAATTGTAGGCTTTCTGGCTTGAACAATGTCTTATTTTTTTTGCAAAATCTTGATAACTTGAAAATGCTTTCACCAATATTTTTAGTACACAATGTTTATTACCCCACACATTTATATGATAAAAAGTAAATAATGTTTAGTAAAAGGAAGTGCCAATGTAGCACATCAAAAATAAACCACAAAACAGCTTAACAAATATATCTCTGAAAATATGTAAAACCAAATTTCCCCAATAGATGGACACAATGCAGTATTTTCATGACACCAGAGGTCAAAAATTTCACTGGGAAGCAGTTGAAATTCTGCTTACTTTTCTGTTGGGCACAAATAGGCTCTCCCCTCTTTTCCCTGCTCTCTCATTTCCATGCGTATACCACCAAAGAAGCAGATCTAAAGCTCTTTCTTGAGGCCCACTCAATAACAACACGTAATACAAATCATGTTAGCAGAAATTCGTTTAAATGACAAAAATACTAAATATATTTCAATAAATTTTATAATAGTAACTAAAGTTATTTTAAGTAATGCAAAAATTTTTGCATTGTTGTTTCACTAGGCAAGTAGTGTTTGCATTGCTTGCATAGACCGATCACCCCTGCCTAACCATCAAGTGGCAGACTGACAATATTGGTCTGGGTGTTTCATTCTAACTGCCCCTAGCATCTGTCTGACACCATTGGCCTACAAAATGATCACCCAGCCAGGCAGTCTGTCTTATATGAAACCCTTAACCCTTTTAAAATATAGAGAAAATTCATCCATTGCAATAGAAACTGGCTTGGAACACATTTTTCACATCTGACAACTATATTTTACTTTCATATTTTTTTTCAATGAGTAAAGGCATTTATGATCTGTTTCACTTATTTCATTTAAAATATCCGGCGCTTCAAGTTATATCTGTAATTGATGAAGAAATTTATTTATTTATGTCATCACATGTTCATTCAATTTTTGCATTCTCAAGTCATAAAAGATAACAGGTTAAGCACAATCTATAATTAATAGATTTGGCTAAAGCATTTTTAATTTTCCAGTCAGATTATTGTCTAACAAGGAGAGGCTATGGATTGTAACTCTGAAAAAGGGGAGAAAATAGTGGTCTACTGATTAAAAAAATAAAAATTGCTTGGAATAAGTATTTTCCAAAAGATGGGATAAAAACTGGCACGAAAAAGGAAATTTTACACGAGAAAAAGAAGTTGACCAGCAGTAGTCTCGAACCCCAAGAGTATGCATTGCAAGTCACGCACATGGCTATGGCAGTTAATGAGTGTAGAAGCGAAGTTACAAGGATTTATTGAGATTGGTCCATTTTTGTACTTTTTAATTAATTATTTCTCTTAAACTAAAAGGCATTGGCCCGTAATTACAAAAAGGTATTCTTATATTGACCAAAATTTCCACTGGTTGATGATAAATCAAATCTGTGGCCTCTCCTTGTATCACTGTGTACAAATGTTTTTTCTAAAAACTTCTGATTAATCTCAAGAAAACTAGCAAACAATGATTTACCTAACGATTTGACAGAATGTCACAAAATTTGGATCCTTGATACTTATTATTTTCTAACTCACATCAGCTTTTAGTTGCTGATCATTTAAATTAAGAATGACCATCATCTATTAAGAAAAACTATGAAAGGAAAACTTGGTTTCAGTTTTACCATATTGTTTATGAATAGACAGTGAAATAGGTTTAGAACATGCAAAAGTAGTTATTAATTTAATTGCAATGACAAGCAAGTTGAACAAGGCATATGTCAGACACTCCATACAAGCTATCAAAAGATCTCTTCTGATATCATTCCAAGACCTTGTACATTTTAAATTTCTTACAAGAGCTACTATACGATACTACAGCAATGAAGCATGACTCCATTACAGACTGCATCTTCAGCTGATATCTTGGGGATAGAGAAGATCTCAGAATACTGTTATCACCATATGGTGACACAATGAAAGTTCTAAAATTGTTTTCAATAAAATGTACTTTTCAATTGGCTAGTGAAACTATACTAAAATTCTTTTTCATATCCAGCCCATATGGTGGGACTTTTGGAAACTGTTGTGGAAATGGGTGCTTCCGACTTTGCTGAACTTGTCCGTTCCACTGGTTTGGAGGAGAAAGTTATGTCCACCAATATGACTCTCTTTATACCCAGCAACTTGGCTGTCAGGGAATATGCAGATGATGCCGAGAGTGCCGTGAGTGTCCTATTTATCAATCCTTGGAAATAATGACTAAGTTTATGTAATAGTTTATGTATACTAATTTATGAAACATTTGAAAATGCATGGTTTCCACTATTTCTGCAGGAAATACAATGAATTCCTAAGGTGGACTACATTATGAAGATTGAAGCACTTTTCGAATTAAATGTGCCTAACTTTATTTTTTAAACTATAAGTAAATATATCATTTAAATTAAGTTTCATATTTATTTAGAGTTACAACAAGTTTTGCAATATTAAGCAATGCAGTATTTGGAAACATCCCAGTAGCATTCATAGCCACAATTAAGGCAAAATTCTCTATTTTACAAATTCTCAGATTTAGATTATAAAAATTAATTTTAGTAATAATAAAGTTTTTTCACCAAATGAAATTTTATTCCTTGACCATTTCATGATAGCAATGCAAATGTTAAGCATGTTGGATCGAGGAGGACTTGATTCATCTTTCTTTCATTTTTTACAATTATTTTTATATACAGGCAGTCCTCGCACTTATGACACAATTGGTTCCTGAAAGTCAAATCATCGTAAGTCGAAGTGCATTTTCCCGTAAAAGCAATGTTAAAATTTTGGGTTACATTCCTGTCCCAATGGCCAGATAATGTTTTTATAAAATGACCCGTAATATTGTACTCAGGCAAAGATAAACATAAATATAACTTATTAAAGATTAGACAAATCTTTTTATTCTAATCTGGATACAATAATGACTTGTAAAAACATAATCGAAAAGCAGAAAGTAGAAAAATTACTGAACGGATAAAGTATGTACTTATAAAAACTGGAGGTTATAATGTTACCATTTTAGGTGATTGTCACCACCGACGTACAAAGGATATAACTTATTAAAGATTAGACAAATCTTTTTATTCTAATCTGGATACAATAATGACTTGTAAAAACATAATCGAAAAGCAGAAAGTAGAAAAATTACTGAACGGATAAAGTATGTACTTATAAAAACTGGAGGTTATAATGTTACCATTTTAGGTGATTGTCACCACCGACGTACAAAGGATATCCAAGGCCCTTACGATGTTGGCAGGCATCTCCCCTTTTACAGAGCGCTTAATTACGTCAATCTTCATTTCCAATGTTATGGTTCTACATTTTTCAGAACCAGAAACTTCTCCAGTCCATTTCTCTTATCAGACATTTTTAAGGGCAAAAAAGTTAAACAAAATAATGAGGGCAAAAAAGTTAAACAAAATAATGAAAAGAATATGCTGTTTTCATCAGCCATGCTAGCATCATAACATAGACTAAATGACTCTTAAATCGAGGACCACCACTCTAAAAATTACCTTTTGTATTTCGTTTTCCAGGGATGTAATCATTTAGTTGCAGAAATGGGATTTTTCCCACGTGCTTTAAAAAACTTTTCTCTTATGCTACTTCCTTCCCTTCTACCTTTGTAAGTTTTTAATCACACAAAGAATCACTCTGAACGTCCTTCTTTGCAGAAATCTATTAACTCGTGTAGAAGGGATTTAAGAAGACAATGGTTTGATGGGTTTTTATGTGAAGTAGCATTAAATTACATTGTAGCATGTTTTGAATGGCATGTTGTTACTTGCTGTATACATTGTAACCTGAATCGACCTTAAGGCATTAATGTCGTTATGGCCCAGCTGGATGGCCAATCATCATAAATGTGGAGCGGCGTCTTAAGTGCAGAGCACATTCCTTGATTAGTAAACATCGTAAGTCCTGGATGTCGTAAGTCGGAGTGTCGTAAGTCGAGGACTGCTTATAATTAAATGAATGTGCTACTGTTTTTGTTCCTGATATAGAAGAAATTATTTTTTATATCTTGTGGATGGTATTTTGCATTTTTAATCAAATGTAAACTTTAATTACAGAACCAGGTTGAGTTTTATGTACCATCAGGACTGGCCAGGAAGAGGAGGGAAATAGACTCTGGAATGTATGAAGAAAGAGCTGACACTAGTACATCATCCATGAAAGAAATTGTTTTAAGCCATATGACACCTGGATTTGTTGGAGTAGAAGAATTGTTTGATGAACAGGTAAATAGAAACTAATAAATGCAAAATGAGACTTTCTAATATGTAATCTGATCTATATAGTTTATCCGAGCCTAATAATATAACAATATTTTGTTTTGTTCTATTTTAAAATTAATTGAGAACTTAAGAACAAGTTTAATAGTGTATACTAGAAATTCCTTCTAGTATAGGTATGTTTCAGTCACTGAATTCTCATAATGGATATCTACAGCATATTGCCAGCAGTTTCTTAAAGGAAGCTTACATATTTTTAGGTTCTGTACAGTGACAACAACAACAGCACAATCAGGATAAATGTCTATCCTTCTTCCAACATCAACGAGAAAGATGCCAGAGGAAAGATGCAGCACTCGCTCATGGGAGGGAAGATTGTGACAGCTAATTGCGCTTGCATCGGAAACAAGGAAGAGCCGGTGAATAGCGAAGAGGTTCAGAAGAGAAACATCGGTTCGAGAAGAGCCACTAATGGTGTGGCACACATGGTGGATCGCGTTCTCACACCTGTGCAGCGCACTCTCGCCGAGCACATTGCTGCACACCCACGCCTTTCGAAGTTCAGAGCTCTCCTTGCTGCACATGGAGGCAAGGATGGTGCTGCTGAAGGTTTGCTCAAAGCATTGGAAACAGAGAAGGAGTCGTTGACACTGTTTGCGCCAACTGATGATGCTTTTGATAAGCTGACTGCCGAACAGAATGAGGATTTGTTCAAAGGAAAATCATGCACACCAAGTAAGTAATACAAAAGTAAATGGGTGTATTTCTTTAGTGATGGAGAATTGGTTTACGACGAAGGAAATAAGCCTCCTTTTTATCTTAATATTAGTTAGTGTTTCCATGATATCTTACTATATGTCTCTGTAATTTATGACCATAATTTGAATTACTCAAGCACTGTATGTACAATTTTGACAATTTGTTTATTCTTTATCTAAATAATAGCAACATAGAGTAGGCTATTTACAACCTTTAAGGTGCTGGTTTGATGTGTGAAATCCATCTATGACTCCTTGAGACATTATATTTACTGTATCTTATAAATAATGTTGAATTTTTTTAAAAGGTGTCTTAGAACATCATGTGGTTGGCAGAACATTGTGCTCTGCAGCTATTCCTCAAATCCCTGATTATATTGCCTTTGCCACAACAAGACAAGGAGAGAACCTGAGGCTGGAGTGGCAAGAGGGCGAAGCAGGACAATGGAAGTTGGCTATCAAGGGAAGCAATGAGCAAACTGACAAAATAACTGTCACAGATATTGACATAGTTGCAACAAATGGTGTAATGCATCTTGTCGATTCAATCCTCTTCCCAGTTTCAGGTATGAAGAGAGTATCTTCAACTTTTCTATTTCTTTCTTGTGAACTTAACCCATGTACTTAAGTCATTTGCCTTAAAAATATGAAAACATACAGTGTGTCCTTGTTTAATGTCATCTCGATTAATGTTGATTCGCTTTAACGTCGTTCAAAAATTAATGCCTATATTCGAATTAATGTCGTCGATGATTTGAGTTAATATTGCCCTGACTCAGCTCTGATATGATGCATGAAAATAACTGCGCATCTGTTGCACAAGTTGCGGTGAATCGCCTTATTTGAGTGGGAAAAGCATTTTGGATTGATGTATTTTTATCAAATTTGCTATAATTGCATGGTGATATTTTGTTGAAATGGGTCCAAAAACAAGTAGTAGTAATGGCAGCAGCAAAAAAACTGTGCAAGACATTACTTTTGAGGAAAAATTTAATATTGTTATGTGCCATGAACAAGGTGAAACAGCTGCAGACATAGGCAGAGTTTTGGGGTTGCCAACTATGACAGTAAGGACAATTCTGAAGGACTCGGACAAAATCAAAGACTTTGGAAGAGGATAACGTACCCCGATTTTATTTTTGTTTTCAGCTGTGGCTTGACGAAGTGAATAAACGAAACCCATAGTTCAATAAAAACAACTATATAAATGTTTTATTTACCTCTATTACAGTAGATATTTCAATAATTGTACAGTACCTGCTGCAAGAAATAATTTGTTTGTTGCATTTCTTTTCTTGCACTGTCAACTCATGAACTTGCATCCACAGATGTGTTTGTGACTCTGCAAAGTTATTCGTAAAAACTCATCGCTCTGATTTTGTATGGCTTAAAATTAAGCTATTTAAAGGAGAACCCTATGGTCACGTGAAGGAAGTCCAGGGTAAAGGCTCTACCATATCCTCCCTCGGGTACCGTTATTCATGATAGCATAGAGAAAGCCAACTTTCTCAACAGTCATTTCGTGAAAGCTTTTATAGCCATCAACGATCATTGCGTAAATTATGCACCCACTATGAGGAACGACCTGATGGCCGACATAGTACTTTCTGAGGGGGGAATAGCAAAACAGTTAAGTGAGATTAGACCTAACAAATCCCCGGACCCCGAAGCAATTCCTGCTCGGGTATTCAAAGAATTAACTGAAGATGTTACACCTTTTCTTAGGTAATATTTGACAAATCCATTTCCTGCGGAGAGGTCCTGAAGGACTGGAAGAGTGTATGTGACTCCAATTCATAAGGGTGGTGACAAAGAGAATCCAGAAAACTTCAGGCCAATTTCCCTAACCTCAATATCATGCAAGATACTTGAGCACATACTCGTTAGCAACATAATGCATTTTCTTGATAGTAATTCATTATTAGACAATTGTCAGCACAACTTCAGGAAGGGTAGGTCTTGCGACACCCAGCTCGGTCTATTTGTGAATTATATGCTTAGAAGCGGAGAGTATAATAGGTTGATGCCATCTTCCTAGATTTTTGGAAGCTTTTGATAAGGTACCTCACTGAAAGTTAATAATGAAATTAGAAACCTTAGGCGTTGCTTTCAAAATTATTAGCTGGATCCGTGAATTTTTAAATCATAAGAAACAAAAGGTTGTTATAGATAGGAAGTCCTCAAGCTTAGTGGAGGTGGTCTCTGTCATTCCACATGGTAGTGTGCTTGGCCCATTGTTATTTTTAATTTACATAAACGATATCAGCTCAGTAGTTAGAAGTAAAATTAGGCTTTTCGCAGATAACACCATCATTTATAGGGAGATAAGCAATACAGAAGACCATCGGTATCTTCAAAATGACTTAGAAGCTATTTCAGCATGGTGTAAGTAATGGCAGCTGGAAATCAACCAAAAGAAAAGCTGCATCATCAATTTTTGGAGAACCAATAATAGCTACTGAATGTTAATTATTCGTTTGATGGAGTGATGATTCTTATTTCAGATTTGGTTAAATATTTACGAGTTACGATCCATCGGGATTTCTCGTGGGACACCCACATTCGCAGCGTGAAAGGTGCTGCTAACAAAAAACTAGCCTTTATAGGGAGAATTTGAAATTGCCCGGAAAAAGTGAAGGAATTATGTTATTTATCCTTGGTTTGACCACAGGTCTAATATGCGTCAACTGTGTGGGATCCTTACAGAAAGGGACTAACTAAAGAGATAGAAAAGGTGCAGCGAAGGGCAGCTAGATACGTAAAGAGAAATTACTATTGTAAACAAAGCATAACTTCATTAATAGAACATCTTAAATGGGCCTCATTAGAGGAACATAGACTGCAAGCTAGATTTTATTTGCTAGAAAAATATATGTCTGAGGGATTAGCGGATGAGATAGTCGATCTTATCAGAAGTCCTACATATATCAGAAGGCAGGACAGTGAAGATAAGATTCCCAAGATAGATTGTGGGATGGAGCAATAAAGAGGATCATTTTTCCCTAGGATGATAAGGGAACATAATAGGAAGAGGTAAGAAGGATAAGCTAGCAAACCTTGGTACATTGCACCCCTTGCCATCCACCAATAAGGTGATTTGCAGGGTATTATGTAGATGAAGTCTTACGTCCTACCAGGCATATTTTATTTGCTGAAATTTTTCCTAAAAATTTCTTTAGTTTTTAGTCACGTTTTCCAGGAATGCAACCTGATGTAAATCGCAGATTTACTGTCTATTAAGTCTTTTTGTTTTTCGAGGGATGTTGACTCAAAGGTTTTGGAGGTGTAACATTGTTTTGTTTAATGTAATGAATTTAAAGAATGAATTAATGACATTAATCAAGGACACACTGTATTGCTTATCCCTCACATCGTTGAATTCCAGAGACAATTTTTAGTTTTATTGCCTCACCATATATGACATAATTTTAGACCTTCATAGCCAATATTAACCAAAAAATAATTTTCTCGTGCAGCTCGTCAGGTCAACCAAGCTTTGCAAGACAGCAATCTTACTGTATTTTCCTCATATCTTGACGGGGCGGATATGATGCAAGAAATGGAAAATGTTACTTTGTTTGTTCCTACCAATGAAGCTATGATGAAATGGCTGAAAGAGGAAGAAGTGGATGAGGATATATCAGATCTATCAGAGGAGGCTCAGGAAAAGGTGAAGAATGTACTTAGGTATCACCAAGTGACTCCTATGGTCAACTCATGTGATATGGAGAGCAATCAAATTCTTAAAACCAAGTTGCCTGACCAGACGCTCAGGATAATGCTCTCTTCATCTGTAAGTATTCCCATATCAACATGACGACAAAGTAAAATGATTCTCTCATATGAAGCAAGACGGTGGCAAAAAATGTAAAATTCTTCTAGTCTCTTATGACTTTCGTGATCTGATTAAAATTTCTTTGGTGATAAATAATATTTGTGAAGTACAGATAAGTTTTGATCTGATTTTGGAGAAATGAAAGTTGCAGAAAGAAATTTCGATAAATAAAAAAATATATTTTTTTGTTAAAATCATTTACAAAGAAACATACTAGACATCACTTATTGCAAGTGTTATTATATTTTTATTTGTCACTCCAAGCTAACACTTTTTGATATATTTGATGTTGGATAATTGTAAAAATTTTCTCCTTTCATAGGATTTGTTTGGACTTGGATGGAACAAGGCAACAGTGCAGTGTGCTAACATAGTTAGCACTGATAAATCTGCATGTAATAATGTTATTCACATTATTGACAAGGTTCTTGTTCCTCCCATGGGAAATGTTTTCGAAACAGTATCTGCCACGCCCTCATTTTCTGTCCTGGCTAAGATTCTCAAGGTAAGAGAACGTTTTCCATAAAAGTTAATGCAAGGCCCTCAAACTGATATGAAATGCCAATATACAGTAGAACCTCATAAACCTGGCATTTTCAAAAACTCGACACTTTTTTGAAAGTTATATGTAAAAAATCCTAATATTCTAGAAATACTTTAAATGATGTACGCTTATCTATTTTCATTGTTTCGTTTATCTCATTAGAACCACATATTTAGATTCGTGGCGATAGCAATTGTTTTTCGTTAATGCAATTAGTACTTTTGTTAAATTTTATTTTGATATGACTTCAAAAAAAGAAGAAAACCCATAAGTGGTGTTACGAAACGTAAACAGAAAAATCTCACGATTGAAAAAAAGTGGAATTACTAAGAAAACTTGAAAAAGGTACTTCAGTGAAGGGACTTTGCAAAGAATGTAGCATTGATGATTCCACGGCATATGACTTAAAGAAGAAAAAAACTGAAATATTGAAATTTTATGCAGAGAGTGATATACCTAAAACTATGTGTAGCCGTAAAACACCACACGTCTCGGGTAAATATTGTTGATAAGGTATTGTTTTAGTGGTTTTGTCAGTGAAGAAGTGAAGGTGTACCTATTTCAGGCCTAATGCTGATACAACAAGTGAAAATTTTTCACAATAGCAAAAAGAGTGGCAGAAGATGACATTGAAATCTGGGTTGATATCGGCAATGATGCGCCTGTCGTACTTCAGCTGATGTGAATTGTGTGAAATAGTCGAAATAGTGGACATGGTTTTGAAACCTGAGCGTGAAAAAGATGAGGAAAATGAAAGTGACGATGATCAAGGACAAACCTTCAATAGATCGCTGTATACAGTTGGTCACAGATACAATATCTGTTTTAGAACAACGCTCCTGCAGTACCGTCTTAATGCATGGACACACTGGGCAGTTGCCCAGGGGCCCCACGATTCTAGGAGCCCCGTGGTGAATGAAGTAGTTAAATTAAAAAATATCTCACATTCAAACGATACAATAAGAAGACGAATTCACGAGATGGTTGAAGATATAATACGAGTAACAGAAAAAATTATCAATAAAAAACATTCACGTTACAACATGACGAATATACCGATATTTCGAATTGCGCTCAACTAATGATGTTTGTTAGATATATTAACAAAGATAAATAGGAAATATGTGAGGAAACATATATGCTGTAAAGAATTTGATACGAAAATAACAGGCGAAGCCATTTTCAGCTAGCTAAATGAAGTAATTCGTATGCGCGGATTATCATGGAAGTGGTGCGTCTCTGTGTGTACAGAAGGAGCAGCTGCAATCGTAGGTCAACAACGTGCTCTTATTGCTCGATTAAAAACTGTAAACTCTTCAATAAAGTGAACTCATTGTATAATCCACACAGAGGCATTGGCTGCAAAAGAGCTTGATGCAGATTTCAACTCTGTGCTAGAGATTGCAGTGGAGATAGTTAACCTCATAAAGTCTCAGGCTCTGAATTTGTCTTTTTTGATCGCTATGTTGTTATCTGACCATATTACTGTATTACTTCATTCCAATTTTCGATGGTTGTCGCTTGGAAGATTGTTTCAGCTGTCTATTTGAGCTAAAGGCTGAAGTTACAGTTTTTCTCACAGAAATCATATCCGAATTAGTATACTATTTTCATGAAGATTAGTGCAGATTAGTCTACCTTTGTGACATCTTTGGAAAAATCAATAACTTAAATCAGTGGCGTATCCACGGGGGTTTTGGGGGTTGACACCCCCCCCCCCCCTCTGTGAGTAGGGGGCCCCACGGATCCTAGAGACGGCTCAGCGCTCCTGCATTGATTTTCCAGAGATCACATGTTTGTATTGAATACATGATAAATTTATGAAGGAAAAATCAAAGTACATGAAACAAGCTAGTTTGCCCTATTTGTTTAAAAAATTCTCAGGTATTATGTGTGATGAAAATAATGTTGTAAATACGTATTAGATATACGCTTTATTTCACGTTCGTTATTTACTTTTCAATGGCTCTTTTATAATTCCTCATTTTAGTGCATGTATAAGCAATAGTCTTTATTGATAATGGGTTCCTTTTTAATTTCTATTCATCATTTGAATTATATAATCACTTACCAAAAATGTACATTACTTAAGGATTTTTTATAAATTTTCAAAAACCCAGCAAATCCTAGGTCCCAAGGTTGCCGGGTTTATGAGATTCTACTGTACTTAGTATGTTAATATATTCTTCACAGGGAACCAAACTGGAAAAGGAACTTGCTGAACTAAATGGTGTTAGTGGTTATACATTCCTGGCACCAACCGATGATGCATTAGGACGTCTAGAGAAAGCCCAGCTTGATAGACTGCTTGAAGATAAGAATTTGGCAGAAAGGGTGATGAGTGCGCATGTTGTACCAGGTAAGTAGTCTAGCTCAACTTGACAAGCAACCTTTCTTAAGTATCTCTGTCTTTTCCTGCATACTTTTCGTGGATGTAGCTTTTAATCTTGCCCTATGATTGGGAGTACCAGAGTACGTTAAGCTAATGTAAAAAAGTCAGCATACGGTCTTTTTGCATCTTGATTGTTCTTTTTTAAAAATAAATTATCTGTGAATGCATAGTTTTAATACGATTTTTCTTTAAAAATTTCACTTAAAAAATATGTATTCAAACTCTTCAAATTCCTATCAGGCAAAATTAAATACTACTAGGGTTGCCAACTGTCCTCCTTTCGGAAGGACAGTCCTTCTTTCAAGTGTTTTGTCCTGTATCCTTCCCCGATGCTGGGAAGGATGCGATTTGTCCTTCTTTTTGTACCCTTTTTAAATCTACATTACTGTGATATTTTATATTAATGATATTAACATTACACTGGTCTTTGATTGAAGAAACTTTGTTATCTTCCAAATTTTATGAGTTTAACTTTTCATATAGGTCCTTATCAGTGTGTGTGTATGTGTATGCATTTTATCAATAAGTAATCACTAAAATTGACAAAATACTCTGCATTGAAAGTAGGTATACCATGTCAATTGTTGAGAAGCATAAAATCAAAGTCATCAGGTTTTGTTTTTCTAAAAGACATTTCAAATGTTCCATATTTTTTACATATTTTCATCTGTGAAACATAAGCCTGTACCCCTTTTCAATCTAATTAGCTGAGACATATTAAAAAAAAATGTAAATAACATAGAGCGCTAGAACAAAACAAAAATATATTTATAAGAAGGAAGATACATCAGATATGTGACTTATAGATTAGTTCAACAAATTACATATAAATGTTCATATTTTTTATTATTTGTAAATACATATATTTATTTTTTCAATTTCAAGCATTATTTTCGCTTATTTCTCTCCCCTCCCAAAATCTTCTTCATTTTTCAAGCTTGTGTACTTCTCTAGAAATCTCAAGAGTTGGCAACCCTAGTAAATACTGAGGGTAATTTTGGTCTTTCTCTGGCATTTTTCCAGCTATAGTCATAATTCTTGAAATCCAGACACAAGTTTTAATAAATGTTTGTTTTTAAAATTATTTTATTTTAATTCTTAATAGGTGTTATGTGCTGCTCAAGTGTAAGAAGCCCCTCTCCATGGCCTTTTACTAGGCAACAGCTTGTAGGTACCCTTGCATGGGATGTAATTTTGGCTGTGCATCGTGATCACAAGGGACAGGTTCATTTTGACAGGGAGCCAATGGGCAGTGGTACCAAAGTGACCCAGTGTGACTTAACAGCAACTAATGGAGTAATCCATGCAGTCAATAGGGTAAGGCATTTTTACCTACATTTGCACCACTGTTTTTAAAGCAAACAAATTCAGTGTGAATATTTTCTATGAGCAGTATGGATTTTTCATAATCATAGTTTTATTTATTTTTCAGGTAATAATCCCCTGAGGATGATTATTTATCAAAATCCTAAGCTATCCACTCTCATCAACCAATTCTTCTGGTTTGATCTTGTGATTCATTTTCTTCAATGGAATACATTCTTTGTAGGTTTTATGAATGATGCATTTAATTAAGGACATCAATTATTATGGCAGACAATTGTTACAAATGTTTTTATATTCATCATTTCACCTGAAAAGTGTGTTTCCATTATGATGTGAAAGTTAACTAGGCATGCAAAGCCCTTTTTATAGAAAAAGACATGACAGATTTGTCAGATGAAAACCAAATATGTGATTATTATATTTGATAATACATGTTAAGCTGTAACAGGAAAATGACAGTTTGTATGACATAGAGTTAATGTAAATTAAATGTTAAATGTACAAGAATTATAATAAATATTCTTATAATTTAATTTCTTAAATATTATTAATTGTATTACGGCAGATTTTCTGCCTTACACATTATTCTCTAACAGTCAATGCAGGAAGTTACAAAAAGTTCTTTAGGTGGCTTATGAAGCATAGTAATTACAAAATCCATCAAGCTTTATCTCAAATAACTTTCATTTTTTAGCGTTTGTTGTAGATTTCATATGATTCCATAGGTAAAAATAATTAGGTTGAATCAGTGCTCGAAATGGAAAATGTTACAAAACAGAACCTTTGTGTTGGTACTGGAACGGAAAATTTTACGAAACGGAATGCTCGTTATAAGGGATGGTGTTTCTAAATGCCTGACGAAACAAAATGGTATCATCAGCACATATGATGAGCCGGAGCGGCATTCTGACTCATTCCAGGTATGTACTGGGTTGGATCAAATAGGTATGTTCATGCAGTTTATGCTCTTACCAACTTAAATATGAAGATACAAGTCTATGTAGAGTACTGTAACAAATGGCCAGTGAAGCAAACGTGTGGACACCAAAGAAAACTAACAAGCGAATTGAAAGTCCATATTTTGTCATGAATGTTTTTAAAAAATAGTTATTGTTGCTTAACTGTAATTATAGTATAAGAGGCAATGATGTAATTTTTATTATTGGGCACAATTAAAATTGCAGTATATAACTGCTTATTTCTCAGTTCAACTACAGTTGAACCTCCATAATCCGGCATTTTGTAATCTGGCAACTCCCCTAATCTGGCACAGTATCCGAGTTTGCCTTGTTTTCCATGAACTGCACTGTTTAGAACCGGTGATTGCTAAGTTCATTGCATTATTTATTAACCACTCAATGGATTAAAGGATTTGAATATGATTTCCTTTATTACCAACTTTTATATTAACTTCGCTATTGTCCATGTGGTATAGCTGTTTCCAACTCGATTTGAGAAGGCAGTGGAAGAGTCGGCAGCCAATGGGATGCTCTCCCTAGGCATGGCAACGGTACACAGTTGCCGGATCTCTATACTCTCTGGCATCGGAGCTTCAAAACACGTGTGATTTGGCAATGCTGCTCCCCCACTACGCACCAGTCCGTAAACGCCTCGGGACAGTTATATCTCACGTACAATAGTTATGTTTTATATATATTCAACCACTCAGATATCCGTGGGGTCCGGACCCCCCCCCCCGTAGGTATTTAAAACCCACTCACACAGATCTTTCCAAACATATCGTACATAATTTGTTATGCATTATTGCAACTCTTTCTGTGACACCATGTGAGGCGGAAAGGAGTTCTTCTGTAAAAACGTACATAAAATCAACAATGTGTGAAGATAGGTTAAATGGACTGGCACTTATGTATATTTATAGGGATTTTAATATCAAGGCAGAAAGAATAATTCAAGAGTTAGCCAAAAGGCCTAGAAGAATGGATTTTGGTTTTTAACTATACAGTGCTGTAAAAAATTGACATCGAAACTTAATAAATTTTATAAACATCAAATACAATTGCACGGTTATTTGATTCAATGCATGTTCCTGTGACCCTGTGTATTGAATTTATATCAAAGTAAAATGTCAGTATATTCGGAAATTTAAATATCAAAAGATTATCCAATATATATTTTCGGAGGGGGGGGGGGGGGGTCAAAAACTTGGACCCACGCCCCCCTAAGTAATTTCTGGATACGCCCCTGATACACATATAAATATATATACACACCTGCAAAATTAATTCTAGGAGAGGATTCATCTTTTCCAACCTTATATTTTGCTAAAGAGTATAAGTTGTCATATAAATCTTTACCTTTCTGTGTATCTTATTTACGGCGAAAATCGTTCTCGAGTACAATAGGTATGTTATCATTCATAATCCTGATATATTGGGACTATGTAGGTATACGTGATTTTAAATTAATATGATTGGAATGAAATCAAAATTAATTATAATACTTACTAATAAATAAAATGAACTTCAGTACACTCTGTAGCTAGATTTATAACCTAAAACCTTTTTCTTAGTTTCTTAAATAGTATTACGTACGAATTCTGTTTTCTATTTCATTGATGATTTAAAACGATTTACTCAAGGATTGCAATACTTCAATTTAGCTTTCATTGTAAACTATTAAATGAAGCGAGTGTTAAAACTTATTAATTAACTAGCTGAAGTTTCCGTTGAATTTCAACGGATTTAGTGAATCTAATACTTCAACCGTGTTACATGTAAACATCGCAAGAATAACATATTTCACAGTTAATTTTGAATTCTTAAAATACGGTCTATTTTAAAGGAGCTTCCCTGACACCCAATAAAGTAACGATAAATTCCTACGGCTTAGAATGATGAACGGAGATGTAGCGCGCGTTAATGGTGATTTTTCTGGAATGGTTTCAGTAAATATGCATTTCGTGAATGATCTTTCGTTCAATTAAATCGGCGCCACGAAATTTTATCTGAAGCGCCGCCAGCCCAGAATGCACTAGAAACATTGGTCACGTGAGGAAATATCTTGGAAGGGGCGTGTCGGCGTAATGGCGGTATGAGTTCTTGAATTTTAAGGTAAGATTTTCGTAGATTATTTTCGTTCACGTTCTTGAAACACTGAATTTGACTGTAATAAGATGGCATTTTCGAGAGATTTTCTTCACTATTAATATTTCTTTTGTGTTGTTTTTCATGTAGGTAGGAAGCTGTGTTTCATCCGAAGCCATGCTCGAATTTCCATTTGTAGGTGAGCATGTATTTCGTAATTTACTATCCATAATCGCAGTTATTAACAGCATTAGTTGATTCAGTTAGTATTGTTAATATAATATTTCTTTATTATATATTTTTTATGAATAAACAATTACAAATCCTTCTTGTGATTACACGCAGAAATAATGTAAATGTGAAAGACATTTCTTTTTACTATAACATAATAAGCCTCATGAAGATAATTATATAAAATTATAGCCAAACTTTTTATGACTATTACAAATACGGCATGATTATGCATCTTTGATTAATACAGGGCCGTTTGTGATGCATTGCAAATATAGTTATATCTATCATACAGTAGTAAAAATAAAATTGCCTTGTGAAAGAAGCAAGATATGATGCAGCTACCGTTATAAATTACAAAATATTATATATAATTTAATTTAAATAGTATTCCACAATATTAATTTGGTAGTATATAAATACAATACATATACAATACATATAAAGATATAATAATAATTACAGATAATAATAGAAATAATAATACATGTTACACAATCGTTTTGTTTAAATAATAATTAATATAGTTTACATTCAAAAGTTAAAGAAAAGAAGACATAATGGTCCTCCTGAGCTAAAAAATATAGCTCATCAGGAGGTGTCAAGTCATAATTAGTACACATATTTAACATTAAATGGATTTGAAACACATTTAATTTAATGGATTGAAACAACCAATTTTTTAGTTATGTTTTTAGTTTAGAAAATTTTTTGGCAAACTATTGAAGAGGATGGGAATAGTTACATTTAATTGGGTTTTTCCATTATTATTATAATATTTTGGCACAACATATCTACTACCATGTCTTAATGTCATAGAATGATTCTCAGTTATTATTTTAGTTTTATGCACATTAGTGAAGTAATTGCTAACAATCAAAATAAATTTATATAATAAATTTACTGGTAATAGATCTAGGGTTTTGTATATTTCTATAATATCTAGAGTAGAATTTAAATGTCTGTTGATTACATACTTAATTCTATTTTGAGTTTTAATTATGCATCGTATATTACTATAGTATGCACTTCCCCATATTGTCAAACCATATCGGATAATTGATTCAGCAAAAGCCAAATAAATTAATTTCTGTGCCGACAGGTAATATGTGTCTTAAGAAATATAACTGGGGTGATACCTTTTTCAATTTACTATTTACATATCTTGCATGCATATCAAATTTGAAATTATCATCTATAATTACACCTAAATATTTGTGAGTATTAACTTGTTCATTATCTTCACATGTATATTGTTCACATGTAGACAGTTATGACAATTCATCTTAACAACAATAGACTTTCTTTTTAATAACTTTTATATTAACCTCACTCGATATATATAGGTATAGGTATATATAGTGGTTTGTAACCACTTTGGTAGGATGCAAAATTGAGGCACTTCCAGATGAGCTAGAAACTTGAAATTTGGTAGGATTATAGGTTTTTGGTCACAGCCAAAGGAAAAAATCCGAAATTTTCGAAATTCCCACTTTGAGGGGCTATTTAGGCCCATTTTTGCACCATTTTTGGCCCATAAGAAAACATTGAATTGGTGTAGAGGTTTTTATATTTGCACTTTAAAATTGTTTCCTGTCAAGATACGAACTCGAGACTTAAACTATCGGATAGGATATAAATTGTAGTTTCTTATTTTTGAAGACAGAATTTCAATCCGAGTAGAATTAGTGTAAATTTATAGTTTTTATCGGAAAAAAGTGGTAATTTTTCTGGGTCCAACAATCTGCTACCTAGGCAACAGGCTTAATGCTTTCATATGGATAAGCTTTCAATGGGAATCAGAGTCATATTTCTCCTTTAAAAGCTTACTAGTGTAATGCCCATTAAAATATCAACGGGAGTAAAGATTCGATCGTTCAAGCTATTTATGGATATCAAATTGGCATCAGAAACATTGATTGTATTGAAAGTCATTTCCCTCTCTCACCCTCCCTCCCTCTCTCTCGTATTAAAAGCAATCAAAGCATGTTTACACCCATAATGATTGTGTAATAGTACCGATTACTTACCTTCGTTGATTTGTATACGACAAGAAATGTCTTCAGCCTTGATATCCAGATTAATTGAATATAACACCACCTCCATCAGTAAAAGGTAACTTATGCAGGTAATTTCACCAAATTTGAAGTAACTAGTGTAATAAATGTTAAAATAAAAGTTATTTATAAAAATTTATATTTACACCCATTACTTGTTGTCACTATTACTTACATACATGGCTTTAGTCTTACTAACAATCAGTGTTGAATCATTGTCATGACTCCATTTACATACACAGTTTAAATCTTCTTGCATATTTTTTACAGCAATATCGATATCACTATTTATTTTATTATTAATTTGTGATCAAAGAGAATCATTTTGGCAAACATTTGATGCCATTTAAAAATATTTTCAAAATATATCAGACCATCTAAACAGTGCAGCATTCAAATTTCTAAAAAGTCTGGTTTGTGTGCATCCGAATTATTCGTGGTACAAATTATTTTGGGCAATCAGCACTGCTGTATTTACTGTTTTTCATGTCAGTATAAAGTTTTATGTACCATAGATACTCCGTTACTGTTATTCAATGCTTGGCTTCTACCTAGGGTTACCACCTTTTAGAAATAGGAATTAGGGACATGGCCAGCCCAACGACCTTTCTTTAGAAGTCTTGGGATTAGAAAAAGGTGGTAAGCTTTATTTATTATTTAAATTGTTTTTAATAAACATTTAAAGTAAATGAATCTTCAAAATATCAATTCCCTCAAAGATTAGCAAAATAATTACATTAATTTTAAGGCTTAAACAGCCGTAGCAATAATAAAGATTTGAAACATTCCAGGCGGATGATCGTGATGAAATTTTCTCGGGTTTCTAGTCGGGTTACAGTGCTGTATGTAACCCGGCTAGGAACCCGAGAAAATTTCATCACCATAGCAACAATATTTCTTTTACAGAGCATTGCCACAGATGAGGAATCTCATAAAGTAACTGATTAACATATTCTATGCTTATCAACAGAAATTCAGCTTTCAATTATAGTAAAATCAGGCCTTAAATTATGTTTTGTTTGATTTTGCACAGTCTAAAAGTTCAGGTTGTTTTTGTGTAAATTCGAAAACTGTAGGCAAGTTTTGTTAAAATTAAATTTTACCTGAAGCTCTGCTTTACACTGTATTTCTAATCTGTTTCGTTCATCTGTCCATAGGTTTTTCATGAGTAAAAAACTTGCATTGCTTACTGGTACTGATCAGATAAATGTTGTAATTTTTATTATCTCAGTGGAAACTGACTTTAAAAAAATACCTTCGTTTATGTTAAAAAAATTAAGAATAAGTGGATAACATTTTATATTACCTCTGTTAGAAGCATCTGAATCTACATAGAAATATTTTGCTCTATGCTCATTCTGCAATAATTAGCAGGAATATGGAGACATAATGTTTTGAGCTTAACATTCTAATTTAGTGCGACCACAATGTATTTTTGCTCCCATTTTAGTCAGAAAATATTTTACATGATAACTTTATTCCACACACTGAAGAGAAATAATTGCTTGTGCATCATTCCATGATAAGCAAAACATAGCTCAGCAACACTGATGTAATCTATTCCCTTGGAAGAATGTGTGAGGAAGAAGGAATAAATTCTTTGAAGTTTTTGTTTTGGATCTTTGAATATGCAAAATCTTTTCTTTGGTGGTGGGGATGACAATCTTTTACCTGATACATATTACAACTTTACATTCATCCATTTAGGCTGAGTGATCATCGGAATTGCCATCACTCTTTTTTTCAATACCCTTTTCACAAAAGAAAGTTTTAAAACAGAATTTAAAAGTCTACTTATCATTTACGAATGTTAAAATATTACTGATGGAATAATTCTTTGAAGTTACTTACAATAAAATCAATGGTTGGCTTATAATTTCTTAGAACTTCAAGCTATTTACTGCACACTTAAAAAACAATTTGTGCAGGATTTAAATCTGTATATGACGACATACCTATTACATTCCTGACAGTTTAATGGGCATCATAGACGTAGAAAATCAAAATATAATCAATTTTTGTAAATAAAGTAAATATCGATACATATAAAAAATGAATTTTCAATAAAACAAATTCTAATTAATGTCGAACGAGAAAGTCAGGACAATTAGGGAATTAAGCGGGACATGAGCCAAAAATTGTTCAAAAGTCGGGACTGTCCCGCTAAAATCGGGACGGGTGGCAACTCTTCTTCTACCATATAAATTCTAATTGAGAAATAGCTTGAGAATCTAACTTTTAACTCTATTTTGAGCATTTGGTAGAATAATTTAACATTACAAACTACCCTTAAAACATGTCATTTTGTGGCAGATTATTTCTGATATAATTCTCTTACTGTTTCAGAAGCGTGGTTTGAAGTTGATAGCTGGTTATTCTGACTTGGAGGACCACCATGTTTCAGTCATCCTTCATCAGCAAGACTCTTCTTTCATTGGATGAGAAGAAATCATATTGGTGAGTGCCATTCATTCTTTGTGTTACAAAGCAGATCGAATGAGCTTACCATTTTTGCTATCAGGTTTAATATGTTGACTGAAATTTTGGACTCTGTACTCCTTTCTGTTTTTCATCATATTTGTATCCTAAGCATCTTTTATTGCCCTGTAATTCACTTGAATGCATAAGTTTTTTAAAGCAATAGTGCGTAGTATATCATTTTAATGCATTGCAGAAATAGAAGTAAATGCACTTAGTTTACGAATAAGAATTTTTGGTGAGATAATCAAAAGAAAACTCTGTATTATTTTGAATTGCCTATAATGATTAATAACCAAATTATACTGCTGAAAATTTTTAAAAGGAATATTTCTTACAAGTTTTGGTCCAACCATGCGGATTGGGATAATCTTCCTTATTTAATACAGAAACAAAACCTGTCGCCTACTAGGCTTTACCCAATACAACTGTTTGTGCTGCTCTTAGGTTGACAAATGTTACAACTTGATTTATTTAAACAGGATTGGAGGGAGAAGTAGAAAAGGGAATTTAAATTGGCAACTAATTAAAAATTACAGTTTGGAGAAAGGAAGAGAGAGTGGGAAAGATGAAAGACAGTGAATAAAAATGAAAAAAATGGTCCTTAGGGTTAACGGTAGAAATGGAGATAGATGTGAGAGCCAAATTCCGTAGTTTAAATGATATTTAATGAATTACAGTTGTTTCAAATCATTCAGTTAAAAACTTTTAGATTCTAAATCTGTGATTGATGGGATTGTTAATTTTAAATAAATTATTATACTTATATAAAAAAATGTGAGTTCAATGATCCTATTTCTTCTAGTTTAGCCTATGAAATTTTGTTCACTCCAAATGACAGATTGTTCATGATAGAATTTAGCATTTAGAATTAATTAAGTGTGCAATAAGAGAATAGAGTGCAGGTTTCTGAGTAGGCTTAGGAGAATCTTGAGAGCTTAAAAGAATCATCTGAAAATCAAAGTTGATGCCAAATTAGATTTTAAAGTGATGCAGTAAAATCTAGATACAGCCTAACTCTTCAGAGCATAAATTTTTAGGTGCGTTTCGCTTCCAGCATGAGCGCCTATTATCATCGGTCTGTCTGTCCGCAGGTTTGTTCACGGCTACTACCAAACGGATTTTCATAAAATTTGATATTAAGGACTTACAATCAAATATAATAAAAAAATCGCGAAAATGAATCACGTATGCCAATCAGGGGTACCACTTGACGTGACAAAAATTAAATTTTCGTCATATCTAGTAAAGTATTGCTCATATCAAAATATTTTTCAAATAAAAGTTGTAGACCTGGTAAAGAAGAGTATTTCCTTTCCTATACATTTTTATCATAGGAGTAGCCCTTATCGATAAAATCAAACAAAACTATCTTAATTCGTGTTGAACTAGAATATTTCTTACATGGTTACTTCTTCATTGTTGCTATCATAAAAATCTCGCAAACAAACATTTAATTTCCTTACGTGTGCATGTAATGTTATTAAATAGGAAGAAAATGGATTATTTATGATGAAGAAAAGAACTTTAAAATGCAAATTCCCTTACGTACAGGTATATAATTTCTTTCTAATTCTCCATTGCACAAAACGCGCCCATTTGTGATACGTTGAACACTTTCCTAACTTGTAATATTTTATACTGAAAGTACAGTGTACTGTAAATCCCCAAATATTATTGTATTATAAATAGTAATGTTTACAATTTGTCTAACAATTATTATTCCCCTCTGAAAGTGAAAGTCATTTGCTCTGGGTCTGGACTAGTATTTAGGTGCTTTTTCACCCAGCATATATTATAACATCATGTGTGGGCAATATTCATGGTATCGTTTAATTTCTTATTTTAATTTATGATGAAAATTTTCCAAAGTGTATTAGATATGGAAAACAATGAGCCTTCACAGAGTTTTATAGAGTATGCCAATTTAGCATTTTAAAGATTAAATAGGAAAGTTTAATTCGAATTTATACTGCATCACTTTTAAATAGGAAATTTAAGGGTAGGAATTAGTTTAAATTTAACTTTCACATGATAACCTCTCTTGAAAATATCTATTCCATCCTGTTTGATTTCTTTCCCAGACCAGCAATTGCTCATCGTTACCTTTGGTTGAGTCTTATCTAACTCAAAGGCATCTTTCAGTGGCCCATTCATTTAGACCCTCTGCATGCCAGTTCATAACAGAAAAAATGTGCAAATTCAGTCATGGTTACTTACTTTTGAAGGTTATTGGGCAGTTAACTTAAGAATAAGTCTCTACGTGTGTGGCAACCCCATACTGATGGGTGCCAAAAAATAGAAAGTATTGTTAAATACAAAATTTTCTTCGGTGGTATTTGTTGCAGACTGACCTGCAGTTTGCTAACAATTAGTTATCATGAAAAGTAGTCTGTTTGCAGATATGACCATGATTGTTCAAGGTTAAACCTGGCTTGATACATAGCATTTACCAAGTTATTTCGGTATCATCCTTTATATTTTCTATTAGTAGTGGTTTCTTTCTTCTGAAATATGCTTTTACTTTCTCTATTCTATTCCTTATTTCATCAGTACATTTTGCTTCTCTAGTTATGCTTCCAAAGTATTTATATTCTGAAACTTGTTCTAATGACCTGCCATCAATACTTAATGCTGAAGTTTTCTTCTATTCCCGATATTTTTCTGTATTTATTACCATTCCTTATTTTCTACCTGTTGTTTACCAGTCTATCGTTTTCTAGAGCACCTTTTCCTATCAGTCTATTTTACTGTTCGTATAATTTTTCCTCCATGTTGAAATCTTTTGTGCCTTCTAACACTTCCTGCATAAGCCTTTTGCCATATATGTTGAATAGGATTGGTGTTAGGCAACAGCCCTGTGTTACTCTACAGATATTTATTCAGCATTCTGCAGCCTTACCATTGCAACTTGATTCATGTATAAATTCCTAATCAGTCTCCTGTATTTCTATTCTCCACCTATATTCTTTAATATCCTCATCAGCATTACCTAATTTACTCTATCAGAAGCCTTCTTACAGTTGACAAAACATCAGCAGCAATCTGTGCTGTAGTCTACTGCTTTTTCTGATTTGATTCTTAGTTATAGAGAGATGAATTCTTTGAATACAGGTATTCATCGCATTGTTTCAGAAAAATGCAAAATGTTATGTTGCCTTTTTACATATTAACTTCTGTGTGCTTTTGAGGATATTCTAAAACAGTTTATTTTTTCATCTTTGATTACCCCTCCCAAAGATGAAGCCTGGAGCCTTCCTTGGTCCCCAGGCCAGCTAAGTGTCAACAAGAGATACTGGCATCCTATGCCATATCCTAAAAAAAACAATTATTTTTCTTTTACATTGTTTAAAAAAAGTTTGTCTGCATTTGAAATAATTGTTGGTGTTGAAAATGCTGTTAATTTAATTTTTTGTGTTGTTTTAAATAGATAATTCTGGCTACTGTCTGTTATTAAAGTCCCGAATTTGTTCTAACTTCTTTCTTACTTACCTTCATTGGTTCTCCACTTCTCTGTTCCCATGATGCTTAGGTACCTTTTACACTCTCATTAAAGGCAGCTGTTATTTTTATTCATTTCTCTCTATTTCACTTGTTTACTTTTGTATTTATGCCAACATTGGAAATTTTGCACATCTTAACGATACTGTTGGGTTGGCTTCACTTCAGACTTATTCTTTGGGTCAGGTTTATGATGGGACTTTCATAATTGTTATTCATTTGCTATTCTGATGTTATTTTGCTGTTGGTACTTAGGTTACATTTCCGTTACTGAAGCAGTGATGCCACCATTGGAATAGTTATAACAGACATGTTCTCTAATTTCTAATAGCTTATACATAATGTGTATTAGATTTGGCTTAACTCGATTAATTTGATTTATATATTACCAGTAGTGGTCATTAGTAGTGAAATGAGACAAGAAAATAAACACTGAAGAGATATAATATTATAATGTGTCATTCATGTATTTTATTTTCTCTCGGGAGAATTATTTTCTGATAGTGACGTTTTTACTTTCTCCATATGTAGTAATGGGAAAGTATTGAGTTCATGAAAAAAATCGCCTTTGAGATTTCAACGGAAATACACATTTTGAGGCCCCTAGATCACGTTTGGCTATTTTTGGAATGATGTCTATGTGTGTGTCTGTGTGGATGTATGTGATTGTGGGCGCTCTAACTCAAAAAGTATTTTCCATATCGATACCAAATTTCATATATAACACTTTGGTATGGGCACAGAGAAATGATTAGTTTTTGGACAATAACGGTTAACCAGAAGTCGAGGTTTATTCGAAACCTGTATCGGTTTTTGCGATATTTCTCCGTTAAAACATCATTATGAAATATACAATTCTATACAAACGTTATAGACAATATAATCTCCTACAACTTTCATTTGAAACAATTTTCCATAGCAGTTAGTGTTTAGGAGTTATTTATAAATAATCGGTTTTTTCGGTTTCCGTAAAATGTCTCCTTAAAAACGTCGTTATTGGTAATCTCCGTGAGGACCAAAGTTATAGAGAATAATATTTCCTCTAGGTTTTGTTTGAAACAAATTTTCGTAGAACCAACGATTTCGGAGATATTTTGCTTTTTCTAGTATACGGCGCCACCACCATTTAGCGGTGAATTCTGTAAACATATTCGAGATATACCTAATTTAGAGCAATAAGGACGACTCTATTCTTTTACGATAGGAAATAATAATTTTGCCTTATAATGCTATTCATAATAATTTAAATAACTATACCGCAAATATGGAGATAGTCGGCCACATCAGATTTCTCCTGAATGCGATTTTTTTCGATTGTGGTTTTTCAGGATATTTTTTTCCGTTGGAGTTTTCTTTCGATGATGATTTCTTGCGGGTGCGACTTTTGTTTCCGAAGGCTAATTTTTCCTATTGCTGTATTTTTCCGTAAGTTAATTTAGCGAATTTCTTTCCGATGGCTATTCTTCTTTCCAAGAGCGATTTTGTTACCGCACGCTAATTTTTTTCCGCGGGCTAAATTTTTCCGGTCTAATTTGGAGTTTCTTTTTCCGTCGGCTAATTTTTCTGATGTCGGATATTTCTTCCCATTCCGAATATTTTTACCGATGGCGATTTTTCTCTTTCGGGGATATATTATTTGCGACATCGAATTTTATACGGCCAATCATTTTTTTCGGCGGTGAATATTTTTTCCCGTTAATTATTTTATTCGTCTGATTTTTTTCGCTGGTGACTTTTTTCGACAAAGAATTATTTATTTACGGTTCATTATTTTTTGTCGGTTGATTTTTTTTCGCAGCAGAGGATAAATTTTTCAACATATGTATTTCTTTGTATTCGCGATTTTCTTTCCGTCGCTGATTTTTTTTGCTGAATTGAATTATTTCTTTAGCTGCGAAACATTTTTCAGCGGTGGTTAGTTTTTCGTGGCGGTTTTCTTGCGCCGGTGAATAATTTATTTGCATTCGAGAATTCATTCCGTCGGCCCTGAATTATTGTTTCAGGTGCGAAATTAATTAGTAATTAATGTTTCACACATGATTTTTTTGTGTCAGTGTATTATTTATTTATGGCCTTTTACTTATTCAGTTGTGGATACTTTTCACGGTGGAAAATATTTTTTTGTGGTAAGTCAATTTTTTGAATTCGCGATTTTTTTCGGATGTTGACTTTTTTCAGCACTGAACGTTTTTTTTTCGCCGGCGAATTATTTTTATTCGGCGTTAATCAAATTTTCAATTTTCCCTCTGCCGAATTTATCTTGTCAATTTATTTTATTTTTTCCCCCTTGTTATTTTGCAGGGGAATTTATAAGTACATAGTCAGAAAAATAATAATTAGGAAAATGGGCGCCGTGTGCGAGATGAGCGCAGTGGGCGGCATTTCTTTCGTCGACCACTTTTTTATGGCGTCCTTACTTTTTTCGGTTTCGACTTATTTTACTCGGCGGCGATTTTTCTAGGCGGTTTTTCTCGTCCGCGACTTTTTTCGGCTGCGATTTACATTTAGATTTCCTTTTTTCCCGTTGCAAACATTTTTGGTTTGCGATTTTTTTCTGTCGGCAAAATTTGCTAATTTCTTTCCGATGGCGAACATTTTTTTCCGACGACGAATTTTTTTTTATTACGATTTTCTCGGCGGACCTTTTCTCGCCCTCGACTGTTTTTTCGGCGTCAAGTTTTTTCTCCCCTGCGACTTTTTTCCTCGTTTGCTACCCTTTTCCTTAATCGGCGAGTTTTTTCTCGTCGGCGTCTATTTTTTTCCTTTCCTTTCTTTTGGCTGGGACCAACTTTTTTAGGTTATGCATTTTCTCCGATTGCAAATATTTTTCGATTGCGATTTTCTTTTCCTTGGTTTAAATTATCTAATTTCTTTCCGATGGCGAAAATGCTTTTCCGGTAACGATTCTTTTTCTGCGGCGAACGGTTTTTTTTCCTGCGGCGAACTTTTTTCCGTTCTTCTACTTTCTTCTCCGCTGTATTTGTTTTTCTCAGCAGCGACTATTTTTTCGGCGTCGACTTTTTTTGCGTAGAATTTTTTCCTCGGCGATGGATTTTCCTCGTATGTCATACATACTCTGCCGTGAAATTTAAAAAGTTTTCAGAAAAATAACTAATAAACAAAACGGAAGCAAAACCCGCCCAGAGGCCGAACAACACCACAATGGGAAAGGGCTTCCCCGAAACAATGCAAAGAAGAAGCGGATTCGACCACGGGGGCGGATCGACAGAGTGAAAAAATACCTTGTACTCTGGGCGGGGGGAACTTCACAGTGTTCGCGCAAGGTAATTTTTTCACTCCGGCCGGCCCATCGGCGAACGGTCAGCCGCCGGGATCGAACCCGCTTCCTCAGCATTGAGGGGAAGTACACCTTCCCCACTGTGCTATCGAGACGACGAAGAAATGTAGGAAGTTTAAGCTATTTCCCCTTCGGCAGGCATTCGGAGGGGAGTGGATAGAAGAGGGGAGGGAGGTAGAGGGAAGAGAGGGGAGGTTCCCCCTGGAGTAGGTGGAAGAGGGGAAATGAAAGGGAGTTGGTATGGTAAGCGGAAGTCGTTCGATTCTGATAAGACATATTGCAGTTTCTCGTGACGTATAAGCAACAGAATTTCCTTCGTAAATATAGGTGACTATAATTTCACTGCATCGAATCTCTTGTCGAATAGTTCTGTATTAGAGCGTTATTCTCGTGTTGTTTGTAGGTAATGGCGTCCACCTTTCAGACTACGTTCGCTTTACCATCATTCTCGAATACCGACCGGCTAATAAGCTTTAAGCTAGGCGTCCATTGGATGCGTGTTGGTCCGAACTGAAGTCGTCAGAAAACGTGCGAACCATTTCGTGCAATTTCGGACGATGAGGGAGTGTCCACTGCCTGCAGTTTACGCGCGAATGGCATTTTCAGTTACCAAGATGGAACGTTCTTAACTATTATTTTTAGAAAATTATTTGCTCGTTAGACGTATGATGGCCAAACGAAGAACAATTTGGAAGAGTGATATTTTATTAAAAAGAAATTCATTATGGGAATTTCATCACTTATTTAAGGATCTAAAAGATAATGAATCGAAGTTTTTTTAAATTTTCGTGTGAATCAAGAAACATTTCAATAACAGCAGAAAAGAAGCAAAGTTCCGGCAGGTTTCTAGAAGGAGGCTATCAACAGGTTCAAAATCGCACTAATACTTGCGAAAATCCCAATGGAATGGGATCGTTCGCACTTGGCAACTATTCGTCCGAAAACGCACGAACCTTCAATGTATTTAAACTAGATGGGACTGTTCGTGCGGTTACGCTCGTTTTCTGACGAATTGAGTTCGGACGAACACACATCCAATGGAAAACTAGCCTAAGGTTCAGGAAAAAAGGATTGGTAATCTCAATTTAACTCTTCATGTATGTGAATAGTCGATGTCCTTCCTTTGTACGATTTGCCAGAGTTAGAATTCTCAGAAAAACCAATATCAAGTTGTGAAATAGCGTCTATTGAAATGCAGTCAGTCTGAACGTTGTGTTGTCTGTGCTTTTGAAGTGTGTCAAAATAGATACTGTGAAGTCTGGGAATGCTTGAAAATTAAATGTCAATATTAATTGAGGTAATGTCTGTTTAGAATGGAAATAGCATTGAATAGAACGCTTTACCTAAATGTGTATGGTAAGACATTTTCATATACCGCAATATTCCATGTATAATAGACACTTTAAAATTGTAGTAATAAGATCAATGCAATAATGGAAGGGAGAGAAATAATTAGCCATTGCAACTTGGGAGTGCATCTATAACGAACTATTCGAGTCCTGTGAAACAAGGAGATTTTTTAGATATGTATTTGTCAATGTGATGAATAACTTTAATATAAATTAAATGTAGTTTATCGAATTTTCCAAAAGGCTACTGATTGTACTGTGTATGTGTTAAAAATAAAGAATTATTAAATTTATCTTTATTATTGCATCTAAAAACTGCTTTTATAAAGTCAACAAAATTTTAAAAGAATTTTCATTGAAAAAGAACTATGCTTTACGGGTGAGAATGTATCAGGAAATCATGCTTTCTTGTTATGTGTAATATGCACCCTAACTTCATCAATTTTTATGCAAAATTGTCGTAATATATGGGATTTTGTATCCGTAAGAAGATTTTGATTGAAATAGTTAGAACTTGAGTTCATTAATTCATATTAGTGGTTAAAATTACCAAGATTGTGATTTTCTCTTTGAAAATAAAATTTCTTCTCAAATGATGTGTTGCATTAAATTTGGCAGGGAATAATATTCTCTTGTGCAAAAATTCTCTTGAGATGTTTTGTTTTTCTTGAAGAACTTGATTGTTTAGCTCCATTAATAATCATGGCCCTCTAGCCAATTAACTGAAAGAAGAAGGAAAAAATACATTAATTATTGGAATAGACAGAGATTGCATATACGTTCTTTAAGGAAGTTATATGCAAAACGGTATTGAAAGGCATTTAACTATACATTATTTTATTTAAGTGCTTATGCGAAGTGGATGTTCTTATATACAGTAACTGCTTCTTGATCTTCCAAAAATAGGAACGGTAACTACTTTATGAACTTAAACCACTTTACACTTTGTTGGGGTAATGTAAATCAAATTTTTAATTTAACATGGATTTTTTACCCTCCAGAAATACCAGCTCTTTGTTCATCAGAAAAAAATATTATATATTTGAAATTCAACATTTTAAAATATCTAAGACAGGGATGGCAAATGATTTTTGAGTTGCGTGCCAAGAAAGTAGTGTGAACCATCAATTTTTTTCCGCGTTCCACTAGTCAACGCTTTCTCTAAGAAACTTCGTATTTTTACAAAATTACAAGCTTACGCGTGCCACGTTCATATTTTATAAAGGAAATACAAGCTTACACGTGCCAAGTAAAATCGCATGTGTTTCACGTATTTGCCATCCCTGATCTAGAGAACTGTTTACAGAATTGTCACAGGTTTTCCTCATAATTTTAACTGAGGAACTGTGGAAGTTGCATCTTACATGGAATCAACCTCTACAGTAAAGCCCCGTTATTTCGATCCCGTATGATTCGAAAGTATGGTATAGTCCGAAGCTAAGTTCAATCCCCAGCCAACACCATAGGATTTTGCATACGTGTATGCACAGATTATTCGAAATTGGTTTACAATGAAATTTTGGGCCGGTGACTCACGAACAGTTCTTATCCTTAATGTATGTGTAAGCGGAGGGTTAGCGCGCCATTGCATCACGTTCTTGTTCCACATTTCGCGATTACGAATTACATATACTGCCCCCTTTTACTTTCTCATGTTTTACTTATTTAATAATAGGGTGACCATACGTCCCGTATTCGGCGGGAGTCCCGTTTCTTAGCCATTTCCCGACCGTCCCGTTTTTTAGTCAAAAAGGCCATTTTGAAGCCCAACGCAAATAAAATTCATATTTTCTAATAGTATACCTGGTATCGCTATTAGAAATGTCGGATTCTCGGAAATATGGAGCCTATCAAACGAGCAACAAATGTTAATTACAGTCGCAAGAGTCAAATCTCAGGATCATTGATAAATTTGATTCTATTACGAATTATACACATATAGCGCATATAAGGGATTGTCTTTTCGGAGGTAATTTTTTTCATATAGCAATTTTTTTCGCGTACTAACAGTTCTTTTATATGGCAAGTTTTTGTAGTTTTTTCCGAAAAAGAATTTTTTATTTCAAAGGTGAATTTTTTCCAGTTTTTTGTTCCGATGGTCAATTTCTTCTTTCTAATTCCGAATTCTTTTGTAATCAATGAATTATGTATTTACGGTTAATTATTTTTGCGGCGGTTGATTTCTTTTCGTAGCAGAGAATGTTTTTTTGGCAAATTCATTTCTTTGCATTCGCAGTTTATTTTCCGTCGCGGAAAGCAACTGAATTTCCTTCGTAAATATAGGTCACTATAATATCACTGCCTCGCATATCTTGTCATATAGTTCTGTTTTCTATATCAGAATGATATTTACGTGCCGTTTATAAATGCGTTCATAATACACGTAGTACATCTTTTCGTTTATGCTTCATCAAGAAATTAGGGATGGGTTTCATATATACGTCGCTAAAGTTTCGGTTATACGTCCTTTTCCGCAATCATCGAAATTCATTCGAGGATAAAGTCGGAACTCTCATTATGTTTGATAATTCTTTCTTTATTTTCATAGTCACAAGCAATTGTTTCAAGTGAAACAAGTAATTTTGAGGCCCCTAGATCACGTTTAGGCTATTTTCGGAATGATGTCTATGTGTGTGTCTGTGTGGATGTATGTGATTGTGGGCGCTCTAACTCAAAAAGTATTTTCCATATCGATACCAAATTTCATATATAACACTTTGGTATGGGCACAGAGAAATGATTAGTTTTTGGACAATAACGGTTAACCAGAAGTCGAGGTTTATTCGAAACCTGTATCGGTTTTTGCGATATTTCTCCGTTAAAACATCATTATGATATATACAATTCTATACAAACGTTATAGACAATATAATCTCCTACAACTTTCATTTGAAACAATTTTCCATAGCAGTTAGTGTTTAGGAGTTATTTATAAATAATCGGTTTTTTCGGTTTCCGTAAAATGTCTCCTTAAAAACGTCGTTATTGGTAATCTCCGTGAGGACCAAAGTTATAGAGAATAATATTTCCTCCAGGTTTTGTTTGAAACAAATTTTCGTAGAACCAACGATTTCGGAGATATTTTGCTTTTTCTAGTGTACGGCGCCACCACCATTTAGCGGTGAATTCTGTAAACATATTCGAGATATACCTAATTTAGAGCAATAAGGATGACTCTATTCTTTTACGATAGGAAATAATAATTTTGCCTTATAATGCTATTCATAATAATTTAAATAACTATACCGCAAATATGGAGATAGTCGGCCACATCAGATTTCTCCTGAATGCGATTTTTTTCGATTGTGGTTTTTCAGGATATTTTTTTCCGTTGGAGTTTTCTTTCGATGATGATTTCTTGCGGGTGCGACTTTTGTTTCCGAAGGCTAATTTTTCCTATTGCTGTATTTTTCCGTAAGTTAATTTAGCGAATTTCTTTCCGATGGCTATTCTTCTTTCCAAGAGCGATTTTGTTACCGCACGCTAATTTTTTTCCGCGGGCTAAATTTTTCCGGTCTAATTTGGAGTTTCTTTTTCCGTCGGCTAATTTTTCTGATGTCGGATATTTCTTCCCATTCCGAATATTTTTACCGATGGTGATTTTTCTCTTTCGGGGATATATTATTTACGACATCGAATTTTATACGGCCAATCATTTTTTTCGGCGGTGAATATTTTTTCCCGTTAATTATTTTATTCGTCTGATTTTTTTCGCTGGTGACTTTTTTCGACAAAGAATTATTTATTTACGGTTCATTATTTTTTGTCGGTTGATTTTTTTTCGCAGCAGAGGATAAATTTTTCAACATGTATTTCTTTGTATTCGCGATTTTCTTTCTGTCGCTGATTTTTTTTGCTGAATTGAATTATTTCTTTAGCTGCGAAACATTTTTCAGCGGTGGTTAGTTTTTCTTGGCGGTTTTCTTGCGCCGGTGAATAATTTATTTGCATTCGAGAATTCATTCCGTCGGCCCTGAATTATTGTTTCAGGTGCGAAATTAATTAGTAATTAATGTTTCACACGTGATTTTTTTGTGTCAGTGTATTATTTATTTATGGCCTTTTACTTATTCAGTTGTGGATACTTTTCACGGTGGAAAATATTTTTTTGTGGTAAGTCAATTTTTTGAATTCGCGATTTTTTTCGGATGTTGACTTTTTTCAGCACTGAACGTTTTTTTTTCGCCGACGAATTATTTTTATTCGGCGTTAATCAAATTTTCAATTTTCCCTCTGCCGAATTTATCTTGTCAATTTATTTTATTTTTTCCCCCTTGTTATTTTGCAGGGGAATTTATAAGTACATAGTCAGAAAAATAATAATTAGGAAAATGGGCGCCGTGTGCGAGATGAGCGCAGTGGGCGGCATTTCTTTCGTCGACCACTTTTTTATGGCGTCCTTACTTTTTTCGGTTTCGACTTATTTTACTCGGCGGCGATTTTTCTAGGCGGTTTTTCTCGTCCGCGACTTTTTTCGGCTGCGATTTACATTTAGATTTCCTTTTTTCCCGTTGCAAACATTTTTGGTTTGCGATTTTTTTCTGTCGGCAAAATTTGCTAATTTCTTTCCGATGGCGAACATTTTTTTCCGACGACGAATTTTTTTTTATTACGATTTTCTCGGCGGACCTTTTCTCGCCCTCGACTGTTTTTTCGGCGTCAAGTTTTTTCTACCCTGCGACTTTTTTCCTCGTTTGCTACCCTTTTCCTTAATCGGCGAGTTTTTTCTCGTCGGCGTCTATTTTTTTCCTTTCCTTTCTTTTGGCTGCGACCAACTTTTTTAGGTTATGCATTTTCTCCGATTGCAAATATTTTTCGATTGCGATTTTCTTTTCCTTGGTTTAAATTATCTAATTTCTTTCCGATGGCGAAAATGCTTTTCCGGTAACGATTCTTTTTCTGCGGCGAACGGTTTTTTTTCCTGCGGCGAACCTTTTTCCGTTCTTCGACTTTCTTCTCCGCTGTATTTGTTTTTCTCAGCAGCGACTATTTTTTCGGCGTCGACTTTTTTTGCGTAGAATTTTTTCCTCGGCGATGGATTTTCCTCGTATGTCATACATACTCTGCCGTGAAATTTAAAAAGTTTTCAGAAAAATAACTAATAAAGAAAACGGAAGCAAAACCCGCCCAGAGGCCGAACAACACCACAATGGGAAAGGGCTTCCCCGAAACAATGCAAAGAAGAAGCGGATTCGACCACGGCGGCGGATCGACAGAGTGAAAAAATACCTTGTACTCTGGGCGGGGGGAACTTCACAGTGTTCGCGCAAGGTAATTTTTTCACTCCGGCCGGCCCATCGGCGAACGGTCAGCCGCCGGGATCGAACCCGCTTCCTCAGCATTGAGGGGAAGTACACCTTCCCCACTGTGCTATCGAGACGACGAAGAAATGTAGGAAGTTTAAGCTATTTCCCCTTCGGCAGGCATTCGGAGGGGAGTGGATAGAAGAGGGGAGGGAGGTAGAGGGAAGAGAGGGGAGGTTCCCCCTGGAGTAGGTGGAAGAGGGGAAATGAAAGGGAGTTGGTATGGTAAGCGGAAGTCGTTCGATTCTGATAAGACATATTGCAGTTTCTCGTGACGTATAAGAAACAGAATTTCCTTCGTAAATATAGGTGACTATAATTTCACTGCATCGAATCTCTTGTCGAATAGTTCTGTATTAGAGCGTTATTCTCGTGTTGTTTGTAGGTAATGGCGTCCACCTTTCAGACTACGTTCGCTTTACCATCATTCTCGAATACCGACCGGCTAATAAGCTTTAAGCTAGGCGTCCATTGGATGCGTGTTGGTCCGAACTGAAGTCGTCAGAAAACGTGCGAACCATTTCGTGCAATTTCGGACGATGAGGGAGTGTCCACTGCCTGCAGTTTACGCGCGAATGGCATTTTCAGTTACCAAGATGGAACGTTCTTAACTATTATTTTTAGAAAATTATTTGCTCGTTAGACGTATGATGGCCAAACGAAGAACAATTTGGAAGAGTGATATTTTATTAAAAAGAAATTCATTATGGGAATTTCATCACTTATTTAAGGATCTAAAAGATAATGAATCGAAGTTTTTTTAAATTTTCGTGTGAATCATGAAACATTTCAATAACAACAGAAAAGAAGCAAAGTTCCGGCAGGTTTCTAGAAGGAGGCTATCAACAGGTTCAAAATCGCACTAATACTTGCGAAAATCCCAATGGAATGGGATCGTTCGCACTTGGCAACTATTCGTCCGAAAACGCACGAACCTTCAATGTATTTAAACTAGATGGGACTGTTCGTGCGGTTACGCTCGTTTTCTGACGAATTGAGTTCGGACGAACACGCATCCAATGGAAAACTAGCCTAAGGTTCAGGAAAAAAGGATTGGTAATCTCAATTTAACTCTTCATGTATGTGAATAGTCGATGTCCTTCCTTTGTACGATTTGCCAGAGTTAGAATTCTCAGAAAAACCAATATCAAGTTGTGAAATAGCGTCTATTGAAATGCAGTCAGTCTGAACGTTGTGTTGTCTGTGCTTTTGAAGTGTGTCAAAATAGATACTGTGAAGTCTGGGAATGCTTGAAAATTAAATGTCAATATTAATTGAGGTAATGTCTGTTTAGAATGGAAATAGCATTGAATAGAACGCTTTACCTAAATGTGTATGGTAAGACATTTTCATATACCGCAATATTCCATGTATAATAGACACTTTAAAATTGTAGTAATAAGATCAATGCAATAATGGAAGGGAGAGAAATAATTAGCCATTGCAACTTGGGAGTGCATCTATAACGAACTATTCGAGTCCTGTGAAACAAGGAGATTTTTTAGATATGTATTTGTCAATGTGATGAATAACTTTAATATAAATTAAATGTAGTTTATCGAATTTTCCAAAAGGCTACTGATTGTACTGTGTATGTGTTAAAAATAAAGAATTATTAAATTTATCTTTATTATTGCATCTAAAAACTGCTTTTATAAAGTCAACAAAATTTTAAAAGAATTTTCATTGAAAAAGAACTATGCTTTACGGGTGAGAATGTATCAGGAAATCATGCTTTCTTGTTATGTGTAATATGCACCCTAACTTCATCAATTTTTATGCAAAATTGTCGTAATATATGGGATTTTGTATCCGTAAGAAGATTTTGATTGAAATAGTTAGAACTTTCAAAGGTCTTTGAAAAAGTTCATGGACTATAATCTTTGAAATTTTCAAAGACTATAGTCCATGAACTTTTTCAAAGACTATAGTCTTTTAAATTTTTGAAAGACTATAGTCTTCGAAATTTATTTTTCAGAGTATAGTCCATGAAATTTTTCGAAGACTATAGTTTTGAAATTTTCAAAGACTATAGTCCATGAACTTTTTCAAAGACTATAGTCTTTGAAATTTTCAAAGACTATAGTCCATGAACTTTTTCAAAGACTATAGTCTTCGAAATTTATTTTTCAGAGTAAAGTCCATGAAGTTTTTCGAAGACTATAGTCTTTGAAATTTTTGAGACTATAGTCTTCGAAATTTATTTTTCAGAGTATAGTCCATGAAATTTTTCGAAGACTATAGTCTTAGAAATTTTCAAAGACTATAGTCCATGAACTTTTTCAAAGACTATAGGTTTTGAAATTTTTGAAATTCGAAATTTATTTTTCAGAGTATAGTCGATGAAATTTTTCGAAGACTATAGTCTTTGAAATTTTCAAAGACTATAGTCCATGAACTTTTTCAAAGACTATAGTCCATGAACTTTTTCAAAGACTATAGTCTTCGTAATTTATTTTTCAGAGTATAGTCCATGAAATTTTTCGAAGACTAAAGTCATTGAAATTTTCAAAGACTATAGTCCATGAACTTTTTCAAAGACTATAGTCCATGAACTTTTTCAAAGACTATAGTCTTCGTAATTTATTTTTCAGAGTATAGTCCATGAAATTTTTCGAAGACTAAAGTCTGAAATTTTCAAAGACTATAGTCCATGAACTTTTTCAAAGACTATAGTCTTTGAAATTTTTGAAAGACTATAGTCTTCGAAATTTATTTTTCAGAGTATAATCCATGAAATTTTTCGAAGACTATAGTCTTTGAAATTTTCAAAGACTATAGTCCATGAACTTTTTCAAAGACTATAGTCTTCGTAATTTATTTTTCAGAGTATAGTCCATGAAATTTTTCGAAGACTATAATAGCCTTTGAAATTTTTGAAAGACTATAGGCTTTGAAATTTTTGAAAGACTATAGTCTTCGAAATTTATTTTTCAGAGTAAAGTCCATGAAGTTTTTCGAAGACTATAGTCTTTGAAATTTTTGAGACTATAGTGTTCGAAATTTATTTTTCAGAGTATAGTCCATGAAATTTTTCGAAGACTATAGTCTTTGAAATTTTCAAAGACTATAGTCCATGAACTTTTTCAAAGACTTTGAAATTTTTGAAAGACTATAGTCTGCGAAATTTATTTTTCAGAGTATAGTCCATGAAATTTTTCGAAGACTATAATAGCCTTTGAAATTTTTGAAAGACTATAGTCTTCGAAATTTATTTTTCAGAGTATAGTCCATGAAATTTTTCGAAGACTATAATAGCCTTTGAAATTTTTGAAAGACTATAGTCTTCGATATTTATTTTTCAGAGTATAGTCCATGAATTTTTTCGAAGACTATAGTCTTTGAAATTTTCAGACTATAGTCCATGTACTTTTTCAAAGACTATAGTCCATGAACTTTTTCAAAGACTATAAGTCTTCGTAATTTATTTTTCAGAGTATAGTCCATGAAATTTTTCGAAGACTATAGTCTTTGAAATTTTCAAAGACTATAGTCCATGAACTTTTTCAAACACTATAGTCTTTGAAATTTTCAAAGACTATAGTCCATGAACTTTTTCAAAGACTATAGTCTTCGTAATTTATTTTTCAGAGTATAGTCTTTGAAATTTTCAAAGACTATTGTCCATGAACTTTTTCAAAGACCTTTGAAATTTTTGAAAGACTATAGTCTTCGAAATTTATTTTTCAGAGTATAGTCCATGAAATTTTTCGAAGACAATAATAGCCTTTGAAATTTTTGAAAGACTATAGGTTTTGAAATTTTTGAAAGACTATAGTCTTCGAAATTTATTTTTCAGAGTAAAGTCCATGAAGTTTTTCGAAGACTATAGTCTTTGAAATTTTTGAGACTATAGTCTTCGAAATTTATTTTTCAGAGTATAGTCCATGAAATTTTTCGAAGACTATAATAGCCTTTGAAATTTTTGAAAGACTATAGGTTTTGAAATTTTTGAAAGACTATAGTCTTCGAAATTTATTTTTCAGAGTAAAGTCCATGAAGTTTTTCGAAGACTATAGTCTTTGAAATTTTTGAGACTATAGTCTTCGAAATTTATTTTTCAGAGTATAGTCCATGAAATTTTTCGAAGACTATAGTCTTTGAAATGTTCAAAGACTATAGTCCATGAACTTTTTCAAAGACTATAGGTTTTGAAATTTTTGAAAGACTATAGTCTTCGAAATTTATTTTTCAGAGTATAGTCCATGAAATTTTTGAAAGACTATAGTCTTCGAAATTTATTTTTCAGAGTATAGTCCATGAAATTTTTCAAAGACTATAATAGCCTTTGAAATTTTTGAAAGACTATAGTCTTCGAAATTTATTTTTCAGAGTATAGTCCATGAAATTTTTCGAAGACTATAATAGCCTTTGAAATTTTTGAAAGACTATAGTCTTCGAAATTTATTTTTCAGAGTATAGTCCATGAAATTTTTCGAAGACTATAGTTTTGAAATTTTCAAAGACTATAGTCCATGAACTTTTTCAAAGACTATAGTCCTTGAAATTTTCAAAGACTATAGTCCATGAACTTTTTCAAAGACTATAATAGTCTTTGAAATTTTTGAAAGACTATAGTCTTCGAAATTTATTTTTCAGAGTATAGTCCATGAAATTTTTCGAAGACTATAGTCTATGAAATTTTCAAAGTCCATGAACTTTTTCAAAGACTATAGTCCATGAACTTTTTCAAAGACTATAGTATTCGAAATTTATTTTTCAGAGTATAGTCCATGAACTTTTTCAAAGACTATAGTCTTTGAAATTTTCAAAGACTATATATAGTCCATGAACTTTTTCAAAGACAGTCTTTGAAATTTTTGAAAGACTATAGTCTTCGAAATTTATTTTTCAGAGTGTAGTCCATGAAATTTTTCGAAGACTATAGCCTTTGAAATTTTTGAAAGACTATAGTCTTTGAAATTTATTTTTCAGAGTATAGTCCATGAAATTTTTCGAAGACTATAGTCTTTGAAATTTTCAAAGACCTTTATAGTCCATGAACTTTTTCAAAGACTATAGTCTTTGAAATTTTCAAAGACTATAGTCCATGAACTTTTTCAAAGACTATAGTCTTTGAAATTTTTGAAAGACTATAGTCTTCGAAATTTATTTTTCAGAGTATAGTCCATGAAATTTTTCGAAGATTATAGCCTTTGAAATTTTTGAAAGACTATAGTCTTCGAAATTTATTTTTCAGAGTATAGTCCATGAAATTTTTCGAAGACTATAGTCTTTGAAATTTTTAAAGACTATAGTCCATGTACTTTTTCAAAGACTATAGTCTTTGAAATTTTCAAAGACTATAGTCCATGAACTTTTTCAAAGACTATAGTCTTCGAAATTTATTTTTCAGAGTAAAGTCCATGAAGTTTTTCGAAGAATATAGTCTTTGAAATTTTTGAGACTATAGTCTTCGAAATTTATTTTTCAGAGTATAGTCCATGAAATTTTTCGAAGACTATAGGTTTTGAAATTTTTGAAAGACTATAGTCTTCGAAATTTATTTTTCAGAGTATAGTCCATGAAATTTTTCGAAGACTATAATAGCCTTTGAAATTTTTGAAAGACTATAGTCTTCGAAATTTATTTTTCAGAGTATAGTCCATGAAATTTTTCGAAGACTATAATAGCCTTTGAAATTTTTGAAAGACTATAGTCTTCGAAATTTATTTTTCAGAGTATAGTCCATGAAATTTTTCGAAGACTATAGTCTTTGAAATTTTCAAAGACTATAGTCCATGAACTTTTTCAAACACTATAGTCTTTGAAATTTTCAAAGACTATAGTCCATGAACTTTTTCAAAGACTATAGTCTTTGAAATTTTTGAAAGACTATATATAGTCTTCGAAATTTATTTTTCAGAGTATAGTCCATGAACTTTTTCAAAGACTATAGTCTTCGTAATTTATTTTTCAGAGTATAGTCTTTGAAATTTTCAAAGACTATAGTCCATGAACTTTTTCAAAGTCCTTTGAAATTTTTGAAAGACTATAGTCTTCGAAATTTATTTTTCAGAGTATAGTCCATGAAATTTTTCGAAGACAATAATAGCCTTTGAAATTTTTGAAAGACTATAGGTTTTGAAATTTTTGAAAGACTATAGTCTTCGAAATTTATTTTTCAGAGTAAAGTCCATGAAGTTTTTCGAAGACTATAGTCTTTGAAATTTTTGAGACTATAGTCTTCGAAATTTATTTTTCAGAGTATAGTCCATGAAATATTTCGAAGACTATAGTCTTTGAAATTTTCAAAGACTATAGTCCATGAACTTTTTCAAAGACTATAGTCCATGAACTTTTTCAAAGACTATAGTCTTCGTAATTTATTTTCAGAGTATAGTCCATGAAATTTTTCGAAGACTAAAGTCTTTGAAATTTTCAAAGACTATAGTCCATGAACTTTTTCAAAGACTATAGTCTTTGAAATTTTTGAAAGACTATAGTCTTCGAAATTTATTTTTCAGAGTATAGTCCATGAAATTTTTCGAAGACTATAATAGCCTTTGAAATTTTTGAAAGACTATAGTCTTCGAAATTTATTTTTCAGAGTATAGTCCATGAAATTTTTCGAAGACTATAATAGCCTTTGAAATTTTTGAAAGACTATAGTCTTCGAAATTTATTTTTCAGAGTATAGTCCATGAAATTTTTCGAAGACTATAATAGCCTTTGAAATTTTCGAAGTCTTTGAAATTTTCAAAGTCTATAGTCCATGAACTTTTTCAAAGACTATAGTCTTTTAAATTTTTGAAAGACTATAGTCTTCGAAATTTATTTTTCAGAGTATAGTCCATGAAATTTTTCAAAGACTATAGTCTTCGAAATTTTCAAAGACTATAGTCCATGAACTTTTTCAAAGACTATAGTCCTTGAAATTTTCAAAGACTATAGTCCATGAACTTTTTCAAATTTTTTCTTTAAATTTTTGAAAGACTATAGTCTTCGAAATTTATTTTTCAGAGTATAGTCCATGAAATTTTTCGATGACTATAGTCTTCGAATTTTTCAAAGACTATAGTCCATGAACTTTTTCAAAGACTATAGTCTTTAAATTTTTGAAAGACTATAGTCTTCGAAATTTATTTTTCAGAGTATAGTCCATGAAATATTTCGAAGACTATAGTCTTCGAAATTTTCAAAGACTTTAGTCCATGAACTTTTTCAAAGACTATAGTCTTTAAATTTTTGAAAGACTATAGTCTTCGAAATTTATTTTTCAGAGTATAGTCCATGAAATTTTTCGAAGACTATAGTCTTTGAAATTTTCAAAGACTATAGTCCATGAACTTTTTCAAAGACTATAGTCTTTGAAATTTTCAAAGACTATAATAGTCCATGAACTTTTTCAAAGACTATAGTCTTCGAAATTTATTTTTCAGAGTATAGTCCATGAAATTTTTCGAAGACTATAGTCTTTGAAATTTTCAAAGACTATAGTCCATGAACTTTTTCAAAGACTATAGTCCTTGAAATTTTCAAAGACTATAGTCCATGAACTATATCAAAGACCTTTGAAATTTTTGAAAGACTATAGTCTTCGAAATTTATTTTTCAGAGTATAGTCTTCGAAATTTTCAAAGACTATAGTCCATGAACTTTTTTAAAGACTATAGTCTTTGAAATTTTTGAAAGACTATAGTCTTCGAAATTTATTTTTCAGAGTATAGTCCATGAAATTTTTCGAAGACTATAGTTTTGAAATTTTCAAAGACTATAGTCCATGAACTTTTTCAAAGACTATAGTCTTTGAAATTTTCAAAGACTATAATAGTCCATGAACTTTTTCAAAGACTATAGTCTTCGAAATTTATTTTTCAGAGTATAGTCCATGAAATTTTTCGAAGACTATAGTCTTTGAAATTTTCAAAGACTATAGTCCATGAACTTTTATAAGACTATAGTCTTTGAAATTTTTGAAAGACTATATAGTCTTCGAAATTTATTTTTCAGAGTATAGTCCATGAAATTTTTCGAAGACTATAGTCTTTGAAATTTTCAAAGACTATAGTCCATGAACTTTTTCAAAGACTATAGTCCTTGAAATTTTCAAAGACTATAGTCCATGAACTTTTTCAAAGACTATAGTCTTTAAATTTTTGAAAGACTATAGTCTTCGAAATTTATTTTTCAGAGTATAGTCCATGAAATTTTTCGAAGACTATAGTCTTTGAAATTTTCAAAGACTATAGTCCATGAACTTTTTCAAAGACTATAGTCCTTGAAATTTTCAAAGACTATAGTCCATGAACTTTTTTAAAGACTATAGTCTTTGAAATTTTTGAAAGACTATAGTCTTCGAAATTTATTTTTCAGAGTATAGTCCATGAAATTTTTCGAAGACTATAGTTTTTAATTTTCAAAGACTATAGTCCATGAACTTTGAAATTTTCAAAGACTATAGTCCATGAACTTTTTCAAAGACTATAGTCTTCGTAATTTATTTTTCAGAGTATAGTCCATGAAATTTTTCGAAGACTATATAGTCTTTGAAATTTTCAAAGACTATAGTCCATGAACTTTTTCAAAGACTATAGTCTTTAAATTTTTGAAAGACTATAGTCTTCGAAATTTATTTTTCAGAGTATAGTCCATGAACTTTTTCAAAGACTATAGTCTTTGAAATTTTTGAAAGACTATAGTCTTCGAAATTTATTTTTCATAGTATAGTCCATGAAATTTTTCGAAGACTATAGTTTTGAAATTTTCAAAGACTATAGTCCATGAACTTTTTCAAAGACTATAGTCTTCGTAATTTATTTTTCAGAGTATAGTCCATGAAATTTTTCGAAGACTAAAGTCTTTGAAATTTTCTAAGAGTTCATGAACTTTTTCAAAGACTATAGTCCTTGAAATTTTCAAAGACTATAGTCCATGAACTTTTTTAAAGACTATAGTCTTTGAAATTTTTGAAAGACTATAGTCTTCGTAATTTATTTTTCAGAGTATAGTCCATGAAATTTTTCGAAGACTATATAGTCTTTGAAATTTTCAAAGACTATAGTCCATGAACTTTTTCAAAGACTATAGTCTTTAAATTTTTGAAAGACTATAGTCTTCGAAATTTATTTTTCAGAGTATAGTCCATGAACTTTTTCAAAGACTATAGTCTTTGAAATTTTTGAAAGACTATAGTCTTCGAAATTTATTTTTCATAGTATAGTCCATGAAATTTTTCGAAGACTATAGTTTTGAAATTTTCAAAGACTATAGTCCATGAACTTTTTCAAAGACTATAGTCTTCGTAATTTATTTTTCAGAGTATAGTCCATGAAATTTTTCGAAGACTAAAGTCTTTGAAATTTTCTAAGAGTTCATGAACTTTTTCAAAGACTATAGTCCTTGAAATTTTCAAAGACTATAGTCCATGAACTTTTTTAAAGACTATAGTCTTTGAAATTTTTGAAAGACTATAGTCTTCGAAATTTATTTTTCAGAGTATAGTCCATGAAATTTTTCGAAGACTATAGTTTTGAAATTTTCAAAGACTATAGTCCATGAACTTTTTCAAAGACTATAGTCTTTGAAATTTTCAAAGACTATAGTCCATGAACTTTTTCAAAGACTATAGTCTTCGTAATTTATTTTTCAGAGTATAGTCCATGAAATTTTTCGAAGACTATATAGTCTTTGAAATTTTCAAAGACTATAGTCCATGAACTTTTTCAAAGACTATAGTCTTTAAATTTTTGAAAGACTATAGTCTTCGAAATTTATTTTTCAGAGTATAGTCCATGAAATTTTTCGAAGACTATAGTCTTTGAAATTTTTGAAAGACTATAGTCTTCGTAATTTATTTTTCAGAGAATAGTCCATGAAATTTTTCGAAGACTATAGTCTTCGTAATTTATTTTTCAGAGAATAGTCCATGAAATTTTTCGAAGACTATAGTCTTTGAAATTTTCAAAGACTATATATAGTCCATGCACTTTTTCAAAGACAGTCTTTGAAATTTTTGAAAGACTATAGTCTTCGAAATTTATTTTTCAGAGTGTAGTCCATGAAATTTTTCGAAGACTATAGCCTTTGAAATTTTTGAAAGACTATAGTCTTCCAAATTTATTTTTCAGAGTATAGTCCATGAAATTTTTCGAAGACAATAGTCTTTGAAATTTTCAAAGACTATAGTCCATGAACTTTTTCAAAGACTATAGTCCTTGAAATTTTCAAAGACTATATAGTCCATGAACTTTTTCAAAGACTATATAGTCTTCGAAATTTATTTTTCAGAGTATAGTCCATGAAATTTTTCGAAGACTATAGTCTTTGAAATTTTCAAAGACTATAGTCCATGAACTTTTTCAAAGACTATAGTCCTTGAAATTTTCAAAGACTATAGTCCATGAACTTTTTTAAAGACTATAGTCTTTGAAATTTTTGAAAGACTATAGTCTTCGAAATTTATTTTTCAGAGTATAGTCCATGAAATTTTTCGAAGACTATAGTTTTGAAATTTTCAAAGACTATAGTCCATGAACTTTTTCAAAGACTATAGTCCTTGAAATTTTCAAAGACTATAGTCCATGAACTTTTTCAAAGACTATAGTCTTCGAAATTTATTTTTCAGAGTATAGTCCATGAAATATTTCGAAGACTATAGTCTTTGAAATTTTCAATGACTATAGTCCATGAACTTTTTCAAAGACTATAGTCTTCGAAATTTATTTTTCAGAGTAAAGTCCATGAAGTTTTTCGAAGACTATAGTCTTTGAAATTTTTGAGACTATAGTCTTCGAAATTTATTTTTCAGAGTATAGTCCATGAAATTTTTCGAAGACTATAGTCTTCGAAATTTTCAAAGACTATAGTCCATGAACTTTTTCAAAGACTATAGTCTTTAAATTTTTGAAAGACTATAGTCTTCGAAATTTATTTTTCAGAGTATAGTCCATGAAATTTTTCGAAGACTATAGTCTTTGAAATTTTCAAAGACTATAGTCCATGAACTTTTTCAAAGACTATAGTCCTTGAAATTTTCAAAGACTATAGTCCATGAACTATATCAAAGACCTTTGAAATTTTTGAAAGACTATAGTCTTCGAAATTTATTTTTCAGAGTATAGTCCATGAAATTTTTCGAAGACTATAGTTTTGAAATTTTCAAAGACTATAGTCCATGAACTTTTTCAAAGACTATAGTCTTTGAAATTTTTGAAAGACTATATATAGTCTTCGAAATTTATTTTTCAGAGTATAGTCCATGAAATTTTTCGAAGACTATAGTCTTTGAACTTTTTCAAAGACTATAGTCTTCGAAATTTATTTTTCAGAGTATAGTCCATGAAATATTTCGAAGACTATAGTTTTGAAATTTTCAAAGACTATAGTCCATGAACTTTTTCAAAGACTATAGTCTTCGTAATTTATTTTTCAGAGTATAGTCCATGAAATTTTTCGAAGACTATAGTCTTCGAAATTTTCAAAGACTATAGTCCATGAACTTTTTCAAAGACTATAGTCCTTGAAATTTTCAAAGACTATAGTCCATGAACTATATCAAAGACCTTTGAAATTTTTGAAAGACTATAGTCTTCGAAATTTATTTTTCAGAGTATAGTCTTCGAAATTTTCAAAGACTATAGTCCATGAACTTTTTCAAAGACTATAGTCTTTAAATTTTTGAAAGACTATAGTCTTCGAAATTTATTTTTCAGAGTATAGTCCATGAAATTTTTCGAAGACTATAGTCTTTGAAATTTTCAAAGACTATAGTCCATGAACTTTTTCAAAGACTATAGTCCTTGAAATTTTCAAAGACTATAGTCCATGAACTTTTTCAAAGACTATAGTCTTCGAAATTTATTTTTCAGAGTATAGTCCATGAAATATTTCGAAGACTATAGTCTTAGAAATTTTCAAAGACTATAGTCCATGAACTTTTTCAAAGACTATAGTCTTCGTAATTTATTTTTCAGAGTATAGTCCATGAAATTTTTCGAAGACTATAGTCTTTGAAATTTTCAAAGACTATAGTCTTTGAAATTTTCAAAGACTATAGTCCATGAACTTTTTCAAAGACTATAGTCTTCGAAATTTATTTTTCAGAGTATAGTCCATGAAATATTTCGAAGACTATAGTCTTTGAAATTTTCAAAGACTATAGTCCATGAACTTTTTCAAAGACTATAGTCTTCGTAATTTATTTTTCAGAGTATAGTCCATGAAATTTTTCGAAGACTAAAGTCTTTGAAATTTTCAAAGACTTTAGTCCATGAACTTTTTCAAAGACTATAGTCTTTTAAATTTTTGAAAGACTATAGTCTTCGAAATTTATTTTTCAGAGTATAGTCCATGAAATTTTTCGAAGACTATAGTCTTTGAAATTTTCAAAGACTATAGTCCATGAACTTTTTCAAAGACTATAGTCCTTGAAATTTTCAAAGACTATAGTCCATGAACTTTTTCAAAGACTATAGTCTTCGAAATTTATTTTTCAGAGTATAGTCCATGAAATATTTCGAAGACTATAGTCTTCGAAATTTTCAAAGACTATAGTCCATGAACTTTTTAAAGACTATAGTCCTTGAAATTTTCAAAGACTATAGTCCATGAACTTTTTCAAAGACTATAGTCTTTAAATTTTTGAAAGACTATAGTCTTCGAAATTTATTTTTCAGAGTATAGTCCATGAAATTTTTCGATGACTATAGTCTTCGAAATTTTCAAAGACTATAGTCCATGAACTTTTTCAAAGACTATAGTCCATGAACTTTTTCAAAGACTATAGTCTTTAAATTTTTGAAAGACTATAGTCTTCGAAATTTATTTTTCAGAGTATAGTCCATGAAATTTTTCGAAGACTATAGTTTTGAAATTTTCAAAGACTATAGTCCATGAACTTTTTCAAAGACTATAGTCTTTGAAATTTTCAAAGACTATAATAGTCCATGAACTTTTTCAAAGACTATAGTCTTCGTAATTTATTTTTCAGAGTATAGTCCATGAAATTTTTCGAAGACTATAGTCTTTGAAATTTTCAAAGACTATAGTCCATGAACTTTTATAAGACTATAGTCTTTGAAATTTTTGAAAGACTATATAGTCTTCGAAATTTATTTTCAGAGTATAGTCCATGAAATTTTTCGAAGACTATAGTCTTTGAAATTTTCAAAGACTATAGTCCATGAACTTTTTCAAAGACTATAGTCTTCGTAATTTATTTTTCAGAGTATAGTCCATGAAATTTTTCGAAGACTAAAGTCTGAGATTTTCAAAGACTATAGTCCATGAACATTTTCAAAGACTATAGTCTTTGAAATTTTTGAAAGACTATAGTCTTCGAAATTTATTTTTCAGAGTATAGTCCATGAAATTTTTCGAAGACTCTGAAAAATAAATTTCGAAGACTATATATAGTCTTTCAAAAATTTCAAAACCTATAGTCTTTGAAAAAGTTCATGGACTATAGTCTTTGAAATTTTCAAAGACTATAGTCCATGAACTTTTTCAAAGACTATAGTCTTTGAAATTTTCAAAGACTATAGTCCATGAACTTTTTCAAAGACTAGTCTTTGAAATTTTTGAAAGACTATAGGTTTTGAAATTTTTGAAAGACTATAGTCTTCGAAATTTATTTTTCAGAGTAAAGTCCATGAAGTTTTTCGAAGACTATAGTCTTTGAAATTTTTGAGACTATAGTCTTCGAAATTTATTTTTCAGAGTATAGTCCATGAAATTTTTCGAAGACTATAATAGCCTTTGAAATTTTTGAAAGACTATAGGTTTTGAAATTTTTGAAAGACTATAGTCTTCGAAATTTATTTTTCAGAGTAAAGTCCATGAAGTTTTTCGAAGACTATAGTCTTTGAAATTTTTGAGACTATAGTCTTCGAAATTTATTTTTCAGAGTATAGTCCATGAAATTTTTCGAAGACTATAGTCTTTGAAATTTTCAAAGACTATAGTCCATGAACATTTTCAAAGACTATAGGTTTTGAAATTTTTGAAAGACTATAGTCTTCGAAATTTATTTTTCAGAGTATAGTCCATGAAATTTTTCGAAGACTAAAGTCTTTGAAATTTTCAAAGACTATAGTCCATGAACTTTTTCAAAGACTATAGTCTTTGAAATTTTTGAAAGACTATAGTCTTCGAAATTTATTTTTCAGAGTATAGTCCATGAAATTTTTCGAAGACTATAGTTTTGAAATTTTCAAAGACTATAGTCCATGAACTTTTTCAAAGACTATAGTCCTTGAAATTTTCAAAGACTATAGTCCATGAACTTTTTCAAAGACTATAGTCTTCGAAATTTATTTTTCAGAGTATAGTCCATGAAATATTTCGAAGACTATAGTCTTTGAAATTTTCAATGACTATAGTCCATGAACTTTTTCAAAGACTATAGTCTTCGAAATTTATTTTTCAGAGTAAAGTCCATGAAGTTTTTCGAAGACTATAGTCTTTGAAATTTTTGAGACTATAGTCTTCGAAATTTATTTTTCAGAGTATAGTCCATGAAATTTTTCGAAGACTATAGTCTTCGAAATTTTCAAAGACTATAGTCCATGAACTTTTTCAAAGACTATAGTCTTTAAATTTTTGAAAGACTATAGTCTTCGAAATTTATTTTTCAGAGTATAGTCCATGAAATTTTTCGAAGACTATAGTCTTTGAAATTTTCAAAGACTATAGTCCATGAACTTTTTCAAAGACTATAGTCCTTGAAATTTTCAAAGACTATAGTCCATGAACTATATCAAAGACCTTTGAAATTTTTGAAAGACTATAGTCTTCGAAATTTATTTTTCAGAGTATAGTCCATGAAATTTTTCGAAGACTATAGTTTTGAAATTTTCAAAGACTATAGTCCATGAACTTTTTCAAAGACTATAGTCTTTGTAATTTATTTTTCAGAGTATAGTCCATGAAATTTTTCGAAGACTATAGTCTTCGAAATTTTCAAAGACTATAGTCCATGAACTTTTTCAAAGACTATAGTCCTTGAAATTTTCAAAGACTATAGTCCATGAACTATATCAAAGACCTTTGAAATTTTTGAAAGACTATAGTCTTCGAAATTTATTTTTCAGAGTATAGTCCATGAAATTTTTCGAAGACTATAGTTTTGAAATTTTCAAAGACTATAGTCCATGAACTTTTTCAAAGACTATAGTCTTTGTAATTTATTTTTCAGAGTATAGTCCATGAAATTTTTCGAAGACTATAGTCTTCGAAATTTTCAAAGACTATAGTCCATGAACTTTTTCAAAGACTATAGTCCTTCAAATTTTCAAAGACTATAGTCCATGAACTTTTTCAAAGACTATAGTCTTTAAATTTTTGAAAGACTATAGTCTTCGAAATTTATTTTTCAGAGTATAGTCCATGAAATTTTTCGAAGACTATAGTCTTTGAAATTTTCAAAGACTATAGTCCATGAACTTTTTCAAAGACTATAGTCCTTGAAATTTTCAAAGACTATAGTCCATGAACTTTTTCAAAGACTATAGTCTTCGAAATTTATTTTTCAGAGTATAGTCCATGAAATATTTCGAAGACTATAGTCTTAGAAATTTTCAAAGACTATAGTCCATGAACTTTTTCAAAGACTATAGTCTTCGTAATTTATTTTTCAGAGTATAGTCCATGAAATTTTTCGAAGACTATAGTCTTTGAAATTTTCAAAGACTATAGTCTTTGAAATTTTCAAAGACTATAGTCCATGAACTTTTTCAAAGACTATAGTCTTCGAAATTTATTTTTCAGAGTATAGTCCATGAAATATTTCGAAGACTATAGTCTTTGAAATTTTCAAAGACTATAGTCCATGAACTTTTTCAAAGACTATAGTCTTCGTAATTTATTTTTCAGAGTATAGTCCATGAAATTTTTCGAAGACTAAAGTCTTTGAAATTTTCAAAGACTTTAGTCCATGAACTTTTTCAAAGACTATAGTCTTTTAAATTTTTGAAAGACTATAGTCTTCGAAATTTATTTTTCAGAGTATAGTCCATGAAATTTTTCAAAGACTATAGTCTTCGAAATTTTCAAAGACTATAGTCCATGAACTTTTTCAAAGACTATAGTCCTTGAAATTTTCAAAGACTATAGTCCATGAACTTTTTCAAAGACTATAGTCTTTAAATTTTTGAAAGACTATAGTCTTCGAAATTTATTTTTCAGAGTATAGTCCATGAAATTTTTCGATGACTATAGTCTTCGAAATTTTCAAAGACTATAGTCCATGAACTTTTTCAAAGACTATAGTCTTTAAATTTTTGAAAGACTATAGTCTTCGAAATTTATTTTTCAGAGTATAGTCCATGAAATATTTCGAAGACTATAGTCTTTGAAATTTTCAAAGACTATAGTCCATGAACTTTTTCAAAGACTATAGTCCTTGAAATTTTCAAAGACTATATAGTCCATGAACTTTTTCAAAGACTATAGTCTTCGTAATTTATTTTTCAGAGTATAGTCCATGAAATTTTTCGAAGACTATAGTCTTTGAAATTTTCAAAGACTATAGTCCATGAACTTTTATAAGACTATAGTCTTTGAAATTTTTGAAAGACTATATAGTCTTCGAAATTTATTTTCAGAGTATAGTCCATGAAATTTTTCGAAGACTATAGTCTTTGAAATTTTCAAAGACTATAGTCCATGAACTTTTTCAAAGACTATAGTCTTCGTAATTTATTTTTCAGAGTATAGTCCATGAAATTTTTCGAAGACTAAAGTCTGAAATTTTCAAAGACTATAGTCCATGAACTTTTTCAAAGACTATAGTCTTTGAAATTTTTGAAAGACTATAGTCTTCGAAATTTATTTTTCAGAGTATAGTCCATGAAATTTTTCGAAGACTCTGAAAAATAAATTTCGAAGACTATATATAGTCTTTCAAAAATTTCAAAACCTATAGTCTTTGAAAAAGTTCAAAGACTATAGTCCATGAACTTTTTCAAAGACTATAGTCTTTGAAATTTTTGAAAGACTATAGGTTTTGAAATTTTTGAAAGACTATAGTCTTCGAAATTTATTTTTCAGAGTAAAGTCCATGAAGTTTTTCGAAGACTATAGTCTTTGAAATTTTTGAGACTATAGTCTTCGAAATTTATTTTTCAGAGTATAGTCCATGAAATTTTTCGAAGACTATAGTCTTTGAAATTTTCAAAGACTATAGTCCATGAACTTTTTCAAAGACTATAGGTTTTGAAATTTTTGAAAGACTATAGTCTTCGAAATTTATTTTTCAGAGTATAGTCCATGAAATTTTTCGAAGACTAAAGTCTTTGAAATTTTCAAAGACTATAGTCCATGAACTTTTTCAAAGACTATAGTCTTTGAAATTTTTGAAAGACTATAGTCTTCGAAATTTATTTTTCAGAGTATAGTCCATGAAATTTTTCGAAGACTATAATAGCCTTTGAAATTTTTGAAAGACTATAGTCTTCGAAATTTATTTTTCAGAGTATAGTCCATGAAATGTTTCGAAGACTATAATAGCCTTTGAAATTTTTGAAAGACTATAGTCTGCGAAATTTATTTTTCAGAGAATAGTCCATGAAATTTTTCAAAGACTATAGTCTTTGAAATTTTCAAAGACTATAGTCCATGAACTTTTTCAAAGACTATAGTCTTTTAAATTTTTGAAAGACTATAGTCTTCGAAATTTATTTTTCAGAGTATAGTCCATGAAATTTTTCAAAGACTATAGTCTTCGAAATTTTCAAAGACTATAGTCCATGAACTTTTTCAAAGACTATAGTCCTTGAAATTTTCAAAGACTATAGTCCATGAACTTTTTCAAAGACTATAGTCTTTAAATTTTTGAAAGACTATAGTCCTCGAAATTTATTTTTCAGAGTATAGTCCATGAAATTTTTCGATGACTATAGTCTTCGAAATTTTCAAAGACTATAGTCCATGAACTTTTTCAAAGACTATAGTCTTTAAATTTTTGAAAGACTATAGTCTTCGAAATTTATTTTTCAGAGTATAGTCCATGAAATTTTTCGAAGACTATAGTCTTTGAAATTTTCAAAGACTATAGTCCATGAACTTTTTCAAAGACTATAGTCTTTGAAATTTTCAAAGACTATAGTCCATGAACTTTTTCAAAGACTATAGTCTTCGTAATTTATTTTTCAGAGTATAGTCCATGAAATTTTTCGAAGACTATAGTCTTTGAAATTTTCAAAGACTATAGTCCATGAACTTTTTCAAAGACTATAGTCTTTAAATTTTTGAAAGACTATAGTCTTCGAAATTTATTTTTCAGAGTATAGTCCATGAAATTTTTCGAAGACTATAGTCTTTGAAATTTTCAAAGACTATAGTCCATGAACTTTTTCAAAGACTATAGTCCTTGAAATTTTCAAAGACTATAGTCCATGAACTATATCAAAGACCTTTGAAATTTTTGAAAGACTATAGTCTTCGAAATTTATTTTTCAGAGTATAGTCCATGAAATTTTTCGAAGACTATAGTTTTGAAATTTTCAAAGACTATAGTCCATGAACTTTTTCAAAGACTATAGTCTTTGAAATTTTCAAAGACTATAATAGTCCATGAACTTTTTCAAAGACTATAGTCTTCGTAATTTATTTTTCAGAGTATAGTCCATGAAATTTTTCGAAGACTATAGTCTTTGAAATTTTCAAAGACTATAGTCCATGAACTTTTATAAGACTATAGTCTTTGAAATTTTTGAAAGACTATATAGTCTTCGAAATTTATTTTCAGAGTATAGTCCATGAAATTTTTCGAAGACTATAGTCTTTGAAATTTTCAAAGACTATAGTCCATGAACTTTTTCAAAGACTATAGTCTTCGTAATTTATTTTTCAGAGTATAGTCCATGAAATTTTTCGAAGACTAAAGTCTGAAATTTTCAAAGACTATAGTCCATGAACTTTTTCAAAGACTATAGTCTTTGAAATTTTTGAAAGACTATAGTCATCGAAATTTATTTTTCAGAGTATAGTCCATGAAATTTTTCGAAGACTCTGAAAAATAAATTTCGAAGACTATATATAGTCTTTCAAAAATTTCAAAACCTATAGTCTTTGAAAAAGTTCATGGACTATAGTCTTTGAAATTTTCAAAGACTATAGTCCATGAACTTTTTCAAAGACTATAGTCTTTGAAATTTTCAAAGACTATAGTCCATGAACTTTTTCAAAGACTATAGTCTTTGAAATTTTTGAAAGACTATAGGTTTTGAAATTTTTGAAAGACTATAGTCTTCGAAATTTATTTTTCAGAGTAAAGTCCATGAAGTTTTTCGAAGACTATAGTCTTTGAAATTTTTGAGACTATAGTCTTCGAAATTTATTTTTCAGAGTATAGTCCATGAAATTTTTCGAAGACTATAATAGCCTTTGAAATTTTTGAAAGACTATAGGTTTTGAAATTTTTGAAAGACTATAGTCTTCGAAATTTATTTTTCAGAGTAAAGTCCATGAAGTTTTTCGAAGACTATAGTCTTTGAAATTTTTGAGACTATAGTCTTCGAAATTTATTTTTCAGAGTATAGTCCATGAAATTTTTCGAAGACTATAGTCTTTGAAATTTTCAAAGACTATAGTCCATGAACATTTTCAAAGACTATAGGTTTTGAAATTTTTGAAAGACTATAGTCTTCGAAATTTATTTTTCAGAGTATAGTCCATGAAATTTTTCGAAGACTAAAGTCTTTGAAATTTTCAAAGACTATAGTCCATGAACTTTTTCAAAGACTATAGTCTTTGAAATTTTTGAAAGACTATAGTCTTCGAAATTTATTTTTCAGAGTATAGTCCATGAAATTTTTCGAAGACTATAGTTTTGAAATTTTCAAAGACTATAGTCCATGAACTTTTTCAAAGACTATAGTCCTTGAAATTTTCAAAGACTATAGTCCATGAACTTTTTCAAAGACTATAGTCTTCGAAATTTATTTTTCAGAGTATAGTCCATGAAATATTTCGAAGACTATAGTCTTTGAAATTTTCAATGACTATAGTCCATGAACTTTTTCAAAGACTATAGTCTTCGAAATTTATTTTTCAGAGTAAAGTCCATGAAGTTTTTCGAAGACTATAGTCTTTGAAATTTTTGAGACTATAGTCTTCGAAATTTATTTTTCAGAGTATAGTCCATGAAATTTTTCGAAGACTATAGTCTTCGAAATTTTCAAAGACTATAGTCCATGAACTTTTTCAAAGACTATAGTCTTTAAATTTTTGAAAGACTATAGTCTTCGAAATTTATTTTTCAGAGTATAGTCCATGAAATTTTTCGAAGACTATAGTTTTGAAATTTTCAAAGACTATAGTCCATGAACTTTTTCAAAGACTATAGTCTTTGTAATTTATTTTTCAGAGTATAGTCCATGAAATTTTTCGAAGACTATAGTCTTCGAAATTTTCAAAGACTATAGTCCATGAACTTTTTCAAAGACTATAGTCCTTGAAATTTTCAAAGACTATAGTCCATGAACTATATCAAAGACCTTTGAAATTTTTGAAAGACTATAGTCTTCGAAATTTATTTTTCAGAGTATAGTCTTCGAAATTTTCAAAGACTATAGTCCATGAACTTTTTCAAAGACTATAGTCCTTCAAATTTTCAAAGACTATAGTCCATGAACTTTTTCAAAGACTATAGTCTTTAAATTTTTGAAAGACTATAGTCTTCGAAATTTATTTTTCAGAGTATAGTCCATGAAATTTTTCGAAGACTATAGTCTTTGAAATTTTCAAAGACTATAGTCCATGAACTTTTTCAAAGACTATAGTCCTTGAAATTTTCAAAGACTATAGTCCATGAACTTTTTCAAAGACTATAGTCTTCGAAATTTATTTTTCAGAGTATAGTCCATGAAATATTTCGAAGACTATAGTCTTAGAAATTTTCAAAGACTATAGTCCATGAACTTTTTCAAAGACTATAGTCTTCGTAATTTATTTTTCAGAGTATAGTCCATGAAATTTTTCGAAGACTATAGTCTTTGAAATTTTCAAAGACTATAGTCTTTGAAATTTTCAAAGACTATAGTCCATGAACTTTTTCAAAGACTATAGTCTTCGAAATTTATTTTTCAGAGTATAGTCCATGAAATATTTCGAAGACTATAGTCTTTGAAATTTTCAAAGACTATAGTCCATGAACTTTTTCAAAGACTATAGTCTTCGTAATTTATTTTTCAGAGTATAGTCCATGAAATTTTTCGAAGACTAAAGTCTTTGAAATTTTCAAAGACTTTAGTCCATGAACTTTTTCAAAGACTATAGTCTTTTAAATTTTTGAAAGACTATAGTCTTCGAAATTTATTTTTCAGAGTATAGTCCATGAAATTTTTCAAAGACTATAGTCTTCGAAATTTTCAAAGACTATAGTCCATGAACTTTTTCAAAGACTATAGTCCTTGAAATTTTCAAAGACTATAGTCCATGAACTTTTTCAAAGACTATAGTCTTTAAATTTTTGAAAGACTATAGTCTTCGAAATTTATTTTTCAGAGTATAGTCCATGAAATTTTTCGATGACTATAGTCTTCGAAATTTTCAAAGACTATAGTCCATGAACTTTTTCAAAGACTATAGTCTTTAAATTTTTGAAAGACTATAGTCTTCGAAATTTATTTTTCAGAGTATAGTCCATGAAATATTTCGAAGACTATAGTCTTTGAAATTTTCAAAGACTATAGTCCATGAACTTTTTCAAAGACTATAGTCCTTGAAATTTTCAAAGACTATATAGTCCATGAACTTTTTCAAAGACTATAGTCTTCGTAATTTATTTTTCAGAGTATAGTCCATGAAATTTTTCGAAGACTATAGTCTTTGAAATTTTCAAAGACTATAGTCCATGAACTTTTATAAGACTATAGTCTTTGAAATTTTTGAAAGACTATATAGTCTTCGAAATTTATTTTCAGAGTATAGTCCATGAAATTTTTCGAAGACTATAGTCTTTGAAATTTTCAAAGACTATAGTCCATGAACTTTTTCAAAGACTATAGTCTTCGTAATTTATTTTTCAGAGTATAGTCCATGAAATTTTTCGAAGACTAAAGTCTGAAATTTTCAAAGACTATAGTCCATGAACTTTTTCAAAGACTATAGTCTTTGAAATTTTTGAAAGACTATAGTCTTCGAAATTTATTTTTCAGAGTATAGTCCATGAAATTTTTCGAAGACTCTGAAAAATAAATTTCGAAGACTATATATAGTCTTTCAAAAATTTCAAAACCTAAGTCTTTGAAAAAGTTCAAAGACTATAGTCCATGAACTTTTTCAAAGACTATAGTCTTTGAAATTTTTGAAAGACTATAGGTTTTGAAATTTTTGAAAGACTATAGTCTTCGAAATTTATTTTTCAGAGTAAAGTCCATGAAGTTTTTCGAAGACTATAGTCTTTGAAATTTTTGAGACTATAGTCTTCGAAATTTATTTTTCAGAGTATAGTCCATGAAATTTTTCGAAGACTATAATAGCCTTTGAAATTTTTGAAAGACTATAGGTTTTGAAATTTTTGAAAGACTATAGTCTTCGAAATTTATTTTTCAGAGTAAAGTCCATGAAGTTTTTCGAAGACTATAGTCTTTGAAATTTTTGAGACTATAGTCTTCGAAATTTATTTTTCAGAGTATAGTCCATGAAATTTTTCGAAGACTATAGTCTTTGAAATTTTCAAAGACTATAGTCCATGAACTTTTTCAAAGACTATAGGTTTTGAAATTTTTGAAAGACTATAGTCTTCGAAATTTATTTTTCAGAGTATAGTCCATGAAATTTTTCGAAGACTAAAGTCTTTGAAATTTTCAAAGACTATAGTCCATGAACTTTTTCAAAGACTATAGTCTTTGAAATTTTTGAAAGACTATAGTCTTCGAAATTTATTTTTCAGAGTATAGTCCATGAAATTTTTCGAAGACTATAATAGCCTTTGAAATTTTTGAAAGACTATAGTCTTCGAAATTTATTTTTCAGAGTATAGTCCATGAAATGTTTCGAAGACTATAATAGCCTTTGAAATTTTTGAAAGACTATAGTCTGCGAAATTTATTTTTCAGAGAATAGTCCATGAAATTTTTCAAAGACTATAGTCTTTGAAATTTTCAAAGACTATAGTCCATGAACTTTTTCAAAGACTATAGTCTTTTAAATTTTTGAAAGACTATAGTCTTCGAAATTTATTTTTCAGAGTATAGTCCATGAAATTTTTCAAAGACTATAGTCTTCGAAATTTTCAAAGACTATAGTCCATGAACTTTTTCAAAGACTATAGTCCTTGAAATTTTCAAAGACTATAGTCCATGAACTTTTTCAAAGACTATAGTCTTTAAATTTTTGAAAGACTATAGTCCTCGAAATTTATTTTTCAGAGTATAGTCCATGAAATTTTTCGATGACTATAGTCTTCGAAATTTTCAAAGACTATAGTCCATGAACTTTTTCAAAGACTATAGTCTTTAAATTTTTGAAAGACTATAGTCTTCGAAATTTATTTTTCAGAGTATAGTCCATGAAATTTTTCGAAGACTATAGTCTTTGAAATTTTCAAAGACTATAGTCCATGAACTTTTTCAAAGACTATAGTCTTTGAAATTTTCAAAGACTATAGTCCATGAACTTTTTCAAAGACTATAGTCTTCGTAATTTATTTTTCAGAGTATAGTCCATGAAATTTTTCGAAGACTATAGTCTTTGAAATTTTCAAAGACTATAGTCCATGAACTTTTTCAAAGACTATAGTCTTTAAATTTTTGAAAGACTATAGTCTTCGAAATTTATTTTTCAGAGTATAGTCCATGAAATTTTTCGAAGACTATAGTCTTTGAAATTTTCAAAGACTATAGTCCATGAACTTTTTCAAAGACTATAGTCCTTGAAATTTTCAAAGACTATAGTCCATGAACTATATCAAAGACCTTTGAAATTTTTGAAAGACTATAGTCTTCGAAATTTATTTTTCAGAGTATAGTCCATGAAATTTTTCGAAGACTATAGTTTTGAAATTTTCAAAGACTATAGTCCATGAACTTTTTCAAAGACTATAGTCTTTGAAATTTTCAAAGACTATAATAGTCCATGAACTTTTTCAAAGACTATAGTCTTCGTAATTTATTTTTCAGAGTATAGTCCATGAAATTTTTCGAAGACTATAGTCTTTGAAATTTTCAAAGACTATAGTCCATGAACTTTTATAAGACTATAGTCTTTGAAATTTTTGAAAGACTATATAGTCTTCGAAATTTATTTTCAGAGTATAGTCCATGAAATTTTTCGAAGACTATAGTCTTTGAAATTTTCAAAGACTATAGTCCATGAACTTTTTCAAAGACTATAGTCTTCGTAATTTATTTTTCAGAGTATAGTCCATGAAATTTTTCGAAGACTAAAGTCTGAAATTTTCAAAGACTATAGTCCATGAACTTTTTCAAAGACTATAGTCTTTGAAATTTTTGAAAGACTATAGTCTTCGAAATTTATTTTTCAGAGTATAGTCCATGAAATTTTTCGAAGACTCTGAAAAATAAATTTCGAAGACTATATATAGTCTTTCAAAAATTTCAAAACCTATAGTCTTTGAAAAAGTTCATGGACTATAGTCTTTGAAATTTTCAAAGACTATAGTCCATGAACTTTTTCAAAGACTATAGTCTTTGAAATTTTCAAAGACTATAGTCCATGAACTTTTTCAAAGACTATAGTCTTTGAAATTTTTGAAAGACTATAGGTTTTGAAATTTTTGAAAGACTATAGTCTTCGAAATTTATTTTTCAGAGTAAAGTCCATGAAGTTTTTCGAAGACTATAGTCTTTGAAATTTTTGAGACTATAGTCTTCGAAATTTATTTTTCAGAGTATAGTCCATGAAATTTTTCGAAGACTATAATAGCCTTTGAAATTTTTGAAAGACTATAGGTTTTGAAATTTTTGAAAGACTATAGTCTTCGAAATTTATTTTTCAGAGTAAAGTCCATGAAGTTTTTCGAAGACTATAGTCTTTGAAATTTTTGAGACTATAGTCTTCGAAATTTATTTTTCAGAGTATAGTCCATGAAATTTTTCGAAGACTATAGTCTTTGAAATTTTCAAAGACTATAGTCTTCGAAAAATTTCATGGACTATACTCTGAAAAATAAATTTCGAAGACTATAGTCTTTCAAAAATTTCAAAGACTATAGTCTTTGAAATTTTTGAAAGACTATAGGTTTTGAAATTTTTGAAAGACTATAGTCTTCGAAATTTATTTTTCAGAGTAAAGTCCATGAAGTTTTTCGAAGACTATAGTCTTTGAAATTTTTGAGACTATAGTCTTCGAAATTTATTTTTCAGAGTATAGTCCATGAAATTTTTCGAAGACTATAATAGCCTTTGAAATTTTTGAAAGACTATAGGTTTTGAAATTTTTGAAAGACTATAGTCTTCGAAATTTATTTTTCAGAGTAAAGTCCATGAAGTTTTTCGAAGACTATAGTCTTTGAAATTTTTGAGACTATAGTCTTCGAAATTTATTTTTCAGAGTATAGTCCATGAAATTTTTCGAAGACTATAGTCTTTGAAATTTTCAAAGACTATAGTCCATGAACTTTTTCAAAGACTATAGGTTTTGAAATTTTTGAAAGACTATAGTCTTCGAAATTTATTTTTCAGAGTATAGTCCATGAAATTTTTCGAAGACTAAAGTCTTTGAAATTTTCAAAGACTATAGTCCATGAACTTTTTCAAAGACTATAGTCTTTGAAATTTTTGAAAGACTATAGTCTTCGAAATTTATTTTTCAGAGTATAGTCCATGAAATTTTTCGAAGACTATAATAGCCTTTGAAATTTTTGAAAGACTATAGTCTTCGAAATTTATTTTTCAGAGTATAGTCCATGAAATGTTTCGAAGACTATAATAGCCTTTGAAATTTTTGAAAGACTATAGTCTGCGAAATTTATTTTTCAGAGTATAGTCCATGAAATTTTTCAAAGACTATAGTCTTTGAAATTTTCAAAGACTATAGTCCATGAACTTTTTCAAAGACTATAGTCCTTGAAATTTTCAAAGACTATAGTCCATGAACTTTTTTAAAGACTATAGTCTTTGAAATTTTTGAAAGACTATAGTCTTCGAAATTTATTTTTCAGAGTATAGTCCATGAAATTTTTCGAAGACTATAGTTTTGAAATTTTCAAAGACTATAGTCCATGAACTTTTTCAAAGACTATAGTCCTTGAAATTTTCAAAGACTATAGTCCATGAACTTTTTCAAAGACTATAGTCTTCGAAATTTATTTTTCAGAGTATAGTCCATGAAATATTTCGAAGACTATAGTCTTTGAAATTTTCAATGACTATAGTCCATGAACTTTTTCAAAGACTATAGTCTTCGAAATTTATTTTTCAGAGTAAAGTCCATGAAGTTTTTCGAAGACTATAGTCTTTGAAATTTTTGAGACTATAGTCTTCGAAATTTATTTTTCAGAGTATAGTCCATGAAATTTTTCGAAGACTATAGTCTTCGAAATTTTCAAAGACTATAGTCCATGAACTTTTTCAAAGACTATAGTCCTTGAAATTTTCAAAGACTATAGTCCATGAACTATATCAAAGACCTTTGAAATTTTTGAAAGACTATAGTCTTCGAAATTTATTTTTCAGAGTATAGTCTTCGAAATTTTCAAAGACTATAGTCCATGAACTTTTTCAAAGACTATAGTCCTTGAAATTTTCAAAGACTATAGTCCATGAACTTTTTTAAAGACTATAGTCTTTGAAATTTTCAAAGACTATAGTCCATGAACTTTTATAAGACTATAGTCTTTGAAATTTTTGAAAGACTATATAGTCTTCGAAATTTATTTTTCAGAGTATAGTCCATGAAATTTTTGAAAGACTATATAGTCTTCGAAATTTATTTTTCAGAGTATAGTCCATGAAATTTTTCGAAGACTATAGTCTTCGAAATTTTCAAAGACTATAGTCCATGAACTTTTTCAAAGACTATAGTCTTTGAAATTTTCAAAGACTATAGTCCATGAACTTTTATAAGACTATAGTCTTTGAAATTTTTGAAAGACTATATAGTCTTCGAAATTTATTTTTCAGAGTATAGTCCATGAAATTTTTCGAAGACTATAGTCTTTGAAATTTTCAAAGACTATAGTCCATGAACTTTTTCAAAGACTATAGTCCTTGAAATTTTCAAAGACTATAGTCTTCGAAATTTATTTTTCAGAGTATAGTCCATGAAATATTTCGAAGACTATAGTTTTTGAAATTTTCAATGACTATAGTCCATGAACTTTTTCAAAGACTATAGTCTTCGAAATTTATTTTTCAGAGTAAAGTCCATGAAGTTTTTCGAAGACTATAGTCTTTGAAATTTTTGAGACTATAGTCTTCGAAATTTATTTTTCAGAGTATAGTCCATGAAATTTTTCGAAGACTAAAGTCTTTGAAATTTTCAAAGACTATAGTCCATGAACTTTTTCAAAGACTATAGTCTTTGAAATTTTTGAAAGACTATAGTCTTCGAAATTTATTTTTCAGAGTATAGTCCATGAAATTTTTCGAAGACTATAATAGCCTTTGAAATTTTTGAAAGACTATAGTCTTCGAAATTTATTTTTCAGAGTATAGTCCATGAAATGTTTCGAAGACTATAATAGCCTTTGAAATTTTTGAAAGACTATAGTCTGCGAAATTTATTTTTCAGAGTATAGTCCATGAAATTTTTCAAAGACTATAGTCTTTGAAATTTTCAAAGACTATAGTCCATGAACTTTTTCAAAGACTATAGTCCTTGAAATTTTCAAAGACTATAGTCCATGAACTTTTTTAAAGACTATAGTCTTTGAAATTTTTGAAAGACTATAGTCTTCGAAATTTATTTTTCAGAGTATAGTCCATGAAATTTTTCGAAGACTATAGTTTTGAAATTTTCAAAGACTATAGTCCATGAACTTTTTCAAAGACTATAGTCCTTGAAATTTTCAAAGACTATAGTCCATGAACTTTTTCAAAGACTATAGTCTTCGAAATTTATTTTTCAGAGTATAGTCCATGAAATATTTCGAAGACTATAGTCTTTGAAATTTTCAATGACTATAGTCCATGAACTTTTTCAAAGACTATAGTCTTCGAAATTTATTTTTCAGAGTAAAGTCCATGAAGTTTTTCGAAGACTATAGTCTTTGAAATTTTTGAGACTATAGTCTTCGAAATTTATTTTTCAGAGTATAGTCCATGAAATTTTTCGAAGACTATAGTCTTCGAAATTTTCAAAGACTATAGTCCATGAACTTTTTCAAAGACTATAGTCCTTGAAATTTTCAAAGACTATAGTCCATGAACTATATCAAAGACCTTTGAAATTTTTGAAAGACTATAGTCTTCGAAATTTATTTTTCAGAGTATAGTCTTCGAAATTTTCAAAGACTATAGTCCATGAACTTTTTCAAAGACTATAGTCCTTGAAATTTTCAAAGACTATAGTCCATGAACTTTTTTAAAGACTATAGTCTTTGAAATTTTCAAAGACTATAGTCCATGAACTTTTATAAGACTATAGTCTTTGAAATTTTTGAAAGACTATATAGTCTTCGAAATTTATTTTTCAGAGTATAGTCCATGAAATTTTTGAAAGACTATATAGTCTTCGAAATTTATTTTTCAGAGTATAGTCCATGAAATTTTTCGAAGACTATAGTCTTCGAAATTTTCAAAGACTATAGTCCATGAACTTTTTCAAAGACTATAGTCTTTGAAATTTTCAAAGACTATAGTCCATGAACTTTTATAAGACTATAGTCTTTGAAATTTTTGAAAGACTATATAGTCTTCGAAATTTATTTTTCAGAGTATAGTCCATGAAATTTTTCGAAGACTATAGTCTTTGAAATTTTCAAAGACTATAGTCCATGAACTTTTTCAAAGACTATAGTCCTTGAAATTTTCAAAGACTATAGTCTTCGAAATTTATTTTTCAGAGTATAGTCCATGAAATATTTCGAAGACTATAGTTTTTGAAATTTTCAATGACTATAGTCCATGAACTTTTTCAAAGACTATAGTCTTCGAAATTTATTTTTCAGAGTAAAGTCCATGAAGTTTTTCGAAGACTATAGTCTTTGAAATTTTTGAGACTATAGTCTTCGAAATTTATTTTTCAGAGTATAGTCCATGAAATTTTTCGAAGACTATAGTCTTTGAAATTTTCAAAGACTATAGTCCATGAACTTTTTCAAAGACTATAGTCTTTAAATTTTTGAGACTATAGTCTTCGAAATTTATTTTTCAGAGTATAGTCCATGAAATTTTTCGAAGACTATAGTCTTTGAAATTTTCAAAGACTATAGTCCATGAACTTTTTCAAAGACTATAGTCTTTGAAATTTTTGAAAGACTATGTAGTCTTCGAAATTTATTTTTCAGAGTATAGTCCATGAAATCTTTCGAAGACTATAGCCTTTGAAATTTTTGAAAGACTATAGTCTTCGAAATTTATTTTTCAGAGTATAGTCCATGAAATTTTTCGAAGACAATAGTCTTTGAAATTTTCAAAGACTATATAGTCCATGAACTTTTTCAAAGACTATAGTCTTTGAAATTTTTGAAAGACTATAGTCTTTGAAATTTATTTTTCAGAGTATAGTCCATGAAATTTTTTGAAGGCTATCTTTGAAATTTTCAAAGACTATAGTCCATGAACTTTTTCAAAGACTACAGTCTTTGAAATTTCAAAGACTATAGTCCATGAACTTTTTCAAAGACTATAGTCTTTGAAATTTATTTTTCAGAGTATAGTCCATGAAATTTTTCGAAGACTAAAGTCTTTGAAATTTTCTAAGACTATAGTCCATGAACTTTTTCAAAGACTATAGTCTTCGAAATTTATTTTTCAGAGTAAAGTTCATGAAGTTTTTCGAAGACTATAGTCTTTGAAATTTTTGAGACTATAGTCTTCGAAATTTATTTTTCAGAGTATAAGTCCATGAAATTTTTCGAAGACTATAGTCTTTGAAATTTTCAAAGACTATAGTCCATGAACTTTTTCAAAGACTATAGTCTTCGAAATTTATTTTTCATAGTCCTTGAAATTTTTCAAAGACTATTATAGTCTTTGTAATTTTTCAGAGTATAGTCCATGAAATTTTTCAAAGAAAATTTCATGGACTATGACTTTGAAGAATTTGAAAGACTATTTGAAAATTTTCAAGGACTAGAGAGGGATGGGAGGAAGTAGCGTTAGAGGGAGGAGGGGAGAGGAAAGGGAGGGGAGAGAAGGGAGAAGAGAGGGAGGGAAGAGAAGGGAGAGGAGAGAGAGGGAGAGAAGGGTGAGGAGAGGGATGGGAGGATGGAACAGGAGAGGGAGTGGTGGATCGAGACTAGAGGGTTAGAGGATGAAGGTTAGAGGGGGGGTGGAAAAGTTGGTGGGAGAGGAGGGAGCCGCTGAGCATGGTGGAGAGAGGAAGGGTTGGGGAGAAGGGAATAAGAGAGCGTGGGCGGGAGAAGGATTGGAAAAGAGCGGGAGAGGGGGGAGAGGTAGGGAGAAGGGTAGTGGAGAGAGGATGGGTTTGAGGAGGGGAACGTGTCAGAGAGGGGAGAGTGGGAGGGGGAAAGGTGAGAGAGAGAGAGAGGGAGGAGAGAGATGGGTGGGAGAGGAGGAAATGGGGAGTTAGGGAAGAGGAAGGCAGGGTTGTTTTGGAGAGGAGGGGAGAGGGAGGGAGAAAGAGGAGGAGAGAGTTAGAAAGGTGAGAGGAGGGAAGAGTAAGTGGAAGAAGGGGATGATGACGAGAGGGAAGCAGGAACGGAAGGAGGTTTGGTGTGTTACCTTGTGAGAGATGACTCCTCCTCTGCCGATGAGGGAATTATTCTTTCCTCCCTGCAAGGTAGGGTGCTCCCTCGTTGAGTGAGGACTCCTCTGGTGGGAGAGGAGGAGGGGTGGACCCATCGACGGTCATATTGTCACTAAGTCATTCAGAGTATCCTAGTAATACCTAGGTGTCTTATATTAAGACACTAAGTCAGTCAGAGGATCCTAGTAATACATAGGTATCTTATATTAAGACATTAAGTCAGTCAGAGTATCCTAGTAATACCTAGGTGACATATTAAGACACTAAGTCAGTCAGATTGTCCTAGTAATACCTAGGTGTCCTTTATTAGACATTAAGTCAGTCAGAGGATCCTAGTAATACATAGGTATCTTATATTAAGACATTAAGTCAGTCAGAGTATCCTAGTAATACCTAGGTGACATATTAAGACACTAAGTCAGTCAGATTGTCCTAGTAATACCTAGGTGTCCTTTATTAGACATTAAGTCAGTCAGAGTATCCCAGTAATAACTAGGTGTCTTTTATGAAGACACAAAGTCAGTCAGAGCATCCTAGTAGTACCTAGGTGTCTCATATTAAGATACTACGTCGGTCAGAGCATGCTAGTAATACCTAGGTGTCTTATAATAAACCACTAAGTCAGTCAGAGTATCCTAGTAATACCTAGGTGTCTTCTATTAAGACATTGTCAGTCATAGTATCCTAGTAATATCTAGGTGTCTTATACTAAAACAATAAGTCAGTCAGAGAGTCCTAGTAATAACTGTCTTATATTAAGACACTAAGACAGACTCATATTAAGACTGTAAGTCAGTCAGAGTATCCTAGTAATACCTAGGTGTCTTATATTTAGACACTAATTAGGTCAGAGTATCCTAGTAAGACCTAGGTGTCATATTGTCACTAAGTCATTCAGAGTATCCTAGTAATACCTAGGTGTCTTATATTAAGACACTAAGTCAGTCAGAGGATCCTAGTAATACATAGGTATCTTATATTAAGACATTAAGTCAGTCAGAGTATCCTAGTAATACCTAGGTGACATATTAAGACACTAAGTCAGTCAGATTGTCCTAGTAATACCTAGGTGTCCTTTATTAGACATTAAGTCAGTCAGAGGATCCTAGTAATACATAGGTATCTTATATTAAGACATTAAGTCAGTCAGAGTATCCTAGTAATACCTAGGTGACATATTAAGACACTAAGTCAGTCAGATTGTCCTAGTAATACCTAGGTGTCCTTTATTAGACATTAAGTCAGTCAGAGTATCCCAGTAATAACTAGGTGTCTTTTATGAAGACACAAAGTCAGTCAGAGCATCCTAGTAGTACCTAGGTGTCTCATATTAAGATACTACGTCGGTCAGAGCATGCTAGTAATACCTAGGTGTCTTATAATAAACCACTAAGTCAGTCAGAGTATCCTAGTAATACCTAGGTGTCTTCTATTAAGACATTGTCAGTCATAGTATCCTAGTAATACCTAGGTGTCTTATATTTAGACACTAATTAGGTCAGAGTATCCTAGTAAGACCTAGGTGTCATATTGTCACTAAGTCATTCAGAGTATCCTAGTAATACCTAGGTGTCTTATATTAAGACACTAAGTCAGTCAGAGGATCCTAGTAATACATAGGTATCTTATATTAAGACATTAAGTCAGTCAGAGTATCCTAGTAATACCTAGGTGACATATTAAGACACTAATTCAGTCAGATTGTCCTAGTAATACCTAGGTGTCCTTTATTAGATATTAAGTCAGTCAGAGTATCCCAGTAATAACTAGGTGTCTTTTATGAAGACACTAAGTCAGTCAGAGTATCCTAGTAGTACCTAGGTGTCTCATATTAAGATACTACGTCGGTCAGAGCATGCTAGTAATACCGAGGTGTCTTATATTAAGATACTACGTCGGTCAGAGCATGCTAGTAATACCGAGGTGTCTTATATTAAGACACTAAGTCAGTCAGAGACCTATTTTAAGACATTAAGTCAGTCAGAGTATGCTAGTAATACCTAGGTGTCTTATGTTAAGACATTGTCAGTCAGTGTCTTACACTAAGATACTAAGTAGACACCGAGTAAAAGTAACCGCCGAAAAGGAATGTAGCCGTCGAAAAAATATTTAACCGCATAAAATGAATTCAGCCATCGAAAAAAAATGTTGCCGTCGAATAAAATATATAGTCGCCGAAAAAAGTAGACACCGAATAAAACTAGCCGCCAAAAAATATTTAACAGCCTAAAAAGAATTTAGCCAACGAAAAAAAATGTAGCTGTCGAAAAAAATAATTAGCCGCCGAAAAAAATATTTACCCTCAGAAAAAAATATTTATTCGCCGGAAAAATTACTTAGCCGCCGAAATAAATGCTTAGATGCTTAGCCGCCAAAATTAAATGCTTAAGCGCCGAAAAAAAGTATATACCTCAAAAAAGTTGATGCCGAAAAATGTATTTTGTCGCCGAAAGACACATTCAGCCGCCAAAAAAGGTAGCCGCAAGAAATCTTTAAAAAAATCGCCGCAATGGAAAAAAGTAGTCCCTGACGAAAATAAGTCGCCCGGAGAAAAAGAAATTCGTCGCAAACAATATTAGTCATCGGAAAAAAATATTAATCACCGGAAAAAATTGGGCCATGGAAAAAAATTAGCCGCCGAAAAAATTATTTACCCGCCGCAAAAAAACGGTAACCGACACCTGAAAAATGTTTCATATTGGAAAAATTGCTATAAGAAAAGATATCCTTCGCTATAAATTAGCTATCTGAAAAAAATATCGCCATAGGAAAAATAATTCGTTACCGGAAAAACAGCTATTAGAAAACAATTCTCATTCGGGAAAGAATTCGGAATCGGAAAGAAAGTCGCCATACGAAACAATGACCATCGGAAAAACAAACCTTCGAGAAAAAATTCACCACCGGAATAAAAAATTCACCTCAACAATCATTCTTCAAAAAAACCTCAAAAAATTAGCCACATAAAGGAAGTGTTTGTACGCGAAAAATTTGCTATCTGAAAAAATTTGCCTCCGAAAAACATACGCCTATATGCGCTATATGTAATTCGTAATCGAATCAACCTTATCAATTATCCTGAGATTTCCTAATTTGACGACAATTGCGACTGCTATTAACATTTCTTGTTCGACTGATACGCTCCATATTTCCGACAATCCTAATTTCTAATAGCGATATTAGGTACTAGTAAGACGGTCAAGCATTTCAGCCAATTTTAAATAATTTAAATATCTACACCCCAAATACGGAGCAAGTCATGTGTTGGCCACATCAGATTTTTTCTGAACATGAAAGCTTATTAGCCGGTCGGTATCCGAGAAGGATCGTCAAATGAACGCCGACTGAAGTCCTCGTGCAACGCAGTAAGCAGGCTTCGAAAAGACCTAAACGAATTACGAAACCATTATGCGAATGCACGAGGACTTAGTGAAAATCCGAAAAAGTTAACACATCGGGAGAAATTTAATCCATCGGGAAAAAATTTAATACGATACATCGGTAAAATTATAATTCATCGGGAAAAATATAATCAAGCGGAATAAGTTAACCCAAGGTGGATAACATAAACCATCGGGAAAAATTAATCCATCGGAAAAAAGTTAACATATCGGGAAAAATACTATAATCTATCGCAAAAAATATTATCCATCGGAAAAAATATTATGTCGGAAAAAAGTTAACCCATCGGGAAAAAATATAATACATCGGAAAAAATAATGTGATGTGCTAGTAAAATTAAAAAACTGAATTCGATGGACGTTCTCTAGATTTTAAAGACTTCTAGCCTATTGTAACATTTCTTCGACGAAACTGACATTGAAGAAATTGCCATGCTCAACATGGATGCAACAGATCTAGAAGATACCTGAAAGTGTATTGGCCCGTCGGCATTCGAGAAGGTTGATCAAATGAAGTCTGCAAGCCGATCTCGATAGTTCGTGTTTTACGCTAATCTCGGGTGTTGAATAAGCGGCAGAAGAATGTTGATAATTTTTAAAACAATGTCACTGCTTTTATAAAAGGACATACCAGGGCAATAACAATTTATATCATTTTCTTGGATTGTAAAAGGGCATAACCGAATCATTTTAATTATTTTCAAATATGTATGTACTTTTGTATAAGGAGATAACAGAAGAATTTTGATTAATTTTCAAATACGTATCGCTACTTTAATAAAAGAACGCAACCGAAGATGTTTCCTTTTAAATACGTATTATTGCTTTTGTAGGAGGAAATGCCAGAAGAATTACATTGAAATCAACATTGTTTTGAGATAAAATTCCAGGCACGCTGCAGTAGCAAGTCTTCCTTTCATAATTACATCATTTGGAATATGTAAGATTTTTGTGGAAACTCGAACATACATAGTAACTCTTCATCATTGCAATCTCGGGAAGTTCTCGACACATTCGAGAACTAAGACGTCAGTCCCGGGAGTCCCGAGCGAGACCATTCCCAACACTACCGGTCGACATTAGAGCGCGTTGGTGACATGAACATAGTCTGAAAGGCATTTCAGAGAGAATAGTAAATCATGCAACAGCGTAAACAGGCTTCGAAAAGAATCCAATCCAATAGGCAAATACAGGAGGACTTAGTGATATACACCATTTCCATCTTCCAAGGAGCTCAAACCAGTTCTAAAGAGAGTATCGTATTTTTTAGTCAAGAATTTGCAGGTGATCCAAAATCACGAAAGTTTAATATGGTGATTTATTAACGCACAAAAGAACCGTGCAAAAATAACTAACATTTATGAAGGAAATTCTGTTGCTTATAGGTCACGAGAAACTGCAAATTTCTTATCAGAATCGAACGACTCCCGCTTACCATACCAACTCCCTTTCATTTCCCATATTCCAACTACTTCAGGGGGAACCCTACCCTCTCCATGGTGCCTTCCCTCTACCTCCCTCCCCTCTTCTATCCACTCCCCTCCGAATGCATGCTGAAGGGGAAATGGGTTACGAAGTTTCTTAGAGAAAGTTGACTAGTGGCAGGCGGAAAAAATATTCTGATGGTTCACACTACTTTCTTGTCACGCTTCTCAAAAATCATTTGCCATCCCTGTCTTAGATACTTGAAAACGCTGAATTTCAAACATATCATTTTTCTCTGATGCGAGCCATGTCTATCTGAACGCAATGATGAACAAAGAGCTGGTATAAATCCATGAGAAAATTAAAAAGTTGATTTACATTACCCCAACGAAGTGTAATGTGGTTTAAGTTCATAAAGTAGTTACTGTTCCTATTATTGGAAGACCAATAAGCAGTTACTGTCACAAGAACATCCGCTTCACATAAGCACTTAAATAAAATAATGTATAGTTAAATGCCTTTCAATACCGTTTTGTATATACATAACTTCCGTAAAGAACGTACTCGTATATACAATCTCTGTGTATTCCAGTAATGGAATATATTTTTTCCTTCTTTCAGTTAATTGGTTAGAGGGCCATGATTATTAATGGAGCTAAACAGTCAAGTTCTTCAAGCAAAACAAAACATCTCAATAGAATTTTTGCACAAGAGAATGTTATTCCCTGCCAAATTTAATTCAACACATAATTTCAGAAGAAATTTTATTTTCAAAGAGAAAATAATAATCTTGGTAATTTTAACCACTAATACGAATTAATGAACTCAAGTTCTATTTCAATCAAAATCTTCTTACGCATAAAAAATATCGTATATTACGACGATTTTGCACTAAAATTGATGAAGTTAGGGTGCATATTATACATAACAAGAAAGCATGTTTTACAGCCATCCAATATTAGTTATTTCCTGACACATTCTCACCCGTAAAGCATAGTTGTTGTTCAATGGAACTTCTTTTTGAACTTTGTTTGACTTTATAAAAGCAGTTTTTAGATGCAATAATAAAGATAAATTTAATAATTCCTTATTTTTAACACACACACAGTAAAATCAGTAGCTTTTTATAAAATTCGATAAACTACTTTTAATTTATATTAAAGCTATTCACCACATTCACAAATACATATCTCTCTTTTCCCTCTACCTCCCTCCCCTCTTCTATCCACTCCCCTCCGAATGCCTGCCGAAGGGGAAATAGCTTAAACTTCCTACATTTCTTCGTCGTCTCGATAGCACAGTGGGGAAGGTGTACTTCCCCTCAATGCTGAGGAAGCGGGTTCGATCCCGCCGGCTGACCGTTCGCCGATGGGCCGGCCGGAGTGAAAAAATTACCTTGGGCGAACACTGTGAAGTTCCCCCCGCCCAGAGTACAAGGTATTTTTTCACTCTGTCGATCCGCCGCCGTGGTCGAATCCGCTTCTTCTTTGCATTGTTTCGGGGAAGCCCTTTCCCATTGTGGTGTTGTTCGGCCTCTGGGCGGGTTTTGCTTCCGTTTTCTTTATTAGTTATTTTTCTGACAACTTTTTAAATTTCACGGCAATGTATGACATACGAGGAAAATCCATCGCCGAGGAAAAAATTCTACGCAAAAAAATTCGACGCCGAAAAAATAGTCGCTGCTGAGAATAACAAATACAGCGGAGAAGCACGGAAAAAACTTCGCCGCAGGAAAAAAAAAGTTCGTCGCAGAAAAAGAATCGTTACCGGAAAAGCATTTTCGCCATCGGAAAGAAATTAGATAATTTAAACCAAGGAAAAGAAAATCGCAATCGAAAAATATTTGCAATCGGAGAAAATGCATAACCTAAAAAAATTGGTCGCAGCCAGAAGAAAGGAAAGGAAAAAAATAGACGCCGACGAGAAAAAACTCGCCGATTAAGGAAAAAGATAGCAAACGAGGAAAAAAGTCGCAGGGGAGAAAAAACTTGACGCCGAAAAAATAGTCGAGGGCGAGAAAAAGTCATCGCCGAGAAAATCGTAATAAGAAAAAATGTTCGCCATCGGAAAAAAATTAGCAAATTTTGCCGACAGAAAAAAATCGCAAACCAAAAATGTTTGCAACGGGAAAAAAGGAAATCTAAATGTAAATCGCAGCCGAAAAAAGTCGCGGAGGAGGAAACCGCCTACAAAAATCGCCGCCGAGTAAAATAAGTCGAAACCGAAAAAAGTAAGGACGCCATAAAAAAGTCGTCGACGAAAGAAATGCCGCCCACTGCGCCCATTTTCCTAATTGTTATTTTTCTGACTATGTACTTATAAATTCCCCTGCAAAATAACAAGGGGGAAAAAATAAAATAAATTGACAAGATAAATTCGGCAGAGGGAAAATTGAAAATTTGATTAACGCCGAATAAAAATATGTAATATGTAGGTGTCTCATATTAAGACACTAAGTCAGTCAGAATATCCTAGTAATAACTAGCTGTCTTATGTTAAGGCACTAAGTCAGTCAGAGCATCCCAGTAATACCTAGGTGTCTTATATTAAGACACTAAGTCGGTAAGAGTATACTAGTAATACATAGGTTTCTTATATTATGACATTAAGTCAGTCAGAGTATCCTAGTAATACCTAGGTGTCTTATATTAAGACATTAAGTCAGTCAGAGTATCCTAGTAATAACTAGATGTCTTCTATTAAGGCACTAAGTCAGTCAGAGTAACCTAGTAATACCTAGGTGTCTTATATTAAGACACTAAGTCAGTCAGTGTATCCTAGTAACATGTAGCTGGCTTATATTAAGACAAAGTCAGTCAGAGTCTTATATTAAGTGAACTAAATCAGTAAGAGTCTTATATTAAGACACTAAGTCAGTCACAGTATCCTAGTCATAAGTAGGTGTCTTATATTAAGACCCTAAGTCAGTCAGACTATGCTAGTTATACGTAGGTGTCTCATATTATGACAGTAAGTCAGTCAGAGTATCCTAGTAATACCTAGGTGTCTTATATTAATACACTAAGTCAGTCAGAGTATTCTAGTAATACCTAGGAGTCTCATATTAAGATACTAAATCACCCAGAATCTTATATTAAGACACTAAGTTAGTCAGAGTATCCTAGTAATACCTAGGTGTCTTATATTATGACAGTAAGTAAGTCAGAGTACCGTAGTAATAGCTAGGCATCTTATATTAAGAAACTAGGGACCTCAAAACGTGTATTTCCGTTGAAATCTCAAAGTCGATTTTTTTCGTGATCGCAACTACATATGGAGAAAGTAAAAATAAGTGATAAAAGAATGGCAGCAGTGACTGTTCTTGAATGGGGAAATTACAGTTGGTGTTTGACTTGAAACAATTGTTTGTGACTATGAAAATAAAGAAAGAATTATCAAACATAATGAGAGTTCCGACTTTATCCTCGAATGAATTTCGATGATTGCGGAAAAGGACGTACAAGCGAAACTTTAGCGACGTATATATGAAACCCATCCCTAATTTCTTGATGAAGCATAAACGAAAAGATGTACTACGTGTATTATGAACGCATTTATAAACGGCACGTAAATATCATTCTGATATAGAAAACAGAACTATATGACAAGATATGCGAGGCAGTGATATTATAGTGACCTATATTTACGAAGGAAATTCAGTTGCTTTCCGCGACGGAAAATAAACTGCGAATGCAAAGAAATGAATTTGCCAAAAAAACATTCTCTGCTACGAAAAGAAATCAACCGCCGCAAAAATAATTAACCGTAAATACATAATTCATTGATTACAAAATAATTCGGAATTAGAAAGAAAAAATTGACCATCGGAACAAAAAACTGGAAAAAATTCACCTTTGAAATAAAAAATTCTTTTTCAGAAAAAACTACAAAAACTTGCCATATAAAAGAACTGTTAGTACGCGAAAAAAATTGCTATATGAAAAAAATTACCTCCGAAAAGACAATCCCTTATATGCGCTATATGTGTATAATTCGTAATAGAATCAAATTTATCAATGATCCTGAGATTTGACTCTTGCGACTGTAATTAACATTTGTTGCTCGTTTGATAGGCTCCATATTTCCGAGAATCCGACATTTCTAATAGCGATACCAGGTATACTATTAGAAAATATGAATTTTATTTGCGATGGGCTTCAAAATGGCCTTTTTGACTAAAAAACGGGACGGTCGGGAAATGGCTAAGAAACGGGACTCCCGCCGAATACGGGACGTATGGTCACCCTATTATTAAATAAGTAAAACATGAGAAAGTAAAAGGGGGCAGTATATGTAATTCGTAATCGCGAAATGTGGAACAAAAACGTGATGCATTGGCGCGCTAACCTTCCGCTTACACATACATTAAGGATAAGAACTGTTCGTGAGTCACCGGCCCAAAATTTCATTGTAAACCAATTTCGAATAATCTGTGCATACACGTATGCAAAATCCTATGGTGTTGGCTGGGGATTGAACTTAGCTTCGGACTATACCATACTTTCGAATCATACGGGATCGAAATAAAGGGGCTTTACTGTAGAGGTTGATTCCATGTAAGATGCAACTTCCACAGTTCCTCAGTTAAAATTATGAGGAAAACCTGTGACAATTCTGTAAACAGTTCTCTAGATCAGGGATGGCAAATACGTGAAACACATGCGATTTTACTTGGCACGTGTAAGCTTGTATTTCCTTTATAAAATATGAACGTGGCACGCGTAAGCTTGTAATTTTGTAAAAATACGAAGTTTCTTAGAGAAAGAGTTGACTAGTGGAACGCGGAAAAAAATTGATGGTTCACACTACTTTCTTGGCACGCAACTCAAAAATCATTTGCCATCCCTGTCTTAGATATTTTAAAATGTTGAATTTCAAATATATAACATTTTTTTCTGATGAACAAAGAGCTGGTATTTCTGGAGGGTAAAAAATCCATGTTAAATTAAAAATTTGATTTACATTACCCCAACAAAGTGTAAAGTGGTTTAAGTTCATAAAGTAGTTACCGTTCCTATTTTTGGAAGATCAAGAAGCAGTTACTGTATATAAGAACATCCACTTCGCATAAGCACTTAAATAAAATAATGTATAGTTAAATGCCTTTCAATACCGTTTTGCATATAACTTCCTTAAAGAACGTATATGCAATCTCTGTCTATTCCAATAATTAATGTATTTTTTCCTTCTTCTTTCAGTTAATTGGCTAGAGGGCCATGATTATTAATGGAGCTAAACAATCAAGTTCTTCAAGCAAAACAAAACATCTCAAGAGAATTTTTGCACAAGAGAATATTATTCCCTGCCAAATTTAATGCAACACATTATTTGAGAAGAAATTTTATTTTCAAAGAGAAAATCACAATCTTGGTAATTTTAACCACTAATATGAATTAATGAACTCAAGTTCTAACTATTTCAATCAAAATCTTCTTACGGATACAAAATCCCATATATTACGACAATTTTGCATAAAAATTGATGAAGTTAGGGTGCATATTACACATAACAAGAGAGCATGATTTCCTGATACATTCTCACCCGTAAAGCATAGTTCTTTTTCAATGAAAATTCTTTTAAAATTTTGTTGACTTTATAAAAGCAGTTTTTAGATGCAATAATAAAGATAAATTTAATAATTCTTTATTTTTAACACATACACAGTACAATCAGTAGCCTTTTGGAAAATTCGATAAACTACATTTAATTTATATTAAAGTTATTCATCACATTGACAAATACATATCTAAAAAATCTCCTTGTTTCACAGGACTCGAATAGTTCGTTATAGATGCACTCCCAAGTTGCAATGGCTAATTATTTCTCTCCCTTCCATTATTGCATTGATCTTATTACTACAATTTTAAAGTGTCTATTATACATGGAATATTGCGGTATATGAAAATGTCTTACCATACACATTTAGGTAAAGCGTTCTATTCAATGCTATTTCCATTCTAAACAGACATTACCTCAATTAATATTGACATTTAATTTTCATGCATTCCCAGACTTCACAGTATCTATTTTGACACACTTCAAAAGCACAGACAACACAACGTTCAGACTGACTGCATTTCAATAGACGCTATTTCACAACTTGATATTGGTTTTTCTGAGAATTCTAACTCTGGCAAATCGTACAAAGGAAGGACATCGACTATTCACATACATGAAGAGTTAAATTGGGATTACCAATCCTTTTTTCCTGAACCTTAGGCTAGTTTTCCATTGGATGCGTGTTCGTCCGAACTCAATTCGTCAGAAAACGAGCGTAACCGCACGAACAGTCCCATCTAGTTTAAATACATTGAAGGTTCGTGCGTTTGTCGGACGAATAGTTGCCAAGTGCGAACGATCCCATTCCGTTGGGATTTTCGCAAGTATTAGTGCGATTTTGAACCTGTTGATAGCCTCCTTCTAGAAACCTGCCGGAACTTTGCTTCTTTTCTGTTGTTATTGAAATGTTTCTTGATTCACACGAAAATTTAAAAAAACTTCGATTCATTATCTTTTAGATCCTTAAATAAGTGATGAAATTCCCATAATGAATTTCACACTCCCTCATCGTCCGAAATTGCACGAAATGGTTCGCACGTTTTCTGACGACTTCAGTTCGGACCAACACGCATCCAATGGACGCCTAGCTTAAAGCTTATTAGCCGGTCGGTATTCGAGAATGATGGTAAAGCGAACGTAGTCTGAAAGGTGGACGCCATTACCTACAAACAACACGAGAATAACGCTCTAATACAGAACTATTCGACAAGAGATTCGATGCAGTGAAATTATAGTCACCTATATTTACGAAGGAAATTCTGTTGCTTATACGTCACGAGAAACTGCAATATGTCTTATCAGAACCGAACGACTTCCGCTTACCATACCAACTCCCTTTCATTTCCCCTCTTCCACCTACCCCAGGGGGAACCTCCCCTCTCTTCCCTCTACCTCCCTCCTCTCTTCTATCCACTCCCCTCCGAATGCCTGCCGAAGGGGAAATAGCTTAAACTTCCTGCATTTCTTCGTCGTCTCGATAGCACAGTGGGGAAGGTGTACTTCCCCTCAATGCTGAGGAAGCGGGTTCGATCCCGGCGGCTGACCGTTCGCCGATGGGCCGGCCGGAGTGAAAAAATTACCTTGGGCGAACACTGTGAAGTTCCCCCCGCCCAGAGTACAAGGTATTTTTTCACTCTGTCGATCCGCCGCCGTGGTCGAATCCGCTTCTTCTTTGCATTGTTTCGGGGAAGCCCTTTCCCATTGTGGTGTTGTTCGGCCTCTGGGCGGGTTTTGCTTCCGTTTTCTTTATTAGTTATTTTTCTGACAACTTTTTAAATTTCACGGCAATGTATGACATACGAGGAAAATCCATCGCCGAGGAAAAAATTCTACGCAAAAAAATTCGACGCCGAAAAAATAGTCGCTGCTGAGAATAACAAATACAGCGGAGAAGCACGGAAAAAACTTCGCCGCAGGAAAAAAAAAGTTCGTCGCAGAAAAAGAATCGTTACCGGAAAAGCATTTTCGCCATCGGAAAGAAATTAGATAATTTAAACCAAGGAAAAGAAAATCGCAATCGAAAAATATTTGCAATCGGAGAAAATGCATAACCTAAAAAAATTGGTCGCAGCCAGAAGAAAGGAAAGGAAAAAAATAGACGCCGACGAGAAAAAACTCGCCGATTAAGGAAAAAGATAGCAAACGAGGAAAAAAGTCGCAGGGGAGAAAAAACTTGACGCCGAAAAAATAGTCGAGGGCGAGAAAAAGTCATCGCCGAGAAAATCGTAATAAGAAAAAATGTTCGCCATCGGAAAAAAATTAGCAAATTTTGCCGACAGAAAAAAATCGCAAACCAAAAATGTTTGCAACGGGAAAAAAGGAAATCTAAATGTAAATCGCAGCCGAAAAAAGTCGCGGAGGAGGAAACCGCCTACAAAAATCGCCGCCGAGTAAAATAAGTCGAAACCGAAAAAAGTAAGGACGCCATAAAAAAGTCGTCGACGAAAGAAATGCCGCCCACTGCGCCCATTTTCCTAATTGTTATTTTTCTGACTATGTACTTATAAATTCCCCTGCAAAATAACAAGGGGGAAAAAATAAAATAAATTGACAAGATAAATTCGGCAGAGGGAAAATTGAAAATTTGATTAACGCCGAATAAAAATATGTAATATGTAGGTGTCTCATATTAAGACACTAAGTCAGTCAGAATATCCTAGTAATAACTAGCTGTCTTATGTTAAGGCACTAAGTCAGTCAGAGCATCCCAGTAATACCTAGGTGTCTTATATTAAGACACTAAGTCGGTAAGAGTATACTAGTAATACATAGGTTTCTTATATTATGACATTAAGTCAGTCAGAGTATCCTAGTAATACCTAGGTGTCTTATATTAAGACATTAAGTCAGTCAGAGTATCCTAGTAATAACTAGATGTCTTCTATTAAGGCACTAAGTCAGTCAGAGTAACCTAGTAATACCTAGGTGTCTTATATTAAGACACTAAGTCAGTCAGTGTATCCTAGTAACATGTAGCTGGCTTATATTAAGACAAAGTCAGTCAGAGTCTTATATTAAGTGAACTAAATCAGTAAGAGTCTTATATTAAGACACTAAGTCAGTCACAGTATCCTAGTCATAAGTAGGTGTCTTATATTAAGACCCTAAGTCAGTCAGACTATGCTAGTTATACGTAGGTGTCTCATATTATGACAGTAAGTCAGTCAGAGTATCCTAGTAATACCTAGGTGTCTTATATTAATACACTAAGTCAGTCAGAGTATTCTAGTAATACCTAGGAGTCTCATATTAAGATACTAAATCACCCAGAATCTTATATTAAGACACTAAGTTAGTCAGAGTATCCTAGTAATACCTAGGTGTCTTATATTATGACAGTAAGTAAGTCAGAGTACCGTAGTAATAGCTAGGCATCTTATATTAAGAAACTAGGGACCTCAAAACGTGTATTTCCGTTGAAATCTCAAAGTCGATTTTTTTCGTGATCGCAACTACATATGGAGAAAGTAAAAATAAGTGATAAAAGAATGGCAGCAGTGACTGTTCTTGAATGGGGAAATTACAGTTGGTGTTTGACTTGAAACAATTGTTTGTGACTATGAAAATAAAGAAAGAATTATCAAACATAATGAGAGTTCCGACTTTATCCTCGAATGAATTTCGATGATTGCGGAAAAGGACGTACAAGCGAAACTTTAGCGACGTATATATGAAACCCATCCCTAATTTCTTGATGAAGCATAAACGAAAAGATGTACTACGTGTATTATGAACGCATTTATAAACGGCACGTAAATATCATTCTGATATAGAAAACAGAACTATATGACAAGATATGCGAGGCAGTGATATTATAGTGACCTATATTTACGAAGGAAATTCAGTTGCTTTCCGCGACGGAAAATAAACTGCGAATGCAAAGAAATGAATTTGCCAAAAAAACATTCTCTGCTACGAAAAGAAATCAACCGCCGCAAAAATAATTAACCGTAAATACATAATTCATTGATTACAAAATAATTCGGAATTAGAAAGAAAAAATTGACCATCGGAACAAAAAACTGGAAAAAATTCACCTTTGAAATAAAAAATTCTTTTTCAGAAAAAACTACAAAAACTTGCCATATAAAAGAACTGTTAGTACGCGAAAAAAATTGCTATATGAAAAAAATTACCTCCGAAAAGACAATCCCTTATATGCGCTATATGTGTATAATTCGTAATAGAATCAAATTTATCAATGATCCTGAGATTTGACTCTTGCGACTGTAATTAACATTTGTTGCTCGTTTGATAGGCTCCATATTTCCGAGAATCCGACATTTCTAATAGCGATACCAGGTATACTATTAGAAAATATGAATTTTATTTGCGATGGGCTTCAAAATGGCCTTTTTGACTAAAAAACGGGACGGTCGGGAAATGGCTAAGAAACGGGACTCCCGCCGAATACGGGACGTATGGTCACCCTATTATTAAATAAGTAAAACATGAGAAAGTAAAAGGGGGCAGTATATGTAATTCGTAATCGCGAAATGTGGAACAAAAACGTGATGCATTGGCGCGCTAACCTTCCGCTTACACATACATTAAGGATAAGAACTGTTCGTGAGTCACCGGCCCAAAATTTCATTGTAAACCAATTTCGAATAATCTGTGCATACACGTATGCAAAATCCTATGGTGTTGGCTGGGGATTGAACTTAGCTTCGGACTATACCATACTTTCGAATCATACGGGATCGAAATAAAGGGGCTTTACTGTAGAGGTTGATTCCATGTAAGATGCAACTTCCACAGTTCCTCAGTTAAAATTATGAGGAAAACCTGTGACAATTCTGTAAACAGTTCTCTAGATCAGGGATGGCAAATACGTGAAACACATGCGATTTTACTTGGCACGTGTAAGCTTGTATTTCCTTTATAAAATATGAACGTGGCACGCGTAAGCTTGTAATTTTGTAAAAATACGAAGTTTCTTAGAGAAAGAGTTGACTAGTGGAACGCGGAAAAAAATTGATGGTTCACACTACTTTCTTGGCACGCAACTCAAAAATCATTTGCCATCCCTGTCTTAGATATTTTAAAATGTTGAATTTCAAATATATAACATTTTTTTCTGATGAACAAAGAGCTGGTATTTCTGGAGGGTAAAAAATCCATGTTAAATTAAAAATTTGATTTACATTACCCCAACAAAGTGTAAAGTGGTTTAAGTTCATAAAGTAGTTACCGTTCCTATTTTTGGAAGATCAAGAAGCAGTTACTGTATATAAGAACATCCACTTCGCATAAGCACTTAAATAAAATAATGTATAGTTAAATGCCTTTCAATACCGTTTTGCATATAACTTCCTTAAAGAACGTATATGCAATCTCTGTCTATTCCAATAATTAATGTATTTTTTCCTTCTTCTTTCAGTTAATTGGCTAGAGGGCCATGATTATTAATGGAGCTAAACAATCAAGTTCTTCAAGCAAAACAAAACATCTCAAGAGAATTTTTGCACAAGAGAATATTATTCCCTGCCAAATTTAATGCAACACATTATTTGAGAAGAAATTTTATTTTCAAAGAGAAAATCACAATCTTGGTAATTTTAACCACTAATATGAATTAATGAACTCAAGTTCTAACTATTTCAATCAAAATCTTCTTACGGATACAAAATCCCATATATTACGACAATTTTGCATAAAAATTGATGAAGTTAGGGTGCATATTACACATAACAAGAAAGCATGATTTCCTGATACATTCTCACCCATAAAGCATAGTTCTTTTTCAATGAAAATTCTTTTAAAATTTTGTTGACTTTATAAAAGCAGTTTTTAGATGCAATAATAAAGATAAATTTAATAATTCTTTATTTTTAACACATACACAGTACAATCAGTAGCCTTTTGGAAAATTCGATAAACTACATTTAATTTATATTAAAGTTATTCATCACATTGACAAATACATATCTAAAAAATCTCCTTGTTTCACAGGACTCGAATTGTTCGTTATAGATGCACTCCCAAGTTGCAATGGCTAATTATTTCTCTCCCTTCCATTATTGCATTGATCTTATTACTACAATTTTAAAGTGTCTATTATACATGGAATATTGCGGTATATGAAAATGTCTTACCATACACATTTAGGTAAAGCGTTCTATTCAATGCTATTTCCATTCTAAACAGACATTACCTCAATTAATATTGACATTTAATTTTCAAGCATTCCCAGACTTCACAGTATCTATTTTGACACACTTCAAAAGCACAGACAACACAACGTTCAGACTGACTGCATTTCAATAGACGCTATTTCACAACTTGATATTGGTTTTTCTGAGAATTCTAACTCTGGCAAATCGTACAAAGGAAGGACATCGACTATTCACATACATGAAGAGTTAAATTGAGATTACCAATCCTTTTTTCCTGAACCTTAGGCTAGTTTTCCATTGGATGCGTGTTCGTCCGAACTCAATTCGTCAGAAAACGAGCGTAACCGCACGAACAGTCCCATCTAGTTTAAATACATTGAAGGTTCGTGCGTTTTCGGACGAATAGTTGCCAAGTGCGAACGATCCCATTCCGTTGGGATTTTCGCAAGTATTAGTGCGATTTTGAACCTGTTGATAGCCTCCTTCTAGAAACCTGCCGGAACTTTGCTTCTTTTCTGTTGTTATTGAAATGTTTCTTGATTCACACGAAAATTTAAAAAAACTTCGATTCATTATCTTTTAGATCCTTAAATAAGTGATGAAATTCCCATAATGAATTTCACACTCCCTCATCGTCCGAAATTGCACGAAATGGTTCGCACGTTTTCTGACGACTTCAGTTCGGACCAACACGCATCCAATGGACGCCTAGCTTAAAGCTTATTAGCCGGTCGGTATTCGAGAATGATGGTAAAGCGAACGTAGTCTGAAAGGTGGACGCCATTACCTACAAACAACACGAGAATAACGCTCTAATACAGAACTATTCGACAAGAGATTCGATGCAGTGAAATTATAGTCACCTATATTTACGAAGGAAATTCTGTTGCTTATACGTCACGAGAAACTGCAATATGTCTTATCAGAATCGAACGACTTCCGCTTACCATACCAACTCCCTTTCATTTCCCCTCTTCCACCTACTCCAGGGGGAACCTCCCCTCTCTTCCCTCTACCTTCCTCCCCTCTTCTATCCACTCCCCTCCGAATGCCTGCCGAAGGGGAAATAGCTTAAACTTCCTACATTTCTTCGTCGTCTCGATAGCACAGTGGGGAAGGTGTACTTCCCCTCAATGCTGAGGAAGCGGGTTCGATCCCGGCGGCTGACCGTTCGCCGATGGGCCGGCCGGAGTGAAAAAATTACCTTGCGCGAACACTGTGAAGTTCCCCCCGCCCAGAGTACAAGGTATTTTTTCACTCTGTCGATCCGCCGCCGTGGTCGAATCCGCTTCTTCTTTGCATTGTTTCGGGGAAGCCCTTTCCCATTGTGGTGTTGTTCGGCCTCTGGGCGGGTTTTGCTTCCGTTTTCTTTATTAGTTATTTTTCTGACAACTTTTTAAATTTCACGGCAGAGTATGTATGACATACGAGGAAAATCCATCGCCGAGGAAAAAATTCTACGCAAAAAAATTCGACGCCGAAAAAATTGTCGCTGCTGAGAATAACAAATACAGCGGAGAAGAAAGTCGAAGAACGGAAAAAACTTCGCCGCAGGAAAAAAAAAAGTTCGTCGCAGAAAAAAAAAGTCCGCCGCAGAAAAAAAAGTTCACCGCAGAAAAAGAATCGTTACCGGAAAAGCATTTTCGCCATCGGAAAGAAATTAGATAATTTAAACCAAGGAAAAGAAAATCGCAATCGAAAAATATTTGCAATCGGAGAAAATGCATAACCTAAAAAAGTTGGTCGCAGCCAAAAGAAAGGAAAGGAAAAAAATAGACGCCGACGAGAAAAAACTCGCCGATTAAGGAAAAAGGTAGCAAACGAGGAAAAAAGTCGCAGGGGAGAAAAAACTTGACGCCGAAAAAATAGTCGAGGGCGAGAAAAAGTCATCGCCGACAAAATCGTAATAAGAAAAAATGTTCGCCATCGGAAAGAAATTAGCAAATTTTGCCGACAGAAAAAAATCGCAAACCAAAAATGTTTGCAACGGGAAAAAAGGAAATCTAAATGTAAATCGCAGCCGAAAAAAAGTCGCGGACGAGGAAACCGCCTAGAAAAATCGCCGCCGAGTAAAATAAGTCGAAACCGAAAAAAGTAAGGACGCCATAAAAAAGTCGTCGACGAAAGAAAAGCCGCCCACTGCGCTCATCTCGCACTCGGTGCCCATTTTCCTAATTATTATTTTTCTGACTATGTACTTATAAATTCACCTGCAAAATAACAAGGGGAAAAAATAAAATAAATTGACAAGATAAATTCGGCAGAGGGAAAATTGAAAATTTGATTAACGCCGAATAAAAATAATTCGCCGGCGAAAAAAAACGTTCAGCGCTGAAAAAAGTCAACATCCGAAAAAAATCGCGAATTCAAAAAATTGACTTACCACAAAAAAATATTTTCCACCGTGAAAAGTATCCACAACTGAATAAGTAAATAGCCATAAATAAATAATACACTGACACAAAAAAATCGTGTGAAAAATTACTTACTAATTAATTTCGCACCTGAAACAATTATTCAGGGCCGACGGAAAGAATTCTCCAATGCAAATAAATTATTCACCGGCGCAAGAAAACCGCCGACGAAAAACTAACCACCGCTGAAAAATGTTTCGCAGCTAAAGAAATAATTCAATTCAGCAAAAAAAATCCGCGACGGAAAGAAAATCGCGAATACAAAGAAATACATATGTTGAAAAATTTATCCTCTGCTGCGAAAAAAAATCAACCGACAAAAAATAATGAACCGTAAATAAATAATTCTTTGTCGAAAAAAGTCACCAGCGAAAAAAATCAGACGAATAAAATAATTAACGGGAAAAAATTATTACCCGACGGGAAAAAATATTCACCGCCGAAAAAAATGATTGGCCGTATAAAATTCGATGTCGCAAATAATATATCCCCGAAAGAGAAAAATCGCCATCGGTAAAAATATTCGGAATGGGAAGAAATATCCGACATCAGAAAAATTAGCCGACGGAAAAAGAAACTCCAAATTAGACCGGAAAAATTTAGCCCGCGGAAAAAAATTAGCGTGCGGTAACAAAATCGCTCTTGGAAAGAAGAATAGCCATCGGAAAGAAATTCGCTAAATTAACTTACGGAAAAATACAGCAATAGGAAAAATTAGCCTTCGGAAACAAAAGCCGCACTCGCAAAAAATCATCATCGAAAGAAAACTCCAACGGAAAAAAATATCCTTCAGAAAAACCACAATCGAAAAAAATCGCATTCAGGAGAAATCTGATGTGGCCGACTATCTCCATATTTGCGGTATAGTTATTTAAATTATTATGAATAGCATTATAAGGCAAAATTATTATTTCCTATCGTAAAAGAATAGAGTCGTCCTTATTGCTCTAAATTAGGTATATCTCGAATATGTTTACAGAATTCACCGCTAAATGGTGGTGGCGCCATATACTAGAAAAAGCAAAATATATCCGAAATCGATGGTTCTACGAAAATTTATTTCAAACAAAACCTGGAGGAAATATTATTCTCTATAACTTTGGTCCTCACGGAGATTACCAATAACGACGTTTTTAAGGAGACATTTTACGGAACCCGAAAAAACCGATTATTTATAAATAACTCCTAAACACTATCTGCTATGGAAAATTGTATCAAATGAAAGTTGTAGGAGATTATATTATCTATAACATTTGTAAAGAATTTTATGTATCATAATGATGTTTTAACGGAGAAATATCGCAAAAACCGATACAGGTTTCGAATAAACCTCGACTTCTGGTTAACCGTTATTGTCCAAAAACTAATCATTTCTCTGTGCCCATACCAAAGTGTTATATAAGAAATTTGGTATCGATATGGAAAATACTTTTTGAGTTAGAGCGCCCACAATCACATACATCCACACACATAGACATCATTCCTAAAATAGCCTAAACCTGATCTAGGGGCCTCAAAATGTGTATTTCTGTTGAAATCTCAAAGGCGATTTTTTTCATGAACTCAATACTTTCCCATTACTACATATGGAGAAAGTAAAAACGTCACTCAGAAAATAATTCTCCCGAGAGAAAATAAAATACATGAATGACACATTATAATATTATATCTCTTCAGTGTTTATTTTCTTGTCTCATTTCACTACTAATGACCACTACTGGTAATATATAAATCAAATTAATCGAGTTAAGCCAAATCTAATACACATTATGTATAAGCTATTAGAAATTAGAGAACATGTCTGTTATAACTGTCCCAATGGTGGCATCACTGCTTCAGTAAAGGAAATGTAACCTAAGTACCAACAGCAAAATAACATCAGAAAGGCAAATGAATAACAATTATGAAAGTCCCGTCATGAACCTGACCCAAAGAAAAAGTCTGAAGTGAAGCCAACCCAACAGTATCGTTAAGAAGTGCAAAATTTCCAATGTTGGCATAAATACAATAGTTAACAAGTGAAATAGAGAGAAATGAATAAAAATAACAGCTGCCTTTAATGAGAGTGTAAAAGGTAACTAAGCAACATGGGAACAGAGAAATGGAGAACCAATGAAGGTAGGTAAGAAAGAAGTTAGAACAAATTTGGGACTTTAATAACAGACAGTAGCCAGAATTATCTATTTAAAACAACACAAAAAATTAAATTAACAGTATTTTCAACAACAATTATTTCAAATGCAGACAACCTTTTTTTAAACAATGTAAAAGAAAAATAATTGTTTTTTTAGGATATGGCATAGGATGCCAGTATCTCTTGTTGACACTTAGCTGGCCTGGGGAGCAAGGAAGGATCCAGGCTTCATCTTTGGGAGGGGTAATCAAAGATGAAATAATAAACTGTTTTAGAATATCCTCAAAAGCACACAGAAGTTAATATGTAAAAAGACAACATAACATTTTGCATTTCTCTTAAACACTGCGATGAATACCTGTATTCAAAGAATTCATCTCTCTATAACTAAGAATCAAATCAGAAAGAGCAGTAGACTACAGCACAGATTGCTGCTGATGTTTCGTCAACTGTAAGAAGGCTTCTGATAGAGTAAATTAGGTAATGCTGATGAGGATATTAAAGAATATAGGTGGAGAATAGAAATACAGGAGACTGATTAGGAATTTATACATGAATCAAGTTGCAATGGTAAGGCTGCAGAATGCTGAATAAATATCTGTAGAGTAACACAGGGCTGTTGCCTAACACCAATCCTATTCAACATATATGGCAAAAGGCTTATGCAGGAAGTGTTAGAAGGCACAAAAGATTTCAACATGGAGGAAAAATTATACGAACAGTAAAATAGACTGATAGGAAAAGGTGCTCTAGAAAACGATAGACTGGTAAACAACAGGTAGAAAATAAGGAATGGTAATAAATACAGAAAAATATCGGGAATAGAAGAAAACTTCAGCATGAAGTATTGATGGCAGGCCATTAGAACAAGTTTCAGAATATAAATACTTTGGAAGCATAACTAGAGAAGCAAAATGTACTGATGAAATAAGGAATAGAATAGAGAAAGTAAAAGCATATTTCAGAAGAAAAAAACCACTACTAATAGAAAATATAAAGGATGATACCGAAATAACTTGGTAAATGCTATGTATCAAGCCAGGTTTAACCTTGAACAATCATGGACATATCTGCAAACAGACTACTTTTCATGATAACTAATTGTTAGCAAACTGCAGGTCAGTCTGCAACAAATACCACCGAAGAAAATTTTGTATTTAACAATACTTTCTATTTTGGGCACCCATCAGTATGGGGTTGCCACCCAGGTAGACCCTTATTCTTAAGTTAACTGCCCAATAACCTTCAAAAGTAAGTAACCATGACTGAATTTGCACATTTTTTCTGTTATGAACTGGCATGCAGAGGGTCTAAATGAATGGGCCACTGAAAGATGCCTTTGAGTTAGATAAGACTCAACCAAAGGTAACGATGAGCAATTGCTGGTGTGGGAAAGAAATCAAACAGGATGGAATAGATATTTTCAAGAGAGGTTATCATGTGAAAGTTAAATTTAAACTAATTCCTACCCTTAAATTTCCTATTTAAAAGTGATGCAGTATAAATTCGAATTAAACTTTCCTATTTAATCTTTAAAATGCTAAATTGGCATACTCTATAAAACTCTGTGAAGGCTCATTGTTTTCCATATCTAATACACTTTGGAAAATTTTCATCATAAATTAAAATAAGAAATTAAACGATACCATGAATATTGCCCACACATGATGTTATAATATATGCTGGGTGAAAAAGCACCTAAATACTAGTCCAGACCCAGAGCAAATGACTTTCACTTTCAGAGGGGAATAATAATTGTTAGACAAATTGTAAACATTACTATTTATAATACAATAATATTTGGGGATTTACAGTACACTGTACTTTCAGTATAAAATATTACAAGTTAGGAAAGTGTACAACGTATCACAAATGGGCACGTTTTGTGCAATGGAGAATTAGAAAGAAATTATATACCTGTACGTAAGGGAATTTGCATTTTAAAGTTCTTTTCTTCATCATAAATAATCCATTTTCTTCCTATTTAATAACATTACATGCACACGTAAGGAAATTTAATGTTTGTTTGCAAGATTTTTATGATAGCAACAATGAAGAAGTAACCATGTAAGAAAAATATTCTAGTTCAACACGAATTAAGATATTTTTGTTTGATTTTATCGATAACGGCTACTCCTATGATAAAAATGTATAGGAAAGGAAATACTCTACTTTACCAGGTCTACAACTTTTATTTGAAAAATATTTTGATATGAGCAATACTTTACTAGATATGACGAAAATTTAATTTTTGTCACGTCAAGTGGTACCCCTGATTGGCATACGTGATTCATTTTCGCGATTTTTTTATTATATTTGATTGTAAGTCCTTAATATCAAATTTTATGAAAATCCGTTTGGTAGTAGCCGTGAACAAACCTGCGGACAGACAGACCGATGATAATAGGCGCTCATGCTGGAAGCGAAACGCACCTAAAAATTTATGCTCTGAAGAGTTAGGCTGTATCTAGATTTTACTGCATCACTTTAAAATCTAATTTGGCATCAACTTTGATTTTCAGATGATTCTTTTAAGCTCTCAAGATTCTCCTAAGCCTACTCAGAAACCTGGACTCTATTCTCTTATTGCACACTTAATTAATTCTAAATGCTAAATTCTATCATGAACAATCTGTCATTTGGAGTGAACAAAATTTCATAGGCTAAACTAGAAGAAATAGGATCATTGAACTCACATTTTTTTATATAAGTATAATAATTTATTTAAAATTAACAATCCCATCAATCACAGATTTAGAATCTAAAAGTTTTTAACTGAATGATTTGAAACAACTGTAATTCATTAAATATCATTTGAACTACGGAATTTGGCTCTCACATCTATCTCCATTTCTACCTTTAACCCTAAGGACCATTTTTTTCATTTTTATTCACTGTCTTTCATCTTTCCCACTCTCTCTCTCTCCTTTCTCCAAACTGAAATTTTTAATTAGTTGCCAATTTAAATTCCCTTTTATACTTCTCCCTCTAATCCTGTTTAAATAAATCAAGTTATAACATTTGTCAACCTAAGATAACAAAAGAGCAGCACAAACAGTTGTATTGAGTAAAGCCTCGAAGGCTACAAAGTTTCGTTTCTGTTTTAAATAAGGAAGATTATCCTAATCCGCATGGTTGGACCAAAACTTGTAAGAAATATTCCTTTTAAAAATTTTCAGCAGTATAATTTGGTTATTAATCATTATAGGCAATTCAAAACAATACAGAGTTTTCTTTTGATTATCTCACCAAAAATTCTTATTCGTAAACTAAGTGCATTTACTTCTATTTCTGCAATGCATTAAAATGATATACTACGCACTATTGCTTTAAAAAACTTATGAATTCAAGTGAATTACAGGGCAATAAAAGATGCTTAGGATACAAATATGATGAAAAACAGAAAAGAGTACAGAGTCCAAAATTTCAGTCAACATGTTAAACCTGATAGCAAAAATGGTAAGCTCATTCGATCTGCTTTGTAACACAAAGAATGAATGGCACTCACCAATATGATTTCTTCTCATCCAATGAAAGAAGAGTCTTGCTGATGAAGGATGACTGAAACATGGTGATCCTCCAAGTCAGAATAACCAGCTATCAACTTCAAACCACGCTTCTGAAACAGTAAGAGAATTATATCAGAAATAATCTGCCACAAAATGACGTGTCTTAAGGGTAGTTTGTAATGTTAAATTATTCTACCAAATGCTCAAAATAGAGTTAAAAGTTAGATTCTCAAGCTATTTCTCAATTAGAATTTATATGGTAGAAGAAGAGTTGCCACCCGTCCCGATTTTAGCGGGACAGTCCCGACTTTTGAACAATTTTTGGCTCATGTCCCGCTTAATTCCCTAATTGTCCTGACTTTCTCGTTCGACATTAATTAGAATTTGTTTTATTGAAAATTCCTTTTTTATACGTATCGATATGTACTTTATTCACAAAAATTGATTATATTTTGATTTTCTACGTCTATAATGCCCATTAAACTGTCACGAATGTAATAGGTATGTTGTCATATACAGATTTAAATCCTGCACAAATTGTTTTTTAAGAAATAATAAGTCAACCATTGATTTTATTGTAAGTAACTTCAAAGAATTATTCCATCAGTAATATTTTAACATTCGTAAATGATAAGTAGACTTTTAAATTCTGTTTTAAAACTTTCTTTTGTGAAAAGGGTATTGAAAAAATGAATTATGGCAATTCCGATGATCACTCAGCCTAAATGGATGAATGTAAAGTTGTAATATCAGGTAAAAGATTGTCATCCCCACCACCAAAGAAAAGATTTTGCACATTCAAAGATCCAAATTATTCATCGTGGATTGCAAAAACCGATGATCGTTTCACTGCAAAATGCATTTTATGTCCCTCTTTGATATCTTTGAAAAGTGAAAGCACTGGAACTTTGACGAAACATTTGGAAACTGCGAGGCATATTCAAAATTAGCTTATGACAAACACTTCAAAGAATTTATTTCTTCTTCCACACACATTTTTCCAAGGGAATAGATTACATCAGTGTTGCTGAACTATGTTTTGCTTATCATGGAATGATGCACAAGCAATTATTTCTCTTCAGTGTGTGGAATAAAGCTATCATGTAAAACATTTTCTGACTAAAATGGGAGCAAAAATACATTGTGGTCACACTAAATTAGAATGTTTAGCCCAAAACATTATGTCTCCATATTCCTCTGAAAACAGAGGTAATATAAAATGTTATCCACTTATTCTTAATTTTTTTAAACATAAATGAAGGTATTTTTTAAAGTTAGTTTCCACTGAGATAATAAAAATTACAAAATTTATCTGATCAGTACCAGTAAGCAATGCAAGTGCTGAAAGTTTTTTACTCATGAAAAACCTATGGACAGATGAACGAAACAGATTAAAAATAGAGTGTAAAAGCAGAGCTTCAGGTAAAATTTAATTTTAACAAAACTTGTCTACAGTTTTCGAATTTACACAAAAACAACCTGAACTTTTAGAATGTGCTTAATCAAACAAAATATATAAATTTAAGGCCTGACTTTACTATAATTGAAAGCTGAATTTCTGTTGATAAGCATAGAATATATTAATCAGTTACTTTATGAGATTTCTCATCTGTGACAATGCTCTGTAAAAGAAATATTGTTGCTATGGTGATGAAATTTTTACGGGTTTCTAGCTGGGCTGCATACGGCACTGTAACTCGGCTAGAAACCCGAGAAAATTTCATCACAATCATCCGCTGGGTAAGTTTCAAATCTTTATTATTGCTTTGGTTGTTTAAGCCTAAAATTAATGTAATTATTTCGCTAATCTTTGAGGGAATTGATATTTTGAAGATTCATTTACTTTAAATGCTTATTAAAAACAATTTAAATAATAAATAAAGCTTACCACCTTTTTCTAATCCCAAAACTTCTAAAAAAAAAAAGGTCGTTGGGCCGGCCATGTCCCTAATTCCTATTTCTAAAAGGTGGTAACCCTAGGTAGAAGCCAAGCATTGAATAACAGTAACGGAGTATCTATGGTACATAAAACTTTATACTGACATGAAAAACAGTAAATACAGCAGTGCTGATTGCCCAAAATAATTTGTACCACGGATAATTCGGATGCACACAAACCAGACTTCTTAGAAATTTGAATGCTGCACTGTTTAGAAGGTCTGATATATTTTGAAAATATTTTTAAATGTCATCAAATGTTTGCCAAAACGATTCTCTTTGTTCAACAATTAATAATAAAATAAATAGTGATATGGATATTGCAGTAAAAAATATGCAAGAAGATTTAAACTGTGTATGTAAATGGAGTCATGACAATGATTTAACACTGATTGTTAGTAAGACTAAAGTCATGTATGTAAGTAATAGTGACAAAAAGAAAGTCTATTGTTGTTAAGATGAATTGTCATAACTGTCTACATGGAAAATATTTTGCACAATGTACATGTGAAGATATTGAACAAGTTAATACTCACAAATATTTAGGTGTAATTATTGATGATAATTTCAAATTTGATATGCATGCAAGATATGTAAATAGTAAATTGAAAAAGGTATCACCCCAGTTATATTTCTTAAGACACATATTACCTGTCAGCACAGAAATTAATTTATTTGGCTTTTGCTGAATCAATTATCCGATATGATTTGACAATATGGGGAAGTGCATATTATAGTAATATACGATGCATAATTAAAACTAAAATTGAATTAAGTACGTAATCAACAGACATTTAAATTCTACTCTAGATATTATAGAAATATACAAGACCATAGATCTGTTACCAGTAAATTTATTATATAAATTTATTTTATTAGCAATTGCATAAAACTAAATTAATAACTGAGAATCATTCTATGACATTAAGACATGGTAGTAGATATGTTGTGCCAAAATATTATAATAATAATGGGAAAAACCAATTAAATGTGACTATTCCCATCCTCTTCAATAGTTTGCCAAAAAATTTAGAAAATATCAAAAAATTTTCTAAACTAAAAACATAACTAAAAAATTGGTTGTGCACTTAAATAAAATAATGTATAGTTAAATGCCTTTCAATACCGTTTTGCATATAACTTCCTTAAAGAACGTATATGCAATCTCTGTCTATTCCAATAATTAATGTATTTTTTCCTTCTTCTTTCAGTTAATTGGCTAGAGGGCCATGATTATTAATGGAGCTAAACAATCAAGTTCTTCAAGAAAAACAAAACATCTCAAGAGAATTTTTGCACTTAAATAAAATAATGTATAGTTAAATGCCTTTCAATACCGTTTTGCATATAACTTCCTTAAAGAACGTATATGCAATCTCTGTCTATTCCAATAATTAATGTATTTTTTCCTTCTTCTTTCAGTTAATTGGCTAGAGGGCCATGATTATTAATGGAGCTAAACAATCAAGTTCTTCAAGAAAAACAAAACATCTCAAGAGAATTTTTGCACAAGAGAATATTATTCCCTGCCAAATTTAATGCAACACATTATTTGAGAAGAAATTTTATTTTCAAAGAGAAAATCACAATCTTGGTAATTTTAACCACTAATATGAATTAATGAACTCAAGTTCTAACTATTTCAATCAAAATCTTCTTACGGATACAAAATCCCATATATTACGACAATTTTGCATAAAAATTGATGAAGTTAGGGTGCATATTACACATAACAAGAAAGCATGATTTCCTGATACATTCTCACCCATAAAGCATAGTTCTTTTTCAATGAAAATTCTTTTAAAATTTTGTTGACTTTATAAAAGCAGTTTTTAGATGCAATAATAAAGATAAATTTAATAATTCTTTATTTTTAACACATACACAGTACAATCAGTAGCCTTTTGGAAAATTCGATAAACTACATTTAATTTATATTAAAGTTATTCATCACATTGACAAATACATATCTAAAAAATCTCCTTGTTTCACAGGACTCGAATAGTTCGTTATAGATGCACTCCCAAGTTGCAATGGCTAATTATTTCTCTCCCTTCCATTATTGCATTGATCTTATTACTACAATTTTAAAGTGTCTATTATACATGGAATATTGCGGTATATGAAAATGTCTTACCATACACATTTAGGTAAAGCGTTCTATTCAATGCTATTTCCATTCTAAACAGACATTACCTCAATTAATATTGACATTTAATTTTCATGCATTCCCAGACTTCACAGTATCTATTTTGACACACTTCAAAAGCACAGACAACACAACGTTCAGACTGACTGCATTTCAATAGACGCTATTTCACAACTTGATATTGGTTTTTCTGAGAATTCTAACTCTGGCAAATCGTACAAAGGAAGGACATCGACTATTCACATACATGAAGAGTTAAATTGAGATTACCAATCCTTTTTTCCTGAACCTTAGGCTAGTTTTCCATTGGATGCGTGTTCGTCCGAACTCAATTCGTCAGAAAACGAGCGTAACCGCACGAACAGTCCCATCTAGTTTAAATACATTGAAGGTTCGTGCGTTTTCGGACGAATAGTTGCCAAGTGCGAACGATCCCATTCCGTTGGGATTTTCGCAAGTATTAGTGCGATTTTGAACCTGTTGATAGCCTCCTTCTAGAAACCTGCCGGAACTTTGCTTCTTTTCTGTTGTTATTGAAATGTTTCTTGATTCACACGAAAATTTAAAAAAACTTCGATTCATTATCTTTTAGATCCTTAAATAAGTGATGAAATTCCCATAATGAATTTCACACTCCCTCATCGTCCGAAATTGCACGAAATGGTTCGCACGTTTTCTGACGACTTCAGTTCGGACCAACACGCATCCAATGGACGCCTAGCTTAAAGCTTATTAGCCGGTCGGTATTCGAGAATGATGGTAAAGCGAACGTAGTCTGAAAGGTGGACGCCATTACCTACAAACAACACGAGAATAACGCTCTAATACAGAACTATTCGACAAGAGATTCGATGCAGTGAAATTATAGTCACCTATATTTACGAAGGAAATTCTGTTGCTTATACGTCACGAGAAACTGCAATATGTCTTATCAGAATCGAACGACTTCCGCTTACAATACCAACTCCCTTTCATTTCCCCTCTTCCACCTACTCCAGGGGGAACCTCCCCTCTCTTCCCTCTACCTCCCTCCCCTCTTCTATCCACTCCCCTCCGAATGCCTGCCGAAGGGGAAATAGCTTAAACTTCCTACATTTCTTCGTCGTCTCGATAGCACAGTGGGGAAGGTGTACTTCCCCTCAATGCTGAGGAAGCGGGTTCGATCCCGGCGGCTGACCGTTCGCCGACGGGCCGGCCGGAGTGAAAAAATTACCTTGCGCGAACACTGTGAAGTTCCCCCCGCCCAGAGTACAAGGTATTTTTTCACTCTGTCGATCCGCCGCCGTGGTCGAATCCGCTTCTTCTTTGCATTGTTTCGGGGAAGCCCTTTCCCATTGTGGTGTTGTTCGGCCTCTGGGCGGGTTTTGCTTCCGTTTTCTTTATTAGTTATTTTTCTGACAACTTTTTAAATTTCACGGCAATGTATGACATACGAGGAAAATCCATCGCCGAGGAAAAAATTCTACGCAAAAAAATTCGACGCCGAAAAAATAGTCGCTGCTGAGAATAACAAATACAGCGGAGAAGCACGGAAAAAACTTCGCCGCAGGAAAAAAAAAGTTCGTCGCAGAAAAAGAATCGTTACCGGAAAAGCATTTTCGCCATCGGAAAGAAATTAGATAATTTAAACCAAGGAAAAGAAAATCGCAATCGAAAAATATTTGCAATCGGAGAAAATGCATAACCTAAAAAAATTGGTCGCAGCCAGAAGAAAGGAAAGGAAAAAAATAGACGCCGACGAGAAAAAACTCGCCGATTAAGGAAAAAGATAGCAAACGAGGAAAAAAGTCGCAGGGGAGAAAAAACTTGACGCCGAAAAAATAGTCGAGGGCGAGAAAAAGTCATCGCCGACAAAATCGTAATAAGAAAAAATGTTCGCCATCGGAAAAAAATTAGCAAATTTTGCCGACAGAAAAAAATCGCAAACCAAAAATGTTTGCAACGGGAAAAAAGGAAATCTAAATGTAAATCGCAGCCGAAAAAAGTCGCGGAGGAGGAAACCGCCTACAAAAATCGCCGCCGAGTAAAATAAGTCGAAACCGAAAAAAGTAAGGACGCCATAAAAAAGTCGTCGACGAAAGAAATGCCGCCCACTGCGCCCATTTTCCTAATTGTTATTTTTCTGACTATGTACTTATAAATTCCCCTGCAAAATAACAAGGGGGAAAAAATAAAATAAATTGACAAGATAAATTCGGCAGAGGGAAAATTGAAAATTTGATTAACGCCGAATAAAAATATGTAATATGTAGGTGTCTCATATTAAGACACTAAGTCAGTCAGAATATCCTAGTAATAACTAGCTGTCTTATGTTAAGGCACTAAGTCAGTCAGAGCATCCCAGTAATACCTAGGTGTCTTATATTAAGACACTAAGTCGGTAAGAGTATACTAGTAATACATAGGTTTCTTATATTATGACATTAAGTCAGTCAGAGTATCCTAGTAATACCTAGGTGTCTTATATTAAGACATTAAGTCAGTCAGAGTATCCTAGTAATAACTAGATGTCTTCTATTAAGGCACTAAGTCAGTCAGAGTAACCTAGTAATACCTAGGTGTCTTATATTAAGACACTAAGTCAGTCAGTGTATCCTAGTAACATGTAGCTGGCTTATATTAAGACAAAGTCAGTCAGAGTCTTATATTAAGTGAACTAAATCAGTAAGAGTCTTATATTAAGACACTAAGTCAGTCACAGTATCCTAGTCATAAGTAGGTGTCTTATATTAAGACCCTAAGTCAGTCAGACTATGCTAGTTATACGTAGGTGTCTCATATTATGACAGTAAGTCAGTCAGAGTATCCTAGTAATACCTAGGTGTCTTATATTAATACACTAAGTCAGTCAGAGTATTCTAGTAATACCTAGGAGTCTCATATTAAGATACTAAATCACCCAGAATCTTATATTAAGACACTAAGTTAGTCAGAGTATCCTAGTAATACCTAGGTGTCTTATATTATGACAGTAAGTAAGTCAGAGTACCGTAGTAATAGCTAGGCATCTTATATTAAGAAACTAGGGACCTCAAAACGTGTATTTCCGTTGAAATCTCAAAGTCGATTTTTTTCGTGATCGCAACTACATATGGAGAAAGTAAAAATAAGTGATAAAAGAATGGCAGCAGTGACTGTTCTTGAATGGGGAAATTACAGTTGGTGTTTGACTTGAAACAATTGTTTGTGACTATGAAAATAAAGAAAGAATTATCAAACATAATGAGAGTTCCGACTTTATCCTCGAATGAATTTCGATGATTGCGGAAAAGGACGTACAAGCGAAACTTTAGCGACGTATATATGAAACCCATCCCTAATTTCTTGATGAAGCATAAACGAAAAGATGTACTACGTGTATTATGAACGCATTTATAAACGGCACGTAAATATCATTCTGATATAGAAAACAGAACTATATGACAAGATATGCGAGGCAGTGATATTATAGTGACCTATATTTACGAAGGAAATTCAGTTGCTTTCCGCGACGGAAAATAAACTGCGAATGCAAAGAAATGAATTTGCCAAAAAAACATTCTCTGCTACGAAAAGAAATCAACCGCCGCAAAAATAATTAACCGTAAATACATAATTCATTGATTACAAAATAATTCGGAATTAGAAAGAAAAAATTGACCATCGGAACAAAAAACTGGAAAAAATTCACCTTTGAAATAAAAAATTCTTTTTCAGAAAAAACTACAAAAACTTGCCATATAAAAGAACTGTTAGTACGCGAAAAAAATTGCTATATGAAAAAAATTACCTCCGAAAAGACAATCCCTTATATGCGCTATATGTGTATAATTCGTAATAGAATCAAATTTATCAATGATCCTGAGATTTGACTCTTGCGACTGTAATTAACATTTGTTGCTCGTTTGATAGGCTCCATATTTCCGAGAATCCGACATTTCTAATAGCGATACCAGGTATACTATTAGAAAATATGAATTTTATTTGCGATGGGCTTCAAAATGGCCTTTTTGACTAAAAAACGGGACGGTCGGGAAATGGCTAAGAAACGGGACTCCCGCCGAATACGGGACGTATGGTCACCCTATTATTAAATAAGTAAAACATGAGAAAGTAAAAGGGGGCAGTATATGTAATTCGTAATCGCGAAATGTGGAACAAAAACGTGATGCATTGGCGCGCTAACCTTCCGCTTACACATACATTAAGGATAAGAACTGTTCGTGAGTCACCGGCCCAAAATTTCATTGTAAACCAATTTCGAATAATCTGTGCATACACGTATGCAAAATCCTATGGTGTTGGCTGGGGATTGAACTTAGCTTCGGACTATACCATACTTTCGAATCATACGGGATCGAAATAAAGGGGCTTTACTGTAGAGGTTGATTCCATGTAAGATGCAACTTCCACAGTTCCTCAGTTAAAATTATGAGGAAAACCTGTGACAATTCTGTAAACAGTTCTCTAGATCAGGGATGGCAAATACGTGAAACACATGCGATTTTACTTGGCACGTGTAAGCTTGTATTTCCTTTATAAAATATGAACGTGGCACGCGTAAGCTTGTAATTTTGTAAAAATACGAAGTTTCTTAGAGAAAGAGTTGACTAGTGGAACGCGGAAAAAAATTGATGGTTCACACTACTTTCTTGGCACGCAACTCAAAAATCATTTGCCATCCCTGTCTTAGATATTTTAAAATGTTGAATTTCAAATATATAACATTTTTTTCTGATGAACAAAGAGCTGGTATTTCTGGAGGGTAAAAAATCCATGTTAAATTAAAAATTTGATTTACATTACCCCAACAAAGTGTAAAGTGGTTTAAGTTCATAAAGTAGTTACCGTTCCTATTTTTGGAAGATCAAGAAGCAGTTACTGTATATAAGAACATCCACTTCGCATAAGCACTTAAATAAAATAATGTATAGTTAAATGCCTTTCAATACCGTTTTGCATATAACTTCCTTAAAGAACGTATATGCAATCTCTGTCTATTCCAATAATTAATGTATTTTTTCCTTCTTCTTTCAGTTAATTGGCTAGAGGGCCATGATTATTAATGGAGCTAAACAATCAAGTTCTTCAAGCAAAACAAAACATCTCAAGAGAATTTTTGCACAAGAGAATATTATTCCCTGCCAAATTTAATGCAACACATTATTTGAGAAGAAATTTTATTTTCAAAGAGAAAATCACAATCTTGGTAATTTTAACCACTAATATGAATTAATGAACTCAAGTTCTAACTATTTCAATCAAAATCTTCTTACGGATACAAAATCCCATATATTACGACAATTTTGCATAAAAATTGATGAAGTTAGGGTGCATATTACACATAACAAGAAAGCATGATTTCCTGATACATTCTCACCCATAAAGCATAGTTCTTTTTCAATGAAAATTCTTTTAAAATTTTGTTGACTTTATAAAAGCAGTTTTTAGATGCAATAATAAAGATAAATTTAATAATTCTTTATTTTTAACACATACACAGTACAATCAGTAGCCTTTTGGAAAATTCGATAAACTACATTTAATTTATATTAAAGTTATTCATCACATTGACAAATACATATCTAAAAAATCTCCTTGTTTCACAGGACTCGAATTGTTCGTTATAGATGCACTCCCAAGTTGCAATGGCTAATTATTTCTCTCCCTTCCATTATTGCATTGATCTTATTACTACAATTTTAAAGTGTCTATTATACATGGAATATTGCGGTATATGAAAATGTCTTACCATACACATTTAGGTAAAGCGTTCTATTCAATGCTATTTCCATTCTAAACAGACATTACCTCAATTAATATTGACATTTAATTTTCATGCATTCCCAGACTTCACAGTATCTATTTTGACACACTTCAAAAGCACAGACAACACAACGTTCAGACTGACTGCATTTCAATAGACGCTATTTCACAACTTGATATTGGTTTTTCTGAGAATTCTAACTCTGGCAAATCGTACAAAGGAAGGACATCGACTATTCACATACATGAAGAGTTAAATTGAGATTACCAATCCTTTTTTCCTGAACCTTAGGCTAGTTTTCCATTGGATGCGTGTTCGTCCGAACTCAATTCGTCAGAAAACGAGCGTAACCGCACGAACAGTCCCATCTAGTTTAAATACATTGAAGGTTCGTGCGTTTTCGGACGAATAGTTGCCAAGTGCGAACGATCCCATTCCGTTGGGATTTTCGCAAGTATTAGTGCGATTTTGAACCTGTTGATAGCCTCCTTCTAGAAACCTGCCGGAACTTTGCTTCTTTTCTGTTGTTATTGAAATGTTTCTTGATTCACACGAAAATTTAAAAAAACTTCGATTCATTATCTTTTAGATCCTTAAATAAGTGATGAAATTCCCATAATGAATTTCACACTCCCTCATCGTCCGAAATTGCACGAAATGGTTCGCACGTTTTCTGACGACTTCAGTTCGGACCAACACGCATCCAATGGACGCCTAGCTTAAAGCTTATTAGCCGGTCGGTATTCGAGAATGATGGTAAAGCGAACGTAGTCTGAAAGGTGGACGCCATTACCTACAAACAACACGAGAATAACGCTCTAATACAGAACTATTCGACAAGAGATTCGATGCAGTGAAATTATAGTCACCTATATTTACGAAGGAAATTCTGTTGCTTATACGTCACGAGAAACTGCAATATGTCTTATCAGAATCGAACGACTTCCGCTTACAATACCAACTCCCTTTCATTTCCCCTCTTCCACCTACTCCAGGGGGAACCTCCCCTCTCTTCCCTCTACCTCCCTCCCCTCTTCTATCCACTCCCCTCCGAATGCCTGCCGAAGGGGAAATAGCTTAAACTTCCTACATTTCTTCGTCGTCTCGATAGCACAGTGGGGAAGGTGTACTTCCCCTCAATGCTGAGGAAGCGGGTTCGATCCCGGCGGCTGACCGTTCGCCGACGGGCCGGCCGGAGTGAAAAAATTACCTTGCGCGAACACTGTGAAGTTCCCCCCGCCCAGAGTACAAGGTATTTTTTCACTCTGTCGATCCGCCGCCGTGGTCGAATCCGCTTCTTCTTTGCATTGTTTCGGGGAAGCCCTTTCCCATTGTGGTGTTGTTCGGCCTCTGGGCGGGTTTTGCTTCCGTTTTCTTTATTAGTTATTTTTCTGACAACTTTTTAAATTTCACGGCAATGTATGACATACGAGGAAAATCCATCGCCGAGGAAAAAATTCTACGCAAAAAAATTCGACGCCGAAAAAATAGTCGCTGCTGAGAATAACAAATACAGCGGAGAAGCACGGAAAAAACTTCGCCGCAGGAAAAAAAAAGTTCGTCGCAGAAAAAGAATCGTTACCGGAAAAGCATTTTCGCCATCGGAAAGAAATTAGATAATTTAAACCAAGGAAAAGAAAATCGCAATCGAAAAATATTTGCAATCGGAGAAAATGCATAACCTAAAAAAATTGGTCGCAGCCAGAAGAAAGGAAAGGAAAAAAATAGACGCCGACGAGAAAAAACTCGCCGATTAAGGAAAAAGATAGCAAACGAGGAAAAAAGTCGCAGGGGAGAAAAAACTTGACGCCGAAAAAATAGTCGAGGGCGAGAAAAAGTCATCGCCGACAAAATCGTAATAAGAAAAAATGTTCGCCATCGGAAAAAAATTAGCAAATTTTGCCGACAGAAAAAAATCGCAAACCAAAAATGTTTGCAACGGGAAAAAAGGAAATCTAAATGTAAATCGCAGCCGAAAAAAGTCGCGGAGGAGGAAACCGCCTACAAAAATCGCCGCCGAGTAAAATAAGTCGAAACCGAAAAAAGTAAGGACGCCATAAAAAAGTCGTCGACGAAAGAAATGCCGCCCACTGCGCCCATTTTCCTAATTGTTATTTTTCTGACTATGTACTTATAAATTCCCCTGCAAAATAACAAGGGGGAAAAAATAAAATAAATTGACAAGATAAATTCGGCAGAGGGAAAATTGAAAATTTGATTAACGCCGAATAAAAATATGTAATATGTAGGTGTCTCATATTAAGACACTAAGTCAGTCAGAATATCCTAGTAATAACTAGCTGTCTTATGTTAAGGCACTAAGTCAGTCAGAGCATCCCAGTAATACCTAGGTGTCTTATATTAAGACACTAAGTCGGTAAGAGTATACTAGTAATACATAGGTTTCTTATATTATGACATTAAGTCAGTCAGAGTATCCTAGTAATACCTAGGTGTCTTATATTAAGACATTAAGTCAGTCAGAGTATCCTAGTAATAACTAGATGTCTTCTATTAAGGCACTAAGTCAGTCAGAGTAACCTAGTAATACCTAGGTGTCTTATATTAAGACACTAAGTCAGTCAGTGTATCCTAGTAACATGTAGCTGGCTTATATTAAGACAAAGTCAGTCAGAGTCTTATATTAAGTGAACTAAATCAGTAAGAGTCTTATATTAAGACACTAAGTCAGTCACAGTATCCTAGTCATAAGTAGGTGTCTTATATTAAGACCCTAAGTCAGTCAGACTATGCTAGTTATACGTAGGTGTCTCATATTATGACAGTAAGTCAGTCAGAGTATCCTAGTAATACCTAGGTGTCTTATATTAATACACTAAGTCAGTCAGAGTATTCTAGTAATACCTAGGAGTCTCATATTAAGATACTAAATCACCCAGAATCTTATATTAAGACACTAAGTTAGTCAGAGTATCCTAGTAATACCTAGGTGTCTTATATTATGACAGTAAGTAAGTCAGAGTACCGTAGTAATAGCTAGGCATCTTATATTAAGAAACTAGGGACCTCAAAACGTGTATTTCCGTTGAAATCTCAAAGTCGATTTTTTTCGTGATCGCAACTACATATGGAGAAAGTAAAAATAAGTGATAAAAGAATGGCAGCAGTGACTGTTCTTGAATGGGGAAATTACAGTTGGTGTTTGACTTGAAACAATTGTTTGTGACTATGAAAATAAAGAAAGAATTATCAAACATAATGAGAGTTCCGACTTTATCCTCGAATGAATTTCGATGATTGCGGAAAAGGACGTACAAGCGAAACTTTAGCGACGTATATATGAAACCCATCCCTAATTTCTTGATGAAGCATAAACGAAAAGATGTACTACGTGTATTATGAACGCATTTATAAACGGCACGTAAATATCATTCTGATATAGAAAACAGAACTATATGACAAGATATGCGAGGCAGTGATATTATAGTGACCTATATTTACGAAGGAAATTCAGTTGCTTTCCGCGACGGAAAATAAACTGCGAATGCAAAGAAATGAATTTGCCAAAAAAACATTCTCTGCTACGAAAAGAAATCAACCGCCGCAAAAATAATTAACCGTAAATACATAATTCATTGATTACAAAATAATTCGGAATTAGAAAGAAAAAATTGACCATCGGAACAAAAAACTGGAAAAAATTCACCTTTGAAATAAAAAATTCTTTTTCAGAAAAAACTACAAAAACTTGCCATATAAAAGAACTGTTAGTACGCGAAAAAAATTGCTATATGAAAAAAATTACCTCCGAAAAGACAATCCCTTATATGCGCTATATGTGTATAATTCGTAATAGAATCAAATTTATCAATGATCCTGAGATTTGACTCTTGCGACTGTAATTAACATTTGTTGCTCGTTTGATAGGCTCCATATTTCCGAGAATCCGACATTTCTAATAGCGATACCAGGTATACTATTAGAAAATATGAATTTTATTTGCGATGGGCTTCAAAATGGCCTTTTTGACTAAAAAACGGGACGGTCGGGAAATGGCTAAGAAACGGGACTCCCGCCGAATACGGGACGTATGGTCACCCTATTATTAAATAAGTAAAACATGAGAAAGTAAAAGGGGGCAGTATATGTAATTCGTAATCGCGAAATGTGGAACAAAAACGTGATGCATTGGCGCGCTAACCTTCCGCTTACACATACATTAAGGATAAGAACTGTTCGTGAGTCACCGGCCCAAAATTTCATTGTAAACCAATTTCGAATAATCTGTGCATACACGTATACAAAATCCTATGGTGTTGGCTGGGGATTGAACTTAGCTTCGGACTATACCATACTTTCGAATCATACGGGATCGAAATAAAGGGGCTTTACTGTAGAGGTTGATTCCATGTAAGATGCAACTTCCACAGTTCCTCAGTTAAAATTATGAGGAAAACCTGTGACAATTCTGTAAACAGTTCTCTAGATCAGGGATGGCAAATACGTGAAACACATGCGATTTTACTTGGCACGTGTAAGCTTGTATTTCCTTTATAAAATATGAACGTGGCACGCGTAAGTTTGTATTTTTGTAAAAATACGAAGTTTCTTAGAGAAAGAGTTGACTAGTGGAACGCGGAAAAAAATTGATGGTTCACACTACTTTCTTGGCACGCAACTCAAAAATCATTTGCCATCCCTGTCTTAGATATTTTAAAATGTTGAATTTCAAATATATAACATTTTTTTCTGATGAACAAAGAGCTGGTATTTCTGGAGGGTAAAAAATCCATGTTAAATTAAAAATTTGATTTACATTACCCCAACAAAGTGTAAAGTGGTTTAAGTTCATAAAGTAGTTACCGTTCCTATTTTTGGAAGATCAAGAAGCAGTTACTCTATATAAGAACATCCACTTCGCATAAGCACTTAAATAAAATAATGTATAGTTAAATGCCTTTCAATACCGTTTTGCATATAACTTCCTTAAAGAACGTATATGCAATCTCTGTCTATTCCAATAATTAATGTATTTTTTCCTTCTTCTTTCAGCTAATTGGCTAGAGGGCCATGATTATTAATGGAGCTAAACAATCAAGTTCTTCAAGCAAAACAAAACATCTCAAGAGAATTTTTGCACAAGAGAATATATTCCCTGCCAAATTTAATGCAACACATTATTTGAGAAGAAATTTTATTTTCAAAGAGAAAATCACAATCTTGGTAATTTTAACCACTAATATGAATTAATGAACTCAAGTTCTAACTATTTCAATCAAAATCTTCTTACGGATACAAAATCCCATATATTACGACAATTTTGCATAAAAATTGATGAAGTTAGGGTGCATATTACACATAACAAGAAAGCATGATTTCCTGATACATTCTCACCCGTAAAGCATAGTTCTTTTTCAATGAAAATTCTTTTAAAATTTTGTTGACTTTATAAAAGCAGTTTTTAGATGCAATAATAAAGATAAATTTAATAATTCTTTATTTTTAACACATACACAGTACAATCAGTAGCCTTTTGGAAAATTCGATAAACTACATTTAATTTATATTAAAGTTATTCATCACATTGACAAATACATATCTAAAAAATCTCCTTGTTTCACAGGACTCGAATTGTTCGTTATAGATGCACTCCCAAGTTGCAATGGCTAATTATTTCTCTCCCTTCCATTATTGCATTGATCTTATTACTACAATTTTAAAGTGTCTATTATACATGGAATATTGCGGTATATGAAAATGTCTTACCATACACATTTAGGTAAAGCGTTCTATTCAATGCTATTTCCATTCTAAACAGACATTACCTCAATTAATATTGACATTTAATTTTCATGCATTCCCAGACTTCACAGTATCTATTTTGACACACTTCAAAAGCACAGACAACACAACGTTCAGACTGACTGCATTTCAATAGACGCTATTTCACAACTTGATATTGGTTTTTCTGAGAATTCTAACTCTGGCAAATCGTACAAAGGAAGGACATCGACTATTCACATACATGAAGAGTTAAATTGAGATTACCAATCCTTTTTTCCTGAACCTTAGGCTAGTTTTCCATTGGATGCGTGTTCGTCCGAACTCAATTCGTCAGAAAACGAGCGTAACCGCACGAACAGTCCCATCTAGTTTAAATACATTGAAGGTTCGTGCGTTTTCGGACGAATAGTTGCCAAGTGCGAACGATCCCATTCCGTTGGGATTTTCGCAAGTATTAGTGCGATTTTGAACCTGTTGATAGCCTCCTTCTAGAAACCTGCCGGAACTTTGCTTCTTTTCTGTTGTTATTGAAATGTTTCTTGATTCACACGAAAATTTAAAAAAACTTCGATTCATTATCTTTTAGATCCTTAAATAAGTGATGAAATTCCCATAATGAATTTCACACTCCCTCATCGTCCGAAATTGCACGAAATGGTTCGCACGTTTTCTGACGACTTCAGTTCGGACCAACACGCATCCAATGGACGCCTAGCTTAAAGCTTATTAGCCGGTCGGTATTCGAGAATGATGGTAAAGCGAACGTAGTCTGAAAGGTGGACGCCATTACCTACAAACAACACGAGAATAACGCTCTAATACAGAACTATTCGACAAGAGATTCGATGCAGTGAAATTATAGTCACCTATATTTACGAAGGAAATTCTGTTGCTTATACGTCACGAGAAACTGCAATATGTCTTATCAGAATCGAACGACTTCCGCTTACCATACCAACTCCCTTTCATTTCCCCTCTTCCACCTACTCCAGGGGGAACCTCCCCTCTCTTCCCTCTACCTCCCTCCCCTCTTCTATCCACTCCCCTCCGAATGCCTGCCGAAGGGGAAATAGCTTAAACTTCCTACATTTCTTCGTCGTCTCGATAGCACAGTGGGGAAGGTGTACTTCCCCTCAATGCTGAGGAAGCGGGTTCGATCCCGGCGGCTGACCGTTCGCCGATGGGCCGGCCGGAGTGAAAAAATTACCTTGCGCGAACACTGTGAAGTTCCCCCCGCCCAGAGTACAAGGTATTTTTTCACTCTGTCGATCCGCCGCCGTGGTCGAATCCGCTTCTTCTTTGCATTGTTTCGGGGAAGCCCTTTCCCATTGTGGTGTTGTTCGGCCTCTGGGCGGGTTTTGCTTCCGTTTTCTTTATTAGTTATTTTTCTGACAACTTTTTAAATTTCACGGCAATGTATGACATACGAGGAAAATCCATCGCCGAGGAAAAAATTTTACGCAAAAAAATTCGACGCCGAAAAAATAGTCGCTGCTGAGAATAACAAATACAGCGGAGAAGCACGGAAAAAACTTCGCCGCAGGAAAAAAAAAGTTCGTCGCAGAAAAAGAATCGTTACCGGAAAAGCATTTTCGCCATCGGAAAGAAATTAGATAATTTAAACCAAGGAAAAGAAAATCGCAATCGAAAAATATTTGCAATCGGAGAAAATGCATAACCTAAAAAAATTGGTCGCAGCCAGAAGAAAGGAAAGGAAAAAAATAGACGCCCACGAGAAAAAACTCGCCGATTAAGGAAAAAGATAGCAAACGAGGAAAAAAGTCGCAGGGGAGAAAAAACTTGACGCCGAAAAAATAGTCGAGGGCGAGAAAAAGTCATCGCCGAGAAAATCGTAATAAGAAAAAATGTTCGCCATCGGAAAAAAATTAGCAAATTTTGCCGACAGAAAAAAATCGCAAACCAAAAATGTTTGCAACGGGAAAAAAGGAAATCTAAATGTAAATCGCAGCCGAAAAAAGTCGCGGAGGAGGAAACCGCCTACAAAAATCGCCGCCGAGTAAAATAAGTCGAAACCGAAAAAAGTAAGGACGCCATAAAAAAGTCGTCGACGAAAGAAATGCCGCCCACTGCGCCCATTTTCCTAATTGTTATTTTTCTGACTATGTACTTATAAATTCCCCTGCAAAATAACAAGGGGGAAAAAATAAAATAAATTGACAAGATAAATTCGGCAGAGGGAAAATTGAAAATTTGATTAACGCCGAATAAAAATATGTAATATGTAGGTGTCTCATATTAAGACACTAAGTCAGTCAGAATATCCTAGTAATAACTAGCTGTCTTATGTTAAGGCACTAAGTCAGTCAGAGCATCCCAGTAATACCTAGGTGTCTTATATTAAGACACTAAGTCGGTAAGAGTATACTAGTAATACATAGGTTTCTTATATTATGACATTAAGTCAGTCAGAGTATCCTAGTAATACCTAGGTGTCTTATATTAAGACATTAAGTCAGTCAGAGTATCCTAGTAATAACTAGATGTCTTCTATTAAGGCACTAAGTCAGTCAGAGTAACCTAGTAATACCTAGGTGTCTTATATTAAGACACTAAGTCAGTCAGTGTATCCTAGTAACATGTAGCTGGCTTATATTAAGACAAAGTCAGTCAGAGTCTTATATTAAGTGAACTAAATCAGTAAGAGTCTTATATTAAGACACTAAGTCAGTCACAGTATCCTAGTCATAAGTAGGTGTCTTATATTAAGACCCTAAGTCAGTCAGACTATGCTAGTTATACGTAGGTGTCTCATATTATGACAGTAAGTCAGTCAGAGTATCCTAGTAATACCTAGGTGTCTTATATTAATACACTAAGTCAGTCAGAGTATTCTAGTAATACCTAGGAGTCTCATATTAAGATACTAAATCACCCAGAATCTTATATTAAGACACTAAGTTAGTCAGAGTATCCTAGTAATACCTAGGTGTCTTATATTATGACAGTAAGTAAGTCAGAGTACCGTAGTAATAGCTAGGCATCTTATATTAAGAAACTAGGGACCTCAAAACGTGTATTTCCGTTGAAATCTCAAAGTCGATTTTTTTCGTGATCGCAACTACATATGGAGAAAGTAAAAATAAGTGATAAAAGAATGGCAGCAGTGACTGTTCTTGAATGGGGAAATTACAGTTGGTGTTTGACTTGAAACAATTGTTTGTGACTATGAAAATAAAGAAAGAATTATCAAACATAATGAGAGTTCCGACTTTATCCTCGAATGAATTTCGATGATTGCGGAAAAGGACGTACAAGCGAAACTTTAGCGACGTATATATGAAACCCATCCCTAATTTCTTGATGAAGCATAAACGAAAAGATGTACTACGTGTATTATGAACGCATTTATAAACGGCACGTAAATATCATTCTGATATAGAAAACAGAACTATATGACAAGATATGCGAGGCAGTGATATTATAGTGACCTATATTTACGAAGGAAATTCAGTTGCTTTCCGCGACGGAAAATAAACTGCGAATGCAAAGAAATGAATTTGCCAAAAAAACATTCTCTGCTACGAAAAGAAATCAACCGCCGCAAAAATAATTAACCGTAAATACATAATTCATTGATTACAAAATAATTCGGAATTAGAAAGAAAAAATTGACCATCGGAACAAAAAACTGGAAAAAATTCACCTTTGAAATAAAAAATTCTTTTTCAGAAAAAACTACAAAAACTTGCCATATAAAAGAACTGTTAGTACGCGAAAAAAATTGCTATATGAAAAAAATTACCTCCGAAAAGACAATCCCTTATATGCGCTATATGTGTATAATTCGTAATAGAATCAAATTTATCAATGATCCTGAGATTTGACTCTTGCGACTGTAATTAACATTTGTTGCTCGTTTGATAGGCTCCATATTTCCGAGAATCCGACATTTCTAATAGCGATACCAGGTATACTATTAGAAAATATGAATTTTATTTGCGATGGGCTTCAAAATGGCCTTTTTGACTAAAAAACGGGACGGTCGGGAAATGGCTAAGAAACGGGACTCCCGCCGAATACGGGACGTATGGTCACCCTATTATTAAATAAGTAAAACATGAGAAAGTAAAAGGGGGCAGTATATGTAATTCGTAATCGCGAAATGTGGAACAAAAACGTGATGCATTGGCGCGCTAACCTTCCGCTTACACATACATTAAGGATAAGAACTGTTCGTGAGTCACCGGCCCAAAATTTCATTGTAAACCAATTTCGAATAATCTGTGCATACACGTATACAAAATCCTATGGTGTTGGCTGGGGATTGAACTTAGCTTCGGACTATACCATACTTTCGAATCATACGGGATCGAAATAAAGGGGCTTTACTGTAGAGGTTGATTCCATGTAAGATGCAACTTCCACAGTTCCTCAGTTAAAATTATGAGGAAAACCTGTGACAATTCTGTAAACAGTTCTCTAGATCAGGGATGGCAAATACGTGAAACACATGCGATTTTACTTGGCACGTGTAAGCTTGTATTTCCTTTATAAAATATGAACGTGGCACGCGTAAGTTTGTATTTTTGTAAAAATACGAAGTTTCTTAGAGAAAGAGTTGACTAGTGGAACGCGGAAAAAAATTGATGGTTCACACTACTTTCTTGGCACGCAACTCAAAAATCATTTGCCATCCCTGTCTTAGATATTTTAAAATGTTGAATTTCAAATATATAACATTTTTTTCTGATGAACAAAGAGCTGGTATTTCTGGAGGGTAAAAAATCCATGTTAAATTAAAAATTTGATTTACATTACCCCAACAAAGTGTAAAGTGGTTTAAGTTCATAAAGTAGTTACCGTTCCTATTTTTGGAAGATCAAGAAGCAGTTACTCTATATAAGAACATCCACTTCGCATAAGCACTTAAATAAAATAATGTATAGTTAAATGCCTTTCAATACCGTTTTGCATATAACTTCCTTAAAGAACGTATATGCAATCTCTGTCTATTCCAATAATTAATGTATTTTTTCCTTCTTCTTTCAGCTAATTGGCTAGAGGGCCATGATTATTAATGGAGCTAAACAATCAAGTTCTTCAAGCAAAACAAAACATCTCAAGAGAATTTTTGCACAAGAGAATATATTCCCTGCCAAATTTAATGCAACACATTATTTGAGAAGAAATTTTATTTTCAAAGAGAAAATCACAATCTTGGTAATTTTAACCACTAATATGAATTAATGAACTCAAGTTCTAACTATTTCAATCAAAATCTTCTTACGGATACAAAATCCCATATATTACGACAATTTTGCATAAAAATTGATGAAGTTAGGGTGCATATTACACATAACAAGAAAGCATGATTTCCTGATACATTCTCACCCGTAAAGCATAGTTCTTTTTCAATGAAAATTCTTTTAAAATTTTGTTGACTTTATAAAAGCAGTTTTTAGATGCAATAATAAAGATAAATTTAATAATTCTTTATTTTTAACACATACACAGTACAATCAGTAGCCTTTTGGAAAATTCGATAAACTACATTTAATTTATATTAAAGTTATTCATCACATTGACAAATACATATCTAAAAAATCTCCTTGTTTCACAGGACTCGAATTGTTCGTTATAGATGCACTCCCAAGTTGCAATGGCTAATTATTTCTCTCCCTTCCATTATTGCATTGATCTTATTACTACAATTTTAAAGTGTCTATTATACATGGAATATTGCGGTATATGAAAATGTCTTACCATACACATTTAGGTAAAGCGTTCTATTCAATGCTATTTCCATTCTAAACAGACATTACCTCAATTAATATTGACATTTAATTTTCATGCATTCCCAGACTTCACAGTATCTATTTTGACACACTTCAAAAGCACAGACAACACAACGTTCAGACTGACTGCATTTCAATAGACGCTATTTCACAACTTGATATTGGTTTTTCTGAGAATTCTAACTCTGGCAAATCGTACAAAGGAAGGACATCGACTATTCACATACATGAAGAGTTAAATTGAGATTACCAATCCTTTTTTCCTGAACCTTAGGCTAGTTTTCCATTGGATGCGTGTTCGTCCGAACTCAATTCGTCAGAAAACGAGCGTAACCGCACGAACAGTCCCATCTAGTTTAAATACATTGAAGGTTCGTGCGTTTTCGGACGAATAGTTGCCAAGTGCGAACGATCCCATTCCGTTGGGATTTTCGCAAGTATTAGTGCGATTTTGAACCTGTTGATAGCCTCCTTCTAGAAACCTGCCGGAACTTTGCTTCTTTTCTGTTGTTATTGAAATGTTTCTTGATTCACACGAAAATTTAAAAAAACTTCGATTCATTATCTTTTAGATCCTTAAATAAGTGATGAAATTCCCATAATGAATTTCACACTCCCTCATCGTCCGAAATTGCACGAAATGGTTCGCACGTTTTCTGACGACTTCAGTTCGGACCAACACGCATCCAATGGACGCCTAGCTTAAAGCTTATTAGCCGGTCGGTATTCGAGAATGATGGTAAAGCGAACGTAGTCTGAAAGGTGGACGCCATTACCTACAAACAACACGAGAATAACGCTCTAATACAGAACTATTCGACAAGAGATTCGATGCAGTGAAATTATAGTCACCTATATTTACGAAGGAAATTCTGTTGCTTATACGTCACGAGAAACTGCAATATGTCTTATCAGAATCGAACGACTTCCGCTTACCATACCAACTCCCTTTCATTTCCCCTCTTCCACCTACCCCAGGGGGAACCTCCCCTCTCTTCCCTCTACCTCCCTCCCCTCTTCTATCCACTCCCCTCCGAATGCCTGCCGAAGGGGAAATAGCTTAAACTTCCTGCATTTCTTCGTCGTCTCGATAGCACAGTGGGGAAGGTGTACTTCCCCTCAATGCTGAGGAAGCGGGTTCGATCCCGGCGGCTGACCGTTCGCCGACGGGCCGGCCGGAGTGAAAAAATTACCTTGCGCGAACACTGTGAAGTTCCCCCCGCCCAGAGTACAAGGTATTTTTTCACTCTGTCGATCCGCCGCCGTGGTCGAATCCGCTTCTTCTTTGCATTGTTTCGGGGAAGCCCTTTCCCATTGTGGTGTTGTTCGGCCTCTGGGCGGGTTTTGCTTCCGTTTTCTTTATTAGTTATTTTTCTGACAACTTTTTAAATTTCACGGCAATGTATGACATACGAGGAAAATCCATCGCCGAGGAAAAAATTCTACGCAAAAAAATTCGACGCCGAAAAAATAGTCGCTGCTGAGAATAACAAATACAGCGGAGAAGCACGGAAAAAACTTCGCCGCAGGAAAAAAAAAGTTCGTCGCAGAAAAAGAATCGTTACCGGAAAAGCATTTTCGCCATCGGAAAGAAATTAGATAATTTAAACCAAGGAAAAGAAAATCGCAATCGAAAAATATTTGCAATCGGAGAAAATGCATAACCTAAAAAAATTGGTCGCAGCCAGAAGAAAGGAAAGGAAAAAAATAGACGCCGACGAGAAAAAACTCGCCGATTAAGGAAAAAGATAGCAAACGAGGAAAAAAGTCGCAGGGGAGAAAAAACTTGACGCCGAAAAAATAGTCGAGGGCGAGAAAAAGTCATCGCCGAGAAAATCGTAATAAGAAAAAATGTTCGCCATCGGAAAAAAATTAGCAAATTTTGCCGACAGAAAAAAATCGCAAACCAAAAATGTTTGCAACGGGAAAAAAGGAAATCTAAATGTAAATCGCAGCCGAAAAAAGTCGCGGAGGAGGAAACCGCCTACAAAAATCGCCGCCGAGTAAAATAAGTCGAAACCGAAAAAAGTAAGGACGCCATAAAAAAGTCGTCGACGAAAGAAATGCCGCCCACTGCGCCCATTTTCCTAATTGTTATTTTTCTGACTATGTACTTATAAATTCCCCTGCAAAATAACAAGGGGGAAAAAATAAAATAAATTGACAAGATAAATTCGGCAGAGGGAAAATTGAAAATTTGATTAACGCCGAATAAAAATATGTAATATGTAGGTGTCTCATATTAAGACACTAAGTCAGTCAGAATATCCTAGTAATAACTAGCTGTCTTATGTTAAGGCACTAAGTCAGTCAGAGCATCCCAGTAATACCTAGGTGTCTTATATTAAGACACTAAGTCGGTAAGAGTATACTAGTAATACATAGGTTTCTTATATTATGACATTAAGTCAGTCAGAGTATCCTAGTAATACCTAGGTGTCTTATATTAAGACATTAAGTCAGTCAGAGTATCCTAGTAATAACTAGATGTCTTCTATTAAGGCACTAAGTCAGTCAGAGTAACCTAGTAATACCTAGGTGTCTTATATTAAGACACTAAGTCAGTCAGTGTATCCTAGTAACATGTAGCTGGCTTATATTAAGACAAAGTCAGTCAGAGTCTTATATTAAGTGAACTAAATCAGTAAGAGTCTTATATTAAGACACTAAGTCAGTCACAGTATCCTAGTCATAAGTAGGTGTCTTATATTAAGACCCTAAGTCAGTCAGACTATGCTAGTTATACGTAGGTGTCTCATATTATGACAGTAAGTCAGTCAGAGTATCCTAGTAATACCTAGGTGTCTTATATTAATACACTAAGTCAGTCAGAGTATTCTAGTAATACCTAGGAGTCTCATATTAAGATACTAAATCACCCAGAATCTTATATTAAGACACTAAGTTAGTCAGAGTATCCTAGTAATACCTAGGTGTCTTATATTATGACAGTAAGTAAGTCAGAGTACCGTAGTAATAGCTAGGCATCTTATATTAAGAAACTAGGGACCTCAAAACGTGTATTTCCGTTGAAATCTCAAAGTCGATTTTTTTCGTGATCGCAACTACATATGGAGAAAGTAAAAATAAGTGATAAAAGAATGGCAGCAGTGACTGTTCTTGAATGGGGAAATTACAGTTGGTGTTTGACTTGAAACAATTGTTTGTGACTATGAAAATAAAGAAAGAATTATCAAACATAATGAGAGTTCCGACTTTATCCTCGAATGAATTTCGATGATTGCGGAAAAGGACGTACAAGCGAAACTTTAGCGACGTATATATGAAACCCATCCCTAATTTCTTGATGAAGCATAAACGAAAAGATGTACTACGTGTATTATGAACGCATTTATAAACGGCACGTAAATATCATTCTGATATAGAAAACAGAACTATATGACAAGATATGCGAGGCAGTGATATTATAGTGACCTATATTTACGAAGGAAATTCAGTTGCTTTCCGCGACGGAAAATAAACTGCGAATGCAAAGAAATGAATTTGCCAAAAAAACATTCTCTGCTACGAAAAGAAATCAACCGCCGCAAAAATAATTAACCGTAAATACATAATTCATTGATTACAAAATAATTCGGAATTAGAAAGAAAAAATTGACCATCGGAACAAAAAACTGGAAAAAATTCACCTTTGAAATAAAAAATTCTTTTTCAGAAAAAACTACAAAAACTTGCCATATAAAAGAACTGTTAGTACGCGAAAAAAATTGCTATATGAAAAAAATTACCTCCGAAAAGACAATCCCTTATATGCGCTATATGTGTATAATTCGTAATAGAATCAAATTTATCAATGATCCTGAGATTTGACTCTTGCGACTGTAATTAACATTTGTTGCTCGTTTGATAGGCTCCATATTTCCGAGAATCCGACATTTCTAATAGCGATACCAGGTATACTATTAGAAAATATGAATTTTATTTGCGATGGGCTTCAAAATGGCCTTTTTGACTAAAAAACGGGACGGTCGGGAAATGGCTAAGAAACGGGACTCCCGCCGAATACGGGACGTATGGTCACCCTATTATTAAATAAGTAAAACATGAGAAAGTAAAAGGGGGCAGTATATGTAATTCGTAATCGCGAAATGTGGAACAAAAACGTGATGCATTGGCGCGCTAACCTTCCGCTTACACATACATTAAGGATAAGAACTGTTCGTGAGTCACCGGCCCAAAATTTCATTGTAAACCAATTTCGAATAATCTGTGCATACACGTATACAAAATCCTATGGTGTTGGCTGGGGATTGAACTTAGCTTCGGACTATACCATACTTTCGAATCATACGGGATCGAAATAAAGGGGCTTTACTGTAGAGGTTGATTCCATGTAAGATGCAACTTCCACAGTTCCTCAGTTAAAATTATGAGGAAAACCTGTGACAATTCTGTAAACAGTTCTCTAGATCAGGGATGGCAAATACGTGAAACACATGCGATTTTACTTGGCACGTGTAAGCTTGTATTTCCTTTATAAAATATGAACGTGGCACGCGTAAGTTTGTATTTTTGTAAAAATACGAAGTTTCTTAGAGAAAGAGTTGACTAGTGGAACGCGGAAAAAAATTGATGGTTCACACTACTTTCTTGGCACGCAACTCAAAAATCATTTGCCATCCCTGTCTTAGATATTTTAAAATGTTGAATTTCAAATATATAACATTTTTTTCTGATGAACAAAGAGCTGGTATTTCTGGAGGGTAAAAAATCCATGTTAAATTAAAAATTTGATTTACATTACCCCAACAAAGTGTAAAGTGGTTTAAGTTCATAAAGTAGTTACCGTTCCTATTTTTGGAAGATCAAGAAGCAGTTACTCTATATAAGAACATCCACTTCGCATAAGCACTTAAATAAAATAATGTATAGTTAAATGCCTTTCAATACCGTTTTGCATATAACTTCCTTAAAGAACGTATATGCAATCTCTGTCTATTCCAATAATTAATGTATTTTTTCCTTCTTCTTTCAGCTAATTGGCTAGAGGGCCATGATTATTAATGGAGCTAAACAATCAAGTTCTTCAAGCAAAACAAAACATCTCAAGAGAATTTTTGCACAAGAGAATATATTCCCTGCCAAATTTAATGCAACACATTATTTGAGAAGAAATTTTATTTTCAAAGAGAAAATCACAATCTTGGTAATTTTAACCACTAATATGAATTAATGAACTCAAGTTCTAACTATTTCAATCAAAATCTTCTTACGGATACAAAATCCCATATATTACGACAATTTTGCATAAAAATTGATGAAGTTAGGGTGCATATTACACATAACAAGAAAGCATGATTTCCTGATACATTCTCACCCGTAAAGCATAGTTCTTTTTCAATGAAAATTCTTTTAAAATTTTGTTGACTTTATAAAAGCAGTTTTTAGATGCAATAATAAAGATAAATTTAATAATTCTTTATTTTTAACACATACACAGTACAATCAGTAGCCTTTTGGAAAATTCGATAAACTACATTTAATTTATATTAAAGTTATTCATCACATTGACAAATACATATCTAAAAAATCTCCTTGTTTCACAGGACTCGAATTGTTCGTTATAGATGCACTCCCAAGTTGCAATGGCTAATTATTTCTCTCCCTTCCATTATTGCATTGATCTTATTACTACAATTTTAAAGTGTCTATTATACATGGAATATTGCGGTATATGAAAATGTCTTACCATACACATTTAGGTAAAGCGTTCTATTCAATGCTATTTCCATTCTAAACAGACATTACCTCAATTAATATTGACATTTAATTTTCATGCATTCCCAGACTTCACAGTATCTATTTTGACACACTTCAAAAGCACAGACAACACAACGTTCAGACTGACTGCATTTCAATAGACGCTATTTCACAACTTGATATTGGTTTTTCTGAGAATTCTAACTCTGGCAAATCGTACAAAGGAAGGACATCGACTATTCACATACATGAAGAGTTAAATTGAGATTACCAATCCTTTTTTCCTGAACCTTAGGCTAGTTTTCCATTGGATGCGTGTTCGTCCGAACTCAATTCGTCAGAAAACGAGCGTAACCGCACGAACAGTCCCATCTAGTTTAAATACATTGAAGGTTCGTGCGTTTTCGGACGAATAGTTGCCAAGTGCGAACGATCCCATTCCGTTGGGATTTTCGCAAGTATTAGTGCGATTTTGAACCTGTTGATAGCCTCCTTCTAGAAACCTGCCGGAACTTTGCTTCTTTTCTGTTGTTATTGAAATGTTTCTTGATTCACACGAAAATTTAAAAAAACTTCGATTCATTATCTTTTAGATCCTTAAATAAGTGATGAAATTCCCATAATGAATTTCACACTCCCTCATCGTCCGAAATTGCACGAAATGGTTCGCACGTTTTCTGACGACTTCAGTTCGGACCAACACGCATCCAATGGACGCCTAGCTTAAAGCTTATTAGCCGGTCGGTATTCGAGAATGATGGTAAAGCGAACGTAGTCTGAAAGGTGGACGCCATTACCTACAAACAACACGAGAATAACGCTCTAATACAGAACTATTCGACAAGAGATTCGATGCAGTGAAATTATAGTCACCTATATTTACGAAGGAAATTCTGTTGCTTATACGTCACGAGAAACTGCAATATGTCTTATCAGAATCGAACGACTTCCGCTTACCATACCAACTCCCTTTCATTTCCCCTCTTCCACCTACTCCAGGGGGAACCTCCCCTCTCTTCCCTCTACCTCCCTCCCCTCTTCTATCCACTCCCCTCCGAATGCCTGCCGAAGGGGAAATAGCTTAAACTTCCTACATTTCTTCGTCGTCTCGATAGCACAGTGGGGAAGGTGTACTTCCCCTCAATGCTGAGGAAGCGGGTTCGATCCCGGCGGCTGACCGTTCGCCGATGGGCCGGCCGGAGTGAAAAAATTACCTTGCGCGAACACTGTGAAGTTCCCCCCGCCCAGAGTACAAGGTATTTTTTCACTCTGTCGATCCGCCGCCGTGGTCGAATCCGCTTCTTCTTTGCATTGTTTCGGGGAAGCCCTTTCCCATTGTGGTGTTGTTCGGCCTCTGGGCGGGTTTTGCTTCCGTTTTCTTTATTAGTTATTTTTCTGACAACTTTTTAAATTTCACGGCAATGTATGACATACGAGGAAAATCCATCGCCGAGGAAAAAATTTTACGCAAAAAAATTCGACGCCGAAAAAATAGTCGCTGCTGAGAATAACAAATACAGCGGAGAAGAAAGTCGAAGAACGGAAAAAACTTCGCCGCAGGAAAAAAAAAAGTTCGTCGCAGAAAAAAAAAGTCCGCCGCAGAAAAAAAAGTTCACCGCAGAAAAAGAATCGTTACCGGAAAAGCATTTTCGCTATCGGAAAGAAATTAGATAATTTAAACCAAGGAAAAGAAAATCGCAATCGAAAAATATTTGCAATCGGAGAAAATGCATAACCTAAAAAAATTGGTCGCAGCCAAAAGAAAGGAAAGGAAAAAAATAGACGCCGACGAGAAAAAACTCGCCGATTAAGGAAAAAGGTAGCAAAGGAGGAAAAAAGTCGCAGGGGAGAAAAAACTTGACGCCGAAAAAATAGTCGAGGGCGAGAAAAAGTCATCGCCGAGAAAATCGTAATAAGAAAAAATGTTCGCCATCGGAAAGAAATTAGCAAATTTTGCCGACAGAAAAAAATCGCAAACCAAAAATGTTTGCAACGGGAAAAAAGGAAATCTAAATGTAAATCGCAGCCGAAAAAAAGTCGCGGACGAGGAAACCGCCTAGAAAAATCGCCGCCGAGTAAAATAAGTCGAAACCGAAAAAAGTAAGGACGCCATAAAAAAGTCGTCGACGAAAGAAAAGCCGCCCACTGCGCTCATCTCGCACTCGGTGCCCATTTTCCTAATTATTATTTTTCTGACTATGTACTTATAAATTCCCCTGCAAAATAACAAGGGGAAAAAATAAAATAAATTGACAAGATAAATTCGGCAGAGGGAAAATTGAAAATTTGATTAACGCCGAATAAAAATAATTCGCCGGCGAAAAAAAACGTTCAGCGCTGAAAAAAGTCAACATCCGAAAAAAATCGCGAATTCAAAAAATTGACTTACCACAAAAAAATATTTTCCACCGTGAAAAGTATCCACAACTGAATAAGTAAATAGCCATAAATAAATAATACACTGACACAAAAAAATCGTGTGAAAAATTACTTACTAATTAATTTCGCACCTGAAACAATTATTCAGGGCCGACGGAAAGAATTCTCCAATGCAAATAAATTATTCACCGGCGCAAGAAAACCGCCGACGAAAAACTAACCACCGCTGAAAAATGTTTCGCAGCTAAAGAAATAATTCAATTCAGCAAAAAAAATCCGCGACGGAAAGAAAATCGCGAATACAAAGAAATACATATGTTGAAAAATTTATCCTCTGCTGCGAAAAAAAATCAACCGACAAAAAATAATGAACCGTAAATAAATAATTCTTTGTCGAAAGAAGTCACCAGCGAAAAAAATCAGACGAATAAAATAATTAACGGGAAAAAATTATTACCCGACGGGAAAAAATATTCACCGCCGAAAAAAATGATTGGCCGTATAAAATTCGATGTCGCAAATAATATATCCCCGAAAGAGAAAAATCGCCATCGGTAAAAATATTCGGAATGGGAAGAAATATCCGACATCAGAAAAATTAGCCGACGGAAAAAGAAACTCCAAATTAGACCGGAAAAATTTAGCCCGCGGAAAAAAATTAGCGTGCGGTAACAAAATCGCTCTTGGAAAGAAGAATAGCCATCGGAAAGAAATTCGCTAAATTAACTTACGGAAAAATACAGCAATAGGAAAAATTAGCCTTCGGAAACAAAAGCCGCACTCGCAAAAAATCATCATCGAAAGAAAACTCCAACGGAAAAAAATATCCTTCAGAAAAACCACAATCGAAAAAAATCGCATTCAGGAGAAATCTGATGTGGCCGACTATCTCCATATTTGCGGTATAGTTATTTAAATTATTATGAATAGCATTATAAGGCAAAATTATTATTTCCTATCGTAAAAGAATAGAGTCGTCCTTATTGCTCTAAATTAGGTATATCTCGAATATGTTTACAGAATTCACCGCTAAATGGTGGTGGCGCCATATACTAGAAAAAGCAAAATATATCCGAAATCGATGGTTCTACGAAAATTTATTTCAAACAAAACCTGGAGGAAATATTATTCCCTATAACTTTGGTCCTCACGGAGATTACCAATAACGACGTTTTTAAGGAGACATTTTACGGAACCCGAAAAAACCGATTATTTATAAATAACTCCTAAACACTATCTGCTATGGAAAATTGTATCAAATGAAAGTTGTAGGAGATTATATTATCTATAACATTTGTATAGAATTTTATGTATCATAATGATGTTTTAACGGAGAAATATCGCAAAAACCGATACAGGTTTCGAATAAACCTCGACTTCTGGTTTACCGTTATTGTCCAAAAACTAATCATTTCTCTGTGCCCATACCAAAGTGTTATATAAGAAATTTGGTATCGATATGGAAAATACTTTTTGAGTTAGAGCGCCCACAATCACATACATCCACACACATAGACATCATTCCGAAAATAGCCTAAACCTGATATAGGGGCCTCAAAATGTGTATTTCCGTTGAAATCTCAAAGGCGATTTTTTTCATGAACTCAATACTTTCCCATTACTACATATGGAGAAAGTAAAAACGTCACTCAGAAAATAATTCTCCCGAGAGAAAATAAAATACATGAATGACACATTATAATATTATATCTCTTCAGTGTTTATTTTCTTGTCTCATTTCACTACTAATGACCACTACTGGTAATATATAAATCAAATTAATCGAGTTAAGCCAAATCTAATACACATTATGTATAAGCTATTAGAAATTAGAGAACATGTCTGTTATAACTATTCCAATGGTGGCATCACTGCTTCAGTAACGGAAATGTAACCTAAGTACCAACAGCAAAATAACATCAGAATAGCAAATGAATAACAATTATGAAAGTCCCGTCATGAACCTGACCCAAAGAAAAAGGCTGAAGTGAAGCCAACCCAACAGTATCGTTAAGAAGTGCAAAATTTCCAATGTTGGCATAAATACAATAGTTAACAAGTGAAATAGAGAGAAATGAATAAAAATAACAGCTGCCTTTAATGAGAGTGTAAAAGGTAACTAAGCATCATGGGAACAGAGAAATGGAGAACCAATGAAGGTAGGTAATAAAGAAGTTAGAACAAATTTGGGACTTTAATAACAGACAGTAGCCAGAATTATCTATTTAAAACAACACAAAAAATTAAATTAACAGCATTTTCAACACCAACAATTATTTCAAATGCAGACAAACTTTTTTTAAACAATGTAAAAGAAAAATAATTGTTTTTTTAGGATATGGCATAGGATGCCAGTATCTCTTGTTGACACTTAGCTGGCCTGGGGAGCAAGGAAGGATCCAGGCTTCATCTTTGGGAGGGGTAATAAAAGATGAAAAAATAAACTGTTTTAGAATATCCTCAAAAGCACACAGAAGTTAAAATGTAAAAAGACAACATAACATTTTGCATTTCTCTTAAACACTGCGATGAATACCTGTATTCAAAGAATTCATCTCTCTATAACTAAGAATCAAATCAGAAAGAGCAGTAGACTACAGCACAGATTGCTGCTTATGTTTCGTCAACTGTAAGAAGGTTTCTGATAGAGTAAATTAGGTAATGCTGATGAGGATATTAAAGAATATAGGTGGAGAATAGAAATACAGGAGACTGATTAGGAATTTATACATGAATCAAGTTGCAATGGTAAGGCTGCAGAATGCTGAATAAATATCTGTAGAGTAACACAGGGCTGTTGCCTAACACCAATCCTATTCAACATATATGGCGAAAGGCTAATGCAGGAAGTGTTAGAAGGCACAAAAGATTTCAACATGGAGGAAAAATTATACGAACAGTAAAATAGGCTGATAGGAAAAGGTGCTCTAGAAAACGATAGACTGGTAAACAACAGGTAGAAAATAAGGAATGGTAATAAATACAGAAAAATCCAAGGTCATGCACATATCGGGAATAGAAGAAAACTTCAGCATGAAGTATTGATAGCAGGCCATTAGAACAAGTTTCAGAATATAAATACTTTGGAAGCATAACGAGAGAAGCAAAATGTACTGATGAAATAAGGACTAGAATAGAGAAAGTAAAAGCATATTTCAGAAGAAAAAAACCACTACTAATAGAAAATATAAAGGATGATACCGAAATAACTTGGTAAATGCTATGTATCAAGCCAGGTTTAACCTTGAACAATCATGGACATATCTGCAAACAGACTACTTTTCATGATAACTAATTGTTAGCAAACTGCAGGTCAGTCTGCAACAAATACCACCGAAGAAAATTTTGTATTTAACAATACTTTCTATTTTGGGCACCCATCAGTATGGGGTTGCCACCCACGTAGACCCTTATTCTTAAGTTAACTGCCCAATAACCTTCAAAATAAGTAACCATGACTGAATTTGCACATTTTTTCTGTTATGACCTGGCATGCAGAGGGTCTAAATGAATGGGCCACTGAAAGATGCCTTTAAGTTAGATAGGACTCAACCAAAGGTAACGATGAGCAATTGCTGGTCTGGGAAAGAAATCAAACAGGATGGAATAGATATTTTCAAGAGAGGTTATCATGTGAAAGTTAAATTTAAACTAATTCCTACCCTTAAATTTCCTATTTAAAAGTGATGCAGTATAAATTCGAATTAAACTTTCCTATTTAATCTTTAAAATGCTAAATTTACATACTCTATAAAACTCTGTGAAGGCTCATTGTTTTCCATATCTAATACACTTTGGAAAATTTTCATCATAAATTAAAATAAGAAATTAAACGATACCATGAATATTGCCCACACATGATGTTATAATATATGCTGGGTGAAAAAGCACCTAAATACTAGTCCAGACCCGGAGCAAATGACTTTCACTTTCAGAGGGGAATAATAATTGTTAGACAAATTGTAAACATTACTATTTATAATACAATAATATTTGGGGATTTACAGTACACTGTACTTTCAGTATAAAATATTACAAGTTAGGAAAGTGTACAACGTATCACAAATGGGCGCGTTTTGTGCAATGGAGTATTAGAAAGAAATTATATACCTGTACGTAAGGGAAATTGCATTTTAAAGTTCTTTTCTTCATCATAAATAATCCATTTTCTTCCTATTTAATAACATTACATGCACACGTAAGGAAATTAAATGTTTGTTTGCGAGATTTTTATGATAGCAACAATGAAGAAGTAACCATGTAAGAAATATTCTAGTTCAACACAAATTAAGATATTTTTGTTTGATTTTATCGATAACGGCTACTCCTATGATAAAAATGTATAGGAAAGGAAATACTCTTCTTTACCAGGTCTACAACTTTTATTTGAAAAATATTTGATATGAGCAATACTTTACTAGGTATGACGAAAATTTAATTTTTGTCACGTCAAGTGGTACCCCTGATTGGCATACGTGATTCATTTTCGCGATTTTTTATTATATTTGATTGTAAGTCCTTAATATCAAATTTCATGAAAATCTGTTTGGTAGAAGCCGTGAACAAACCTGCGGACAGACAGACCGACGATAATAGGTGCTCATGCTGGAAGCGCAACGCACCTAAAAATTCATGCTCTGAAGAGTTAGACTGTATCTAGATTTTACTGCATCACTTTAAAATCTAATTTGGCATCAACTCTGATTTTCAGATGATCCTTATAAGCTCTCAAGATTCCTAAGCCTACTCAGAAACCTGCACTCTATTCTCTTATTGCACACTTAATTAATTCTAAATGCTAAATTCTATCATGAACAATCTGTCAATTGGAGTGAAAAAAATTTCATAGGCTAAACTAGAAGAAATAGGATCATTGAACTCACATTTTTTTATTTAAGTATAATAATTTATTTAAAATTAACAATCCCATCAATCACAGATTTAGAATCTAAAAGTTTTTAACTGAATGATTTGAAACAATGTAATTCATTAAACATCATTTGAACTACGGAATTTGGCTCTCACATCTATCTCCATTTCTACCTTTAACCCTAAGGACCATTTTTTTCATTTTTATTCACTGTCTTTCATCTTTCCCACTCTCTCTCTCTCCTTTCTCCAAACTGTAATTTTTAATTAGTTGCCAATTTAAATTCCCTTTTCTACTTCTCCCTCTAATCCTGTTTAAATAAATCAAGTTATAACATTTGTCAACCTAAGATAACAAAAGAGCAGCACAAACAGTTGTACTGAGTAAAGCCTAGTAGGCTACAAAGTTTCGTTTCTGTTTTAAATAAGGAAGATTATCCCAATCCGCATGGTTGGACCAAAACTTGTAAGAAATATTCCTTTTAAATATTTTCAGCAGTATAATTTGGTTATTAATCATTATAGGCAATTCAAAACAATACAGAGTTTTCTCTTGATTATCTCACCAAAAATTCTTATTCGTAAACTAAGTGCATTTACTTCTATTTCTGCAATGCATTAAAATGATATACTACGCACTATTGCTTTAAAAAACTTATGCATTCAAGTTAATTACAGGGCAATAAAAGATGCTTAGGATACAAATATGATGAAAAACAGAAAAGAGTACAGAGTCCAAAATTTCAGTCAACATGTTAAACCTGATAGCAAAAATGGTAAGCTCATTCGATCTGCTTTGTAACACAAAGAATGAATGGCACTCACCAATATGATTTCTTGTCATCCAATGAAAGAAGAGTCTTGCTGATGAAGGATGACTGAAACATGGTCGTCCTCCAAGTCAGAATAACCAGCTATCAACTTCAAACCACGCTTCTGAAACAGTAAGAGAATTATATCAGAAATAATCTGCCACAAAATGACGTGTCTTAAGAGTAGTTTGTAATGTTAAATTATTCTACCAAATGCTCAAAATAGAGTTAAAAGTTAGATTCTCAAGCTATTTCTCAATTAGAATTTATATGGTAGAAGAAGAGTTGCCACCCGTCCCGATTTTAGCGGGACAGTCCCGACTTTTGAACAATTTTTGGCTCATGTCCCGCTTAATTCCCTAATTGTCCTGACTTTCTCGTTCGACATTAATTAGAATTTGTTTTATTGAAAATTCCTTTTTTATATGTATCGATATGTACTTTATTCACAAAAATTGATTATATTTTGATTTTCTACGTCTATAATGCCCATTAAACTGTCACGAATGTAATAGGTATGTTGTCATATACAGATTTAAATCCTGCACAAATTGTTTTTTAAGAAATTATAAGTCAACCATTGATTTTATTGTAAGTAACTTCAAAGAATTATTCCATCAGTAATATTTTAACATTCGTAAATGATAAGTAGACTTTTAAATTCTGTTTTAAAACTTTCTTTTGTGAAAAGGGTATTGAAAAAATGAATGATGTCAATTCCGATGATCACTCAGCCTAAATGGATGAATGTAAAGTTGTTATATCAGGTAAAAGATTGTCATCCCCACCACCAAAGAAAAGATTTTGCACATTCAAAGATCCAAATTATTCATTGTGGATTGCAAAAACCGATGATCGTTTCACTGCAAAATGCATTTTATGTCCCTCTTTGATATCTTTAAAAAGTGAAAGCACTGGAACTTTGACGAAACATTTGGAAACTGCGAAGCATATTCAAAATTAGCTTATGACAAACACTTCAAAGAATTTATTTCTTCTTCCACACACATTTTTCCAAGGGAATAGATTACATCAGTGTTGCTGAACTATGTTTTGCTTATCATGGAATGATGCACAAGCAATTATTTCTCTTCAGTGTGTGGAATAAAGCTATCATGTAAAACATTTTCTGACTAAAATGGGAGCAAAAATACATTGTGGTCACACTAAATTAGAATGTTTAGCCCAAAACATTATGTCTCCATATTCCTCTGAACACAGAGGTAATATAAAATGTTATCCACTTATTCTTAATTTTTTTAAACATAAACGAAGGTATTTTTTAAAGTTAGTTTCCACTGAGATAATAAAAATTACAAAATTTATCTGATCAGTACCAGTAAGCAATGCAAGTGCTGAAAGTTTTTTACTCATGAAAAACCTATGGACAGATGAACGAAACAGATTAAAAATAGAGTGTAAAAGCAGAGCTTCAGGTAAAATTTAATTTTAACAAAACTTGTCTACAGTTTTCGAATTTACACAAAAACAACCTGAACTTTTAGAATGTGCTTAATCAAACAAAAAATATAAATTTAAGGCCTGACTTTACTATAATTGAAAGCTGAATTTCAGTTGATAAGCATAGAATATATTAATCAGTTACTTTATGAGATTCCTCATCTGTGACAATGCTCTGTAAAAGAAAAATTGTTGCTATGGTGATGAAATTTTTACGGGTTTCTAGCTGGGCTGCATACGGCACTGTAACTCGGCTAGAAACCCGAGAAAATTTCATCACAATCATCCGCTGGGTAAGTTTCAAATCTTTATTATTGCTTTGGTTGTTTAAGCCTAAAATTAATGTAATTATTTCGCTAATCTTTGAAGGAATTGATATTTTGAAGATTCATTTACTTTTAATGTTTATTAAAAACAATTTAAATAATAAATAAAGCTTACCACCTTTTTCTAATCCCAAAACTTCTAAAAAAAAAAGGTCGTTGGGCCGGCCATGTCCCTAATTCCTATTTCTAAAAGGTGGTAACCCTAGGTAGAAGCCAAGCATTGAATAACAGTAACGGAGTATCTATGGTACATAAAACTTTATACTGACATGAAAAACAGTAAATACAGCAGTGCTGATTGCCCAAAATAATTTGTACCACGGATAATTCGGATGCACACAAACCAGACTTCTTAGAAATTTGAATGCTGCACTGTTTAGAAGGTCTGATATATTTTGAAAATATTTTTAAATGTCATCAAATGTTTGCCAAAACGATTCTCTTTGTTCAACAATTAATAATAAAATAAATAGTGATATGGATATTGCTGTAAAAAATATGCAAGAAGATTTAAACTGTGTATGTAAATGGTGTCATGACAATGATTTAACACTGATTGTTAGTAAGACTAAAGTCATGTATGTAAGTAATAGTGACAAAAAGAAAGTCTATTGTTGTTAAGATGAATTGTCATAACTGTCTACATGGAAAATATTTTGCACAATGTACATGTGAAGATATTGAACAAGTTAATACTCACAAATATTTAGGTGTAATTATTGATGATAATTTCAAATTTGATATGCATGCAAGATATGTAAATAGTAAATTGAAAAAGGTATCACCCCAGTTATATTTCTTAAGACACATATTACCTGTCAGCACAGAAATTAATTTATTTGGCTTTTGCTGAATCAATTATCCGATATGATTTGACAATATGGGGAAGTGCATATTATAGTAATATACGATGCATAATTAAAACTAAAATTGAATTAACTATGTAATCAACAGACATTTAAATTCTACTCTAGATATTATAGAAATATACAAGACCATAGATCTGTTACCAGTAAATTTATTATATAAATTTATTTTATTAGCAATTGCATAAAACTAAATTAATAACTGAGAATCATTCTATGACATTAAGACATGGTAGTAGATATGTTGTGCCAAAATATTATAATAATAATGGGAAAAACCAATTAAATGTGACTATTCCCATCCTCTTCAATAGTTTGCCAAAAAATTTAGAAAATATCAAAAAATTTTCTAAACTAAAAACATAACTAAAAAATTGGTTGTTTCAATCCATTAAATGAAATGTGTTTCAAATCCATTTAATGTTAAATATGTGTACTAATTATGTCTTCTTTTCTTTAACTTTTGAATGTAAACTATATTAATTATTATTATTATATCTTTATATGTATTGTATTTATATACTACCAAATTAATATTGTGCAATACTATTTAAATTAAATTATATATAATATTTTGTAATTTATAACGGTAGCTGCATCATATCTTGCTTCTTTCACACGGCAATTTTATTTTTACTACTGTATGATAGATATAACTATATTTGCAATGCATCACAAACGGCCCTGTATTAATCAAAGATGCATAATCACGCCGTATTTGTAATAGTCATAAAAAGTTTGGCTATAATTTTATATAATTATTTTCATGAGGCTTATTATGTTATAGTAAAAAGAAATATCTTTCACATTTACATTATTTCTGCGAGTGTAATCACAAGAAGGATTTGTAATTGTTTATTCATTAAAAATATATAAAGAAATATTATATTAACAATACTAACTGATTCAACTAATGCTGTTAATAACTGCGATTATGGATAGTAAATTACGAAATACATGCTCACCTACAAATGGAAATTCGAGCATGGCTTCGGTTGAAACACAGCTTTCTACCTACACGGAAAACAACACAAAAGAAATATTAATAGTGAAGAATACCTCTCGGAAATGCCATCTTATTACAGTCAAATTCAGTGTTTCAAGAACGTGAACAAAATAATCTACGAAAATCTTACCTTAAAATTCAAGAACGCACACCGCCATTACGCCGACACGCCCCTTCCAAGGTATTTCCTCACGTGACCAATGTTTCTAGTGCATTCTGGGTGATTCTGGGCTGGCGGCGCTTCAGATAAAATTTCGTGGCGCCGATTTAATTGAACGAAAGATCATTCACGAAATGCATATTTACTGAAACCATTCCAGAAAAATCACCATTAACGCGCGCTACATCTCCGTTCATCATTCTAAGCTGTAGGAATTTATCGTTAATTTATTGGATGTCAGGTAAGCTGCTTTAAAATAGACCTTATTTTAAGAATTCAAAATTAACTGTGAAATATGTTATTCTTGCGACGTTAACATGTAATTAGATTCATTAAATCCGTTGAAATTCAACGGAAACTTCAGCTAGTTAATTAATAAATTTTAACACTCGCTTCATTTAATAGTTTACAATGAAAGCTAAATTTAAGTATTGGAAAGAAGGTAAAAGCGCAAACCTTGAGTAAATCGTTTTAAATCATCAATGAAATAGGAAACGGAATTCGTACGTAGTACTATTTAAGGAACTAAGAAAAAAGTTTTAGGTTATAAATCTAGCTACAGAGAATACTGAAGTTCATTTTATTTATTAGTAAGTATTATAATTAATTTTGATTTCATTCCAATCATATTAATTTAAAATCACGTATACATAGTCCCAATATATCAGAATTATGAAGGAGAACATACTGATTTTATACTCTAGAACGATTTTCGCCGTAAATAAGATGCACGGAGTTGTGCTTTGAAAACTTAAGGATTTAAAACTATATGGAAGTGAGTACATATTTACTACATATGTGGCACTGCATTCCTATAAGTAGATGTGCTATGGAATGTTTTAACTTTATATGTTTTCAAATAAAGCCATTCGGAATTTATTTCATCATATGAGAAGTAAATTTCAACAATTAAAAAATCTGATGTGGACAACACATGACTTTCTCCATATTTGGAGTATAGATATTTAAATTATTATGAATAGAATTATAAGGCAAAATTATTATTTCGTATCGTAACAGAATACAGTCGTCCTTACTGCCGTAAATTATACGTTGAATATTTTTACAGAATTCACCGCTAGTTGGTGGCGCTGTATACTGGAAATTACGAATAAGCAAAATATCTCTGAAATGGATGGTTCTACAAAAGTTTGTTTCAAACAAAACTTGGAAGAAATATTATTCTCTACAACTTTGGTCGTCACTAAGATTACCAATAACGACGCTTTTAAGGAGATATTTGACGGAAACCGAAAAAACGTTATTTATAAATAGTTACTAAACAATAACTGCTATGGAAAATTGTTTCAAATGAAAGTTGTAGGAAATTACATTCTATATAACCTTTGTATATAATTGTATATACAATAATGATGTTTTAATAGAGAAATATCGCAAAAACCGAATCGGATTTCAAATAAACCTCGACTTTCGGTTAACCGGCTCATACCAAAGTGTTATATATGAAATTTGGTAATGATATGGCAAGTACTTTTCGAGTTAGAGCGCCCATGATCACATGCACACAGACATCAATGCAAAAATAGTCTAAACGTTTTTCGAAAAATTCCTATCACATACACGCAGACAACACCGAGAAAATAGTAAAAATGCGTTCTAGGGACCTCAAAACGTGTATTTTCGTTGAAATCTCAAAGGTGTTTTTTTCATGAAAACAATACTTTCCCTATACTACTAAAAATGTAGAAAGTAAAAATGTGGTGGGGCATGACAGCTTAGTGAAAACCAAAAGGGAGGCATCATGTAAAAAAGTTTGGGAACCACTGCTCTAGTTGGTCACATTGGACAATTTGAAGGTTAGCTAGGGCTACATTTCAAGTGAAGAAAATCTGCTTAGATGAACTTCACTAAGATTAATTTTAAAAGGTTCAATGAATGGTGCAACCAAATCACAACTTTTATTTAAATGATTGATTTTCATCAAAGAGATGATTGCTTAAATTCTTTTAGGTTATTCTGCATAACCCAATTTAAATATAGTTTTTGTGGCCAGGAGGTATAGAATTTGATATATAAATTCTCACGTAATTTATATCTGATTCATCAATTAACCTGTAAATACTCTTGTGAATAGACACTCATGGACCAGATATTTGAATTTACAAAATAATTTAATCTGTAAATAGCAGATATTTAAGGCATCAACCTTTTATATTGAATATAGTGCTAGTTATTCACCAAGTTAAATAGTCTCAATAAAATGTCTTAATAAAGATATTGTTTGTCAGGGTAATACCTCATAAGCTTGAAGATTCAAGTATTTTTTACATGCACTTGATAGGAGAAGTGTTTTAATTTTCATTTGCATATCACTTTGGTGTTTAAGGAAGATGAGCATAAAATTCCATCAACATTCATTTTTCAGTCCATCTCTTTATTTCCCTTCCTTTGAAATAACATAAGTTAGCATGCCCATTTTTGAATACTCAAGCTAATAACAAGGATAATAATGTTTTGTTCCAAATGTTCTTGCACAGTAATAATTTAGACAACTACAATTTGGTATTTTTAATTGATAAAGCAATTTTTTAATTAGGAAGAAACATCTTTCCAATAATCTATCAATAAACTCATAGTTATGGAAATATCTGTTTAGAATCTACCTTTGCAAAACTTTGACATAAAAATAAAGATTCAGACACTTGAAGCAATCACATATTTTTCATCTGCAGTCTATACACTATACTTAATCTGACATTAGTGTTTGAAAGAGAAGAATTCATGTAATTCTACCATGTAAACTCCTATCGATTAATTACCACCATATATTTGCATATGTATTTTCATGTCTTAAAATAATCAAGGACCTCATTATGAGCACACACACAATATTATACTTAAATAAATAATTTTGACAGATCCATTAAAAAAGTTTGAGACTGCACACACATAAACACCAATATAATAATTGCGTGGTATGAGTTAAAGCTTCATATTACCGTATTCACCTGAATCTAAGACGACCTTTTTTTCCAAATTTTCAGCTGTAAATATCAAGAGTCGTCTTACATTCGAATACGAAGTATATTTAAGCATTTAATCAATGGTTTTTACAACAAATGGTATATTAGAGTAAACAATTCACAACAGCAAATTCAAGTACGTACATAAAGAAGTGAAATAAAAAAATAGTAATAACAATAAGAAAAACATGACGGGAATAATAATTATTTAGACTAATAATCATCGTCGACGATCATAACACAGACGACGTACTTTCATCTTGCACGTAATGGCAACCGCAATGTCAAAACAAATGAGAGCGGAAATCATTGGGATTCCCCTTTCAAACGACGCACCGCGATTCACTAAGTGTGACAGTAATTTTGAGTTGTGCATTCTTGATTTAAATGCATAACCCTTAAGTTAAAATGACAGATCATGTTGAAGTACGTGGCACGAGTGCAAAGGGAAAGTTAACAAAGGAATTAGACGGAGCTAAGATACAAATTTTAAGCTGATCGTGATAAATTACGCCGAAAAAACTAATAACTGTGATGCGAGTAGAAAGTTCGGTTTATCTGAGGCAAATGTGCGTCGATGGAAACTCTCAAAACAGGAACTAGAAAAAGCCAACGCTACAAGGAAGTCGCTCAGTGGTCCAAAATTAGGCCGATTTCATGGCATTGAAGAAGAAGTAGTCAAGTTTGTGCGCACCATGAGGAAGAACGGTATGCTCGTTTCGACTGAAAGTATTATACTTAAAGCTAATAAAATTACTAGAGGACTTAATATATCATTGCAAGAATTTAAGGCCAGCAGAAGTTGGTGAGTGAGAATGATGCGACGAAATAATTTTTCTTTACGGCGACGAACTTCGCTGTGTCAGAAATTGTCAGAAGACTATGTTGAAAAACTTCTCGCTTACCAGAAATACGTAATTGGACTTAGAAAAACCAATAATTACCTTTTGAGCCAAATAGGAAATGCCGATGAAACTCCGGTTTTCTTCTACATGCCATCTAATTATACTGTGAACGAAAAAGGTGCGAAGTCCGTCCTAATTAAAACTACAGGCAACGAAAAAATGCGAGTCACGGTAATGTTGGCGGTTTTAGCAGATGGGACTAAATTACCACCATATGTGATTCTAAAGCGGAAAACAATGCCTAAGAAACATTTGCCAAGTGGAATAATAGGTGTCAAGAAAAGGGGTGGATGACTAAAGAACTAATGAGAGATTGGTTACATGTGGTGTGGAATAGACGGCCAGGAGCTTTACTGAAACAAAGAGCAATGCTTTCACTGGATGCATTCAAGGACACTTATTTCCTGAAATTAAAAACATAATGAGTGCGATGAATATTGATCTTATTGTAATACCTGGAGGAATGACATCGCAACTTCAAGTTTTAGATGTTGCTGTCAATAAGTGTTTTAAAAATAATTTAAAGGTTTTGTATTCTGAGTGGTTACAGAGTGGAACTCACACTTTAACACCAAAAGGAAATCTTAAGAAACCTGAAGTTGCAATGCTCTGCCAATGGATCAAGGCATCGTGGCAACAAATAAATGCAAAAGTAATAGTGAAAGGATTTAAGAAATGCTGCTTATCTAATGCCATGGATGGGAGTGAGGATGATGTTTTGTGGGAGACTGATGATGAAGTTGAGAGTGATAAAGATAGTGAGCATGAGGAAAATAGTGAAGGTTGCATAGGCAGTGATGATGACTAACACAATAAAATGATTTTATGCAGCACTTGGATTGAAATGTTTTTTTGTTGTCCTGAAATGAGTATATTCTTTCAATGTATTTACTTTATTTTTAATGTTATTTTAAAATGAATGCTACCATTTAATTTGTTTGAAAACCTGAATGGTTCTATTTGTGATGTGATCTTATGATTTTAAAATGTTAAAAGACAATGACATTCAAGAAAAGTATAAGAGAAAATAAATATTTCACAAGATTTATAATTTTTGTAGTCATGAAGGTCAATTTGAGCTTTTTTCTCTTTTGGAATCATCAAAATGGGAGGTCGTCTTAGATTCAGGGTCGTCTTGGATTCGGGTGAATACGGTAGTTATGCAAATGAACATCTTGCTAGTTTAGTTACTAGCCATCATTTTTTATATATTCAATAAAGTGACTAGTGCCAAGAAGTTTACTTAATGCTTCAACCAACAATTGGTTTGAGTAATATGCCATTCAGTTAAGAGTAAATTATATTTTGTTTTGGAAGAACACTGAAATTGAAGAATGAGATGATTCTTTTGATTTTTTCCACCTATTAACACAAATATCATCGAAAATAAATGGTATCCATGGATTCCTAGAGAGAAAAATAGACACCATATGGACAATAACTATATCTTAAACCTTCTTTTAACATGCAATTTGAAATTTAGCCATTAATGCTGTAAGGATGAGTGTAATGAAATATTATCTAAAAAATAAAAAAACTTGCAGATGAACTTTAAATTATTTTGAAATCACATTAAAACATTACCTTTGGATTCTAGTAAATATAAAATAACTCTGATGATTTTGGGGCAGAAATAATTTACACAGTAAAGAGAACTATCATACCAAAAGTTTAAGATGGATGAGGACATGAGCATTCATAAACGTAGCACACTTGTAAATGTACAAAAGAGAAAAAAACAACACTCACATGAAATGGTAGCTTGAAAACGAATACATATGTTCAAGAGAATACTTAATAACTTTGTTTTAGATGGTTTTACTTTTTCTGAATTTTTCGATTACTAAGTGTAGTGATGTGTAATATATTCTTTGACATTAATGACTTGCCCTATATTTGTATGACCATATCTACAGGATAAAAATTATTACAACCCAATTACGACAGTCATAAAATGCCACGGCCTCATAACTAAGGTGGCCAGATATAAGATTAGCGTAATCGGGACAAATTATTTTAGCCCCTGCAGTGTAGGTAATTTAATACTTTATACAAGAGTTCATCGTTTTCAAAGCGGGACTACTCTGTTAGCCCCTGGATGTTAGGCAATTTTATGTCGTCCAGTTATTGTTCAGCTGTTCCCTCTGATAGATTGAGGGGTTGAACACTCTTGCCATCTTCTACATGCTTTCACTTCTTATTTCCATCAAATTAGTGGAACGCGGAATAAAAAGCTCAAAAAATGAAATATAAAACGAAAAACAGCGGAGTCAAAACGCCAAGATTTCAACAGGCTGGTTAGTTACAAAGTAGTACACTGTGGTAATATACTGTATAAGGTAGGGAAGAGATAATGACAAGATAACCTGAATATGTATTTGAAAAACTGGGTACACAGGCAAAAAAGAGTTACAATATAAAAAGCTATAAAAATTTTACATAGACATTGATGGACGCATGTAACATGATCGACCAAACTTGCCCTCTCGATCAGTGAGGCGGTGAGGTGAATTACAAAATTAAAGGCGCATTACATACTACTATGTTGCATTAGAGTGAACAGAATGTCTACGACTCCAGGGCGTCAATGTCAGTTGAGCGAAACGATGATTATCAATGGCGACGATTACAGAGTTCCAACTTTACTTTTGTGCCTGCTAGAAAGTGGGACATTTCTGGATTGGAGTGGGCAGCGGGACAGATTGTCAAAAGGCGGGACTGTCCCACCTGAAGCAGGATGTCTGGTCACCCTACTCATAACAGAACATCTATAATTCTTGTATAAACAGAAAAAACTTGAAAATAAATGGAATACTATACCTCAATATTTCTTCAATTCCACGTTCTCTGGATGCGTATTACCATTAGCTCTTTTCAACGTTACAGAATTGGATAGCAAATGTCACGTAACGACAGCCATATTGGTGGTAATTTCTTCCTCAATTGGTCAGTTGGGTAATATACATACGTAGGTAATGTGTGATCTTTTATTCTTAAAAAGAAACAAAGTGAGTTAAAACTAATATGAAAATTTATAAAACTTCCTATATTCGAAAATAATCAACTATTGAAAAATATTTTTAAGCATAGGTTAAATATCGACATCTACATTTAAAGTAAAGAAACTTTACGTATTACTTTCAAGTTCATTAAAGTTTTTCATTCTTTCTGCATAAAGGTTTATCATAGACAATTTCTTTATATACTAATTTTATCTTAATTTTCACTTTTTCCATTCATTTACTATTTGAGGAAACCTGAATTACTTTCAAACATTAAACAAGCAATTATAATACTGTTTGGAATAGCAACTCAACAAAGGAAATAAATGGTTATAGTGTATTATTTTAAATGCCCTGATATATCAGTTAAGTAAAAGTTGAATAATAACTTACTCATAAATGTTAAAATTACCCAACCAGGATTCACTAATTTTAGGTGATATAAAGTCCAGTAACAATGAATTTCTAGCTGGTGTTTACCTAAAGATTGAGAGATCTATGGAGCCATTCACCGTTGTTACTGAACAAATAATCAGAGAAATTTTGAAATATTCTCCAATAACCATCAAAAGATTGAATAAACAATTTAAATTTCCTTCAACAAGTGTTATCATTAACATTTTCATGGTAATGCCAAAGGAGAAGACTTAAAGAGAGTAAGAATACGAGAAAATGTATAGCGTGTTTGGAAGATAGGGTAATGAATCAAGTGACATTTTGAAAAAATGTCACTTGATTCATTTTCACGATCTTTAATTCCTTTTTTTTATTGGTTTCTTTGACCTTCCAAGATATTAAATTTATTGTTTATGATAATGATCTGCATTCTTTCTTAAATATACATCTAATATCAAATTTCATGAAATAATGTAACTCATTTTAAGAGCCTCTTTATAACTGAAACATGTATAACTGAAACGGAGCATATTTCTTCAAAGTTATTACAATGAGAGAAATTCACTACATTTTATAAATTACAGAGATGGTTTAATAGTTTTCAAAATGCAGTGGAGCTAGAAATATAACTATGATATAATGGACTCTTCTTCCTAAATGAGGGAGCCTGTTCATAATATTTTATCCAAGTCTTCATTAAGCATCAAAATTAATTCTGTAATATTGATAGATAAAAATAAACCCAACACCTGGACTACTATCAATGATTTTTTTATTTACGTTGGAATACCTTATGATTAGGCAACGAGACAATTATTACATCATCAGCTGTATTTATTTTTTGTCTTTATTCATTATCACTAACTGAAATATCTATAGATTATCCATGTACATTTTAAAGCAGTCTTTCCAATTCCAATGCATCTATTATTAGCTAAAATTCAATTCTTAAATAAATTGATACGTTTAAAACATTTGCTGCATTATTGCATAGCTCCCAGTCAAAACTTAGAGAATAGTTAGATATATTGGAGAAAGAAAGAAAATATAAATAGGCAAAAGTTATGTGAACAAATATTATTAGATAACAAGCTAATTGTTTAACCTTATGAAAGATATTTTGTAGAATAATGTACTGTGTGAGAGGTGTCAACCATCTCATATTCACATAACTATGGATTATAAAGAAAAAAGAGAAACAAACACACAATATTGTATTTTGAACTCCTGAGACTTTTGAGTTACATTTATTATATTCCCTTTATGACATATGGCGATTGATTAAAGAAATCATTCAATAGCTTACAATATGTCAAGCACCTTTAGTCATGGCACAAAAATAACCTTTAGACCACATGAAGAAATACGAAGTTTTTGATGCTGGAGAATGTATTCATCTTGCAACACCGTAGTCTTCTCAATCTACTGCAAATCATTTTTACAAACAAATTGGGCCTCATAAAAGTTTGAGCATTCATCTACAATTACACATGTAGAAAAAATAGAACACACAAAAACACCATTCCACAGGGATTTCATTATGTATTTACATGCAATTGTTGCATATTATGAGATCATTGAAATTCAAGATTTCATACAGATATTCATTTATTATTTCTTGGACAAAATTAAATTCAGTCAACACTACAATTTTCTTCTTCAGTAAGAACACTTTCATATGTCTAATAAATGCATCAAAAGCACTTGCAATCAAGTTTTAAATTCACTAAAACATTTCTTTTTCACTCATTCGTATGGTTATTCATGAAAAATATGTATGTGAAAATTCTTCAAAAACAAAAAAGGAAATTATATATATCCCAGATTAGCCATTTTTATTTGATTGAATTCAGCATTTCTCAATTAATATCAGGTTTTATGCTTTTCCATTCCATTTCATTTTTTTAAATAGTGGTTTTAAAATATTAAGCGACAAAGGTAAATAACAAAATAAATACCCTAATATAGTAAGTCACAATGATAATTAATTAAATGAATATTATTTAGCATATATTCATCAATTTCATACTTCAAATTGTTTTTTAATTGATATACCAAGGCTAAATTAAAGATGACCTCTTAACAAGTGAAAAGCTTATAAATGATTTTGAATAGCTTTTCATAAATAATAAATAAAAAGCAGCATCTAAGTTCAATTTTATGATTGATAAATAGTTAAACCTTTCTAATGCTGCCCAGATAAAGTCATGGTTTATTTCTCATTGTACATGAATGTGAATATAGGAAATAATTATTTTTTACAACAATAATTATTTTGATAAATAGCATAAAGCAGATTCTTACCTTATTTAAAACCAATGTTTCAAACTATAAGATATCTCTTACTGTTACTGCTTTTTTATATTGGTGTTGTCATACATTAACAGAATATTATTGACATGAATTTTATACTTGTATGCATATTTTAAAGAATAAATATTAGTTTGAAAAGTAGGCAAAGTTGATATATGCATATATACATTTCACAATCATGATGCTGTTTAACAGTTAATTTAAGCACATACATTCTACATAAATTTTTCTTTTTATTATATCCTCCTTGCTGTTATATTTATAAGAGCCTTCAATTAAACTTGAGTAGTATCACAATAGTCCAAACACAATAATAGATTGCCTCCTTTTCAAAAATCTACTTATTTTTTATGGTACCACCGGTATAATCTCCATATTTTCTAATCTTCAAATTTAACCACATATCATTTCATAAAAAAATAAATACAAGGAATTTCCGACCTCAAACCAGGAGCATGAATTGCTTAAATTATTAATCCATCTAGTGTTTTCTATGAAACAAGGGCAAGAACGTGAGGAAGGTAAATTGTAGTAAGTTGACCACTAATTGTGTGTTGTCCATATTGTCCTATTCAGCCAGTCATTTGCCATTTACTGTAAATCTGCAAATTTCATGAACCTTGCCTTCAATGATATCACAATTAATTCTATAAATTGTATTGTTACTAACGGATTTTTTAAAACCATGAAATCATATTGATGCATATGGGTTTTTACCATATTTATTTATGTATAGCCTTTCCATACGAGGCACTCTTTAGGGTCCGTTGCAATGCCTCATGGAATATATATAGCAAATATTTTTGATCAGACATTTTTGCATTGATAGTGATAAAAGTCATCCATTTGTATCATCCCTACTCAATAGCTGCCACAATAAACCACAAATTTCAAGATCAATCATTATAAGTTATGCTTTATTATGAGATCTTATCACATACTTAAATTCCATGACTAATAGTACTACCTTCCCAGGAAATGTTAAATGTCCATTAAGTTTTTATGGTTTGTTATACATTTTATGAGTAATTCCAAGAATTCTCACATTAAATTCTACATGCTAAGTTATCATCGTATTAGTTGGCATATACGAGTCTGATCTTTGTGGAAGTGTGTACTTCAAATTGAATTCAATTTTATTATGAACTCAAAGAAATTATTAGAATTTCCCAAAAGCCATGATTTGCACAGCTTTGCTTTAGCATCAAATACAAATATTAGTTATTAAGTAAAATATTCCAAGCATCACTTACAGAAAAATTGGGCTTTATTTGCAATATCATGCAATTACCTCTTAATCAAATGATAAGCATGCTGTTTTACAAGAAACGTGTACCTTTAAACGTGCTAGATAGGTACAGCTATTTTTTTCCTGGCCAATGCTAATTATTTTAATATTTTTTGAATCAACCAGTCTAACTCAAGGATACCTTCCTATCTCATAAAGCATGCCTTTATATTGAATACAATATTTGAAAACACACATTACTGTTTCTATTCAGATGCACGATTTTTACAATTATTTTTGGGCTTTATTTTTCTTTTTTGCTTTTGGCATGCAATTATAAAGATAAATGAATATAGCAATTCACTCATCGAATTAATTCTTTAGTTTCAATTGCATTCATGAGTCACTAATTTTGTTTTCTTCTACATCACTTGGAACTCGACCACTTATTGTCTCTTTTATTCCCTGGATTTTTCTCCTTTTGAATCCATCCACAGTTTTTTTCCATATAGTCATTTTGGGCATCATCTAACAGTCACACCCTTTCGCATTAATCTTTTTCCTCCCCCTCTCCCTGATACCAGCGAACCCTACCTGTCTACATCACAAGTATGATCTATCTGACAGGGTGCGTGGGAGGTGAAGCGCTTCTCCTTCTTCGCCTTTTCTTTGTCCAGGAGGCCACATACTCGCCTTCTCCACCCCCACGACGCCTCCTCTTCTTCCCTCCGGGTGGTTGCACGCACTGAGGGACTGCGTTCGACCATTTCCCGTTTCTGAGACAGCGAAGCATAGGTGCTCCGCGAAGTATTAGGCCCGGGTCGCAGGTGAAAGTTATGCTCTCACCTATTCTATAGTAAAATTTCACCTCTGACATTCTCCCACTGCCTGTTGTGCCCGGATATGAGCATGCCTGAATGCCTGAATCGTCAGAAGAAATGGGTTTTAAATTTTACTCTCAGATAGTCTTTGGATGGAGAGTTTCTTGAGGAGAAGTACCAATGAATATATTGTAGAACTTGAGGTATAAATACAATATATTTCATTTACCTTTGGTGTGCCACAAGCATTTGGAAAATTTCAGCAATATTAAGATATTCCTTCGATTATGTGAAGCTTAAAAAGAACTGCTGGATTGATTATTTAATAAAATCAAAAAGTAGTTGTAAAAAACTTAATTCCAAGAAAAATTGAGCTTTTTTCACAGAACTCAAGCAACCTTCATTAAGAGTTTATTTTCTTTCCAAAGCCAGCAAATAAAGAAAAATTTTGGTCATCATTAGTACCAGTATCAACTATGACATGACTTCAATAAAATTCTATCATTTATACATATTATTCATTGATTTGTATTATATATCAATAAAGCATTCTGATTTTCATCATGAAAACAATCAAATGTTTTATAAGTAAATTAAGTCTTACATTTTGGCACAGATCCTGACCATCGACCAGTTTCTTGGCAAGCTATAATGGGTTGGCCTTCCATCATGAACTGGGGATTACAATTAAACTGTACCACATCACCAGCTTTATAAGCTCCTTGTCCTTGGACGTATCCATTTTCAGGAGCTTCCGGTGGTTCACACTGCACCTCTATACATAAGACAAACAAGATTATTAGGCAGCAAATATTTATTATTGTGTGAAATTTAAGTAATAGTTGTTTACAATTGTTAAACAATAATTTAAGCTCATAAGTTATACTATGATTGTTGCTCCATAAGTGTGTTGACATTATGTTTTCCGATAGCCATTAAAAGATGCAGAAAACCTTATATGAATTTCAGTTACCAAGTAGCTATCATCAGTGGCAATTTATTGGTTGTAGATTCTAATGAAGATTTTATAATAATTTATTCTAATAATGTATTTCGTTATTGGAATCTCTTATTGGAATTTGCATCTGGTTTTCCTTTTAATGGCTGATGGAGAAATATATCTTGTCATTTGGATTGAAGAAATAAGGCAAGCTCAATGATTCTCTATTTTATCCATAAGTAAGCTCACTAGAGAATTATCGCGCTCATCATATGGCTGAAAAAATAAGTACCAGTTTTATTTTTGATACTTTTTCACCAATTTTCTAAAAGTACCACTTCTAGAAATAAAATAAATTTAGTCAAATGGCCTTTTTTTTAAAACAAGATAATTTTTCTTTGTTGGAAACTGCAAAATCCTCATAAAAATAAATCTCATTGGAATAGTCTCTTACCCTGGCATGTTGGCTGAGGTGTCGACCATTCCCCAGTGTGCTGGCAGATGGCCTCCTGCGGTCCTTGCAGCCCGTATCCGTGGTCACAGCTGAACACTGCACGACCTCCGACCTCTCTGCTCACAATCGAGACTCGCAGGTGGGGATCGGTTACATTGGCCAGGTCAGCACACTCAATACCTGCCATGGCCACCGATCCGCGTCCACCCCCCACACGCAGCAAGTGAGAAAAGTGGTGCAGGGAACAAGCACGCTCTCTCTCTCTCGCAACCCACACCAAACACATGGATTAAAACTACCATGCACTTCATGCATGCCATCTCATGTTATGCTTTTTTTAAAGTGCTTCTGATAAAGATGGGTTATGGAGTGAAGAAAATTGTTAAGTCTCCCGTTTTTTATGTGGATTACCTCTGTTAAAAACTGGCATCCAGAACATTCAAAGCAATGACTAAAAATCTTAGATTTTTTAACTTGTTCTAGGTTCTCAAATTCTATTTCCCTGCTTGTTGTTTTCTTTATCAATATCATTCAAAAGGTTAGGGAAAGGAAATAATAAAGTATTTCCACCAAAATAATTTTGTTTAAGTTCACATAAAAAAAGGTTTACCAAAGGAGACCCAGGTCATTGAGACCTTGGTCACTTAACATAAACCTTTTCTACATAAACTTAAATAACGTAATTGTAATGGAAATATTTTATTTTCTTTACATCTTATTTTCTTGATATTTGTGGATAAATTTAATGCAATTTTCACCACCAACAAAATTTCATTTAAATCACACATCCTCTCATGTAAAATAAAATAACAAACCAAAAATGAGTCATTAAAAGAGTTTTAATTGATCTTCAAACAATATAACAAAATAACATAATAGGTTTAGTAATGAGTGTTAATACCATGAATGATTAATAAAAAGCTTCAAAAAATCTTTACACATATTGAAAACACATTGTGCTGTTAAGAAATATACAATTATCCATTGCGTATTAGTAAAGCATTCTCTGAAATATTGAGCAAAAATGTTGAACAAATTCAGTATTTTTTTGATTATAAGGAAATGTTTGTAAAAAATCTATAGCAAGATTAATTCCCTAAAAATACAGCTTTCTTAAGGCATTATAAAAAAATTATACAAACAGTGAAACTTTTATACATAAAAGGAATATCTTTTTCTTGACATGTAATCCTGACAGTTGACAAACTACATGGGAAGTGATCAGTGTGGGAATAAGGAACTAAGGGCTCCTAAGAGTTGGTTAGCGGTGTGCACAGTCTGCAAAGCCTATCTCCCAAAAGGAACAGTTAAAAAAATGTTTTCACTCACTCTCACAGATGGGGAAAGGAGCACTCCAATTTCCAGAAGGAAGACATACAATCTCTGGGGCCCCAATTAGAGAGTTACCATTCTGACAGGATAGAAGAGCCCGAGTATTCATTCGAGTATTAAGTGTGCTCAGAACAAGGCCACGTCTAACTGGAACCACTGGACAGTGGACAGCTGAAAGGAAATTTTTCATAGAAGGTGTGAAACAGAAATTAGCAAATGTTTTACCTTATTGGTTGAATTAAAAGTTCAACATTCATCGACAGACCACAATTTACATTTTATGTTAATCAGAAATGCAGTTTGAATGAAATTGAAGTCTGAACAAATTTTAAGTTATATATATATACTCGACTAGAATAATTTGATGAATTAACCCCTCAGGGTGGTTTGACGTACCTGTATACGTCCAACCCTGCCTACTGCTGCAGCAGTTGTACATAAAGATATGTATATTATTCACTAGGATGTTTAGTATTTTTTTGTAAGTTTTTATGATTTTCTGTTCGGTAGTCTTAAAGAAAAAACTACTTTCTGATATCCATGCATACTTAATAAAATACAGGGAGTCCTCGTTATACGTTTCCCTGCACTTTCGTAGCTGAAGTTTTAGGGAAAAAAACCTAAAAATTCCCCACACATTTTTTATGCAAAAATTCATAATAACATCTTTTAACCCTAGAACTACCAAGCGATTTTCAGTACCATGGACTACCAAGGGGGGGCCTCAGAGGCCCACCATCTAAAATACTATAAGAAGCCATATTAATGTTTTGAATCAATTTTTATATATTTATAAACATCATAGGAATAAATCTATGTAATTTTAGTAATGTATTTGAAATTATATGTACATTATCTACTATAAAGATAGAAATGTGTTCATAAAAACAATTTTTTTACATTTTTCTTCATTATATTTTAAAGATCACATTAATTTTGCAGTAAGATTGTATTTACAGAAATAATAACAAATTTATTAGAAAAACAATTTAATCTGCTACATCTGACACAACAAATAACACGCTTCATACTGTGCTTTCCACACACGTGAGCACATACTGTGAGCATGTCATGGTGGATTTTCCAATAAAAGTATGGAACATCGAAAGCGGCCATCTCCTCGTGCCTCTCTTTGTAGTATACGTACTTCCTTGACATCTGATCTATAGTATCGAACCCTCCTTTCATGGAATTATAATAAATATTTATCTAGGATTTTTCGGTATCATATGGCATATTCTGGCTTGCGACGAATTCTTTTGAAATGGAAAAATTACAATGCAGTGTGTTATCATGTCGTAAAATGCACTATTTTCACCCTCAAGGTCTGTGCCCTGGCTTGGGCCACTATTCGTTTGGGAAGGGTCATTCTTTTCCTGGCTTCCTGAACCCGAGGTTTTACGAGACTGCGAGTTTGACCGCCCCTTCTTTTTGCTGTCATACTGTCATAAAACAACCACGATGCCATATTGCTTATCGGTATGGACCAAACTAATGTCGCATTCATATTGAAAGAAACAAAACAAAAATCCCCCCACATCCTTGCTTGCATATAAGGTTTTTCACTCCGATACATTGCTCTATGAGAAAAAAATGAACTACTAATAAGGAGGGTGTGGAAAAGAATGAAATGCAACATAATTTGACTATAAATAGCAATACTGGGAGGTGAGAGTTGCAAGAATAAAATTGGTCAATCAGAAGGCACTCTATAATTTAGGCCACCCGCTTGTCAAGCCATGCAGCGAATGACGAAATAATTTGCAGAAAATTGAAATATGCATACATTGATGGGAAACTTCAAATAATTGTTATCTATAAGTCTCTGCATCATGTAATTAAACACCAAGATGTCACCTTTATTTTTAATAGAGGTACATACGAAAACAAAATCTGTGGGTCTTGGAGGCCCCCCTTGGCAGTTCTAGGGTTAATACCTGATTGTAATGAAACCGGTCGTATGTTTTTTATTAAATTCTTTGAATTCTATAAAGTTGCTTGTGTTGTTATTTCATCATGAATCGATTTCACAAAGTTGAGTCTTCTTCAGTTCTTTTCATCACTAAAATAGGTTTGTGGAATAAAATTATTATGCTCTAAAATAAGGATTAAAAATGAGCAATAGATTAGCAAAAATATTTTCACATATATACTGTGTATTATGTAATGAAAATGGATTTAAATTGTGTGTTTCGTATGTAAAAATGCTGTTTATCCTTTAAACGCTGGATTTAAATGTCCCATTTTTGACTTTAGTGGTCTAATTTGATTTTAGGGATTTGAGAATGTCGTGCAGTCAGCGAGTATGTAGTGGCTCTTTTCGAAACTAAGACGATTTCATTTTATGAGCCAGTGTTTATTTTCCCGTGCTTCTAAGCGAAGCAGTTGACTCACTTGCACTGGGTCTTCCCCGGAGAGAAATATAAGAGTGGAAAGTGTAGACGTACGTTTCTCAACAAGTGACCTGATGGGAGCAAGAAGAAACTGCCGATGCCTTTATTTTGCATGATGTCTATAGGACCTAGATGTTTAGAACTCAGAGGCTGAGAAGTTGAAAGAATAGCTTCTTCATCTACCTCCAAGTGAGGCGACTATAATATGTACCCTCATAGTTATTCCCCTTCCTTTCCTCCTTACAACTAGTAGTCAAATAACACAGTTTGGAGATCAGAAAACGAAAATAACACTGAAAGCTTTAAGTTTCGATCTCCCATCAATGGATAGTGTTATTGATAACCCTTGAGCATTAAGTTGCATAGGTGTTCTTATGGTCCCTAACCCCCCTATTTTACATTATTCATATGGACAAAAATTCCCCGTCATACATAGTTTCAATATATGTTGTACTTTTGTGGTCCCTAACCTCCTGTAGTGAAATTTAAATATCGCCAGGGCCGGATTAAGCGGTACGCAAAACACGCAAGTGCATGGGGCCCAGATGACAAAGGGGCCCACCAGGGGTGGATTGGGCAGCCAAGGCATCGGGAAAAGTCCTGATGAGGCGATGCTGTCCATGGGCATGGGAAGCCTGAGTGAAATGAATATCGCTATGTGTGCCTACATGAAGCTAGTGTGTGGATGTGCTCCAGGATTGAAGCGGCCCTGTTCTGATATATCCTAAGATACACACAATCGTACGTGCTTGAAAAATTTAGTGTGCGGCACTTCAAAAACTGCTGCATGGCTGTGAAGTCTCGCAGCTTAGAGGGAGCCATGGAGAGAACACACCTATGGGGAATCCCCACAATTAGGGGTACGCATGGTATGCAAGGATGAGGATTATGCGAGTAAATACAGTATTAAACTTAATTATTATAAATCTTCTAAAATAAATGTCATAAAATGTAAACACTGGAACAGCTGATTCAAAATAGCGATCACCTCCACCAAAAGATCAATGGTTTTCATAAATATCGATGTTATTCATCTGTAATTTAAGGTTCAGATTTTATGTTAGGCGTATAAGTCGACTCTAAGTTTTAGGAATATTTTTTTAAGCTTCAATGGTCAATTTATATGCCGGAATATATGGTATTTTAATTTAACTCATTCTTTCTCAGGGACACAGTATTTACTGAGTTTGTTTTTACCCAAACTGCATAAATAATGTAAAATTTCAATCCTTTGAGATTTAGTTAATTTGAAAATATTAATAATTATATCAAGACATAGATTTAAGATACTAAACATTAACATGTCTAATTCATCCAAAATCTTTTACCTTTGACTACTATTTCTACTGAATGAGTGTGTCTGGTTGGAGTAACACAGGAGAAAGTTCCAGAATCATCTCGACTGGCGTGATAGATACTCAGTCGGTACTCCAATTGTGAATCTCTTCCAGGATCAGTAGTCCACCCCTCTGGATAATTTCTGCAGAAGAAATCCATTAAAATTTAGAATCATAAGATAGTTGCCATCAGCTAATTAGGGCTTATTTTTGTGGAATTACATATATAATATATATTTTCCTGAATTTTAATTACCTTGCAGCTTTAATTGCAATGATTAAAATGAAGACAAAAAATATTATTTTTACCTGTAATTGTGGCTTACAACCCATTTAGGAGTTCCAAATCGGCGAATCCACAAACACTCCATGTGTAGAATGGCTCCAGGATAAACAATCAAGCGACCATCATTACTTTGTGCTATTGGACCTAACTGATGTCGGAACAAAATTGTTGGTGGTTTCTCCACTGAAATATAAAAAAGTTACTTATGTCAACTGTTAATTATTATGAAACATTATGACAACATCAATTCATGCATAATTAATTAATACAAAACATAACAATAAGTGATTTTAATGTTAAATAGAGAAATACTACAGTTAAACGTCAAACTATTTATTTTGGCAAATCTATTATAATTTCTGTACAATTTCTATTTTAACAAATTATTGCAGAAACTGAAAATATACTCTGTCTGTGTACATTTATTTATGTATTACAACCACTGAGAATATCTTAAATGTTTCAATATTCAGATTTTCTTGGATAAATGAAAATAATTTTTTATAATGAAATGACTGATTATTACAAGTAGGATTTGATCTAAATATATAAGCAAACTTTGAGTAACCGGGGGAAAAACACTTACATGCATAGTCATTTTCTTGATTCAAACCAAAGCATACAGGTCTCTGGCCATCCCACTCTCCTCCAATGCATCTTCTATGGTTAGAGCCAATCATGGCATATTTTCCTATGTCTACACAGCGTGATACCTGAGAGTTAAAAAAGTAGGAATAATGCTATTTCTATTATGTTTTTACATAACAAAGTAAACATATGCTTAAAAGTCCCTACAGTTCCTTCAGTTATGCCATTTTTAATGATTTCAGTTTATATAGTCATTCTGTAATTTTGCAATTTTAAACTAAATTGAATTAAAATTAAAATAAAGTATGAAATACTACCAATGTTGTCCCTGGAGGAAATTCCACCATTTCTTCAGTTATCATTTGATCATTATAAAATGTCACTAAATTTGGCTCCGAGTTTCTAAAGATGCAAGATGTATTTCGTAAAAATCCACTTTCAATGTAGTCTTCACCTGAAATAGAGAATTAATTAACATCTTTGTTGTTTAATAATTATGACAATAAATTAATAGTACCACCTAACCTAATATATAAAAATGAATGTGTGTATGTATGTGTATGTGTGCGTATGTGTGTATCATGATTTTAAAACTCGAAAACTACAGATCGTAGAAGCAAAAGAAAGGTATCATTTAAAATGGTGTTTTGTTTCTACTGGCTATGAGGTCCCTTATATTTTCGTTTGCTAAAGTGTCCCGGGTTCGAATCCTGGAGGCAATTATATTTTACCATAAGTTTACACGGGATTTTCGATTTTTCAGAGTGCAAGATTTTTTTCCTTCGCTCATCAAAATATGTAAATATGGACCGATTTTCTTTATTTTTACTTTATTCGATGGATAAAACTCTATGCTATCTTATTCTTGCAATGTTTACATTACACGGTCGAATTTTTCAGAAATACGCATTTGTTTTCGAAATTTTGCGTATTTTTCGTACTCATTCCAGGCGTTGCCAAGGCGACCATCATTGTTGTCTCTGATTCAATTAGTGCCAATTAAACATTCAAATTAACAAAAGAAAAGTGTTGTTCACTTCGAACTTTTGTTTAAGCTTCGAAATTAATGACGCATAGAAACATAAATATTTAACGATAATTGTACTGTTGACTGCATCTGGGAAGCGTTTAATCAAGGTATTTCATCATTAATTTTATGCTGGAATATTACCTTTTTGTAACTAAAACTATTATATTATACATCTGTAATGCTTACTAACGCATATAGGTTCACGCATAAATTTAAAGTTAGATGAGAATAGGGACGTACGTTTTTTAAAAATTTAATATTGAAAGTTATATAGTCATTTTCTCTTCTCAGCTACATTTACGAAGTTAAAGTTGTACATTTTGATTTATCATATAAATAAAAGAAAATATGTGATAGTTTGTTTGAGTGTTAACGCTGTAACTCCAAAACCAATAAAATTAGAAAGCTGAAACTTGGCATGTGTACTTAGGGAAACCTGAGGGTGTGCACCTCAGGCTTATTTTTTAATTTTTGGTTTGGGAAGGGGGGGGAGGCAAAAAATTAAATAAACGGTCATAAAAACTAAAGAACTGAAACTTTGCATCAGGAACGAGTGCAGCATATTTTTCATTTGCATTTTAAAATTACTCATGTGTGTATAATGACAACAAATATGAATAAAATCAGTTTTTTATTGTTGCCTATCCTGGGCAACGCCGGGTACCCCAGCCAGTACTACATATAAAAGGGATATATATATTAATTACCACAGTTTAGGGAACGCCCCACCCAGCTTCCATTTTCACACACAATCCTCCATGTGGTTTTCTCTCCCATGATGCTGGCAATGCAGTTGAATGTAACTTCTGTTCCATCTGGGAAACTGTAAGATGAAGTGGAAAAGCTGTTTCCATCGGCCTGAGATCAATCATCAATTTAAACAGTTTATGTATGTAATCTAAGCAATTATCTAATGGTATGCAATGCATAATGATGATTTCTTATGAGCTGTGTTCAAACAGTTAAAGTAGAAATCAGAAAAGTTGAGTTAGAAATGAGAGATTATTAATTGACAGAGGAGGAGGATAGTTAAAGAATAAGGTGAAAACAAGATAACTATCATAAAATATGCTTGAAATACTACATGCAGAAGAATTAGCATGTTCGTTAGTTTACGTTAAAACAATTAAATTAGAAATCATTACAGCTGAGACATGACTGTGAAATGACCAAGGGTAAAAATAGTTTATGTTAAAGAGAAGAGTAAAAACAAGACAACTATCTCAAACTACGCTTGAAATGAACCATGCAGAAGAATCAGCATATTTATTTATTTTTATATTAGCATTCAAACTATGATGAAATGACAGCTCAAACCTGTTTCCCAAAAAAATAATAATTTTTTTAAAGGGTGCAGGGCAAACATCATTTTTATTCATTATTAACCTAAGTTTGATCAGTGTGTGACTGAAGCAAAACGTGTATTTAGTGTTTCATTAATAGTACAGTAATTAGATAGATTGTTAGTAAAAATCCAATAAATAAGAAAAGACTTTATATGTCATTCAATCTGATAAAACTTCTTCAGCATTATCTTTTAAACATCTACTTTACTTCATAAATACAATTGTCACAATTTCTACAAAAATTATAAAAATCTTAAATTAATTAAATAATTATACTTCAAATCATAGTCCTAAAAATATGTGGAGTTATTAAATACTATTAAAATCTAAAGTTGTCCAGAGTTAGATGTATTATTTTCATTACAATGATGTTCTTTTCAGCAAAATTTTGAACACCTTCAAATAAAGCAATAAAAATTATTCTGGGGCATGAGGGCATGTGCACTGACATGTGCATATTTATGCATAATTCCAATGAATATTAAGCGTACCAACCTCCTTTCAGAGTCTCCTAGAGGTTCCCCATTTCGGAAGAGTAATGACCCTTGCACCCTAGCAGGAGGTCCGCACGAACCCAGCTGGGGTCCTTCAGATCCTCCATCCACTCCTCCGACACCTCCATATCCTCCTCCGTATCCGCCCCCTCCTCTGCCACTCCCTCCCCCAAATCCGCCCCCTCCTCCCCTCCCTCCTCCACCACCAAACCCTCCGCCTCCAACTCCCCTACTTCCTGACCCAGTCCCCAATCCTCCTCCCCCTCCCCCTCGGCTACCACCTCCTCCCCCAAACCCACCACCCCTACTCCCCCCTCCACTTCCAAAGCCTCCCCCTCCTCTCACCCCTATGCTCGAACCTCCAGTCCCTCCCCTGCTTCCCCCACCACCTCCGTAACCTCCTCCCCTCCCACTGCCCACTCCGATCGATGAACCCACACCGACACCAACGCTTTCGACCGTAGTGACCTCGGAAGTGGTCGCTGCTCCAGCAATGACCGTACCAGCACCGGTGGCTGCGCTGACTCCACCAGAAGAACTTCCCGAACTGCTCGTGCTGACCCCTGTAGCACTTCCAGATGTCCCAGATCCGCTAGGTGTTCCTGATCCGACAGCTCCCACTGATCCAGCTATTCCGGCACCAAGTATCCCCGCTCCAAGGATTTCGGCTCTTCTTGAATTACCTCGACCGGATCCGCTCCCTCCTCCACTACCTCCGCTCACCATTCCCCTCCCTCCTCCTCCTCCCCCACTCATTCCCCTGCCTCCCCCACCTCCTCCTCCTCCCCCGAAACCTCCTCCCCTTCCACTCCCCACTCCTCCGAAATGACTTCCCAACCCTATCACTAAGGCAGAAGTTGTGCTTTCAACCATTTCTTCTGAAAGAATAAGTATGGTCCATTGTCTTTAAATCTTTGCTTTATGATGAAGAAATATCTACCAAATGGGGATATTTTCCAAATAAACATATTAATCTTTTAAAAAATGTTAGCTCCATACTTTTTTGATGTGAAATTTAAGTATGATCAGGTATTTTATTCTTGGTATTATAAAATGTATGGCTAAAAAAAAATAACTTAAAATTAAATACCGTAATTATGTATTTCATAGTGGAAAATAAACAGTCCAGTGCAATGAATTTTGGTACATTTCCACATATTTTCTCATATACATTTCCTACCTGTAATTGGATCATATTTTGATCATTAAAATACAGCTTCCAAAAATGGTAAAAAAACAAAATGGAAAGCTATATAAATGTAGAGAAATATATTTCTTACCTGAATAGCTGTAGTTAAATGAGCACATGATGGATTTGTTAACAAAGTAATATATATATCAGAAAGATTAAATTCATTAAGTTTAATGAATTAACCCAGGGCTGTCATTTTCACAGATTTTATCCTTTTTCACGGATATTTTTTAACGAAAAATAGACATTTTTGTGATACATGGATATTTATAAGGAAAAATTCGGTAGTTATCTGAGATGTTTGCGTAAAAAATACATAGAATACTAAGAAATTCAGGGATTATTATTTCTATATGAATAATACAAACCCTGTAAAAAATATACATTCAATGAAATTGTTACGTAAGTACGTAGGTATCTTAATATACTTTGGGTGAAGTGCAAAAACTCACTACTTATTGTAAGACTGAACGTAAAAACTAGCTGTTGAATGGGATCGGCAATCTACGGCATAATTATATTATTATATCCAATGCAAGGGTCGTGGATTTGAATTCTGCCGAGGGCATGGTTGTTTGTGTTTGCCATAAAAAAGTATTACAACACATGTAATTGGAGAAACCTGTTTGTGTTAAATAAATGATTATTATTATTATTATTATTAATAAAATATCTACATCAAAAGTGATGCTCATTAAAAAATTTACTACAAGTGATGCAAGTTACAAACTATTCCTTGTAAAATTGTTATCTGGATTATATCTATCAAGAAGAACTTGCATCTATTTGTTTACATATTTATACTTCTTTTTGTCATTGTTTTCGACCAATAAAATTGAAAAAAATTTTAAAATTTGGGCTAAACATTCTTCTTTCTTCAAATTTGAAATTAATTTCCAAACATTGGGATGCATGAATGTTACCGAGCTTTCAAGTGCATTTTGGTATCCTTTCAAATTTCTGTTTGTACGAGGCATATCTTGCTTGCTCTGTTCTGTTATGGACATTCCAAGTGTCAATATGAAATTTTGGAGTGACTCTTTGTCTTTCATTAGCTCAAACTCTTTTGCGTCCAATGTAGAAAAATTCCAAATAAAACACTAATTTTTGAGGGAGATCATCGTCAATGATGAGATCGTCGAAATCATCAATTACATCATCGATTGAATGGAATGCAAGAGATGAAAAGCATCCTATCTTCAAACTAAACCTATTATCCTGGTAGTATTTTTCTTTCAAGCCAATCTCAATTACTTTTTGATAAATATTCTGAGAAAGGTGAAACAGAAGCAGTTAGAAGGGTGATAATAAGCTGTTTATACAAAAATTTTCAAAATCCATCATGAATCATTCAGGGTTCATTCCTGGATGTATTTCTAATGACTTTGTGAAAAGTTGAGTATATATATCTTATGTCTTGTTTGGAACTTGGATCTCCTGGGTATTTAAAATATTTTAATTTACTTGCTACAAATTTTATATTTTAATTTACTTGCTAAAACTGATTTTTTTTACATTTTACTGGTGTGAAAATACTGGGAGTCAAATTACTGACCATGTGATGCATATATGCCTACAAAAAATGTGCAACCAAAAATGTCCATAATAAAAAAATTGCATGTTATGTATCTCCATCAAATATAGATTTTCATTTGTCTTACTGTAGTTGTTACACTTTGCATGAAATATTTTACAATGCTATGGTTATCATAATTAATCATGCCAATGCCATTTTAGTAGTCATTGAAATTTTCAATAAAAATTATTTAAGGCAATTTATCAAAGCTCTTGGTTATGTTTTGGCATATGTTAGCTAAGGGGAAAAATCAATGGCCGAAATTTACTTCCCAATACCAATGAAATTATGATTATTAATTAATAAAACTTAATCTAACCAATGGTGCGACTCTCAGTAGTTGTACTGGTAGTTGTAGCCATGCTCGTAGTAGGAGTTGTTGGCATGGTGGTAGTGGTAGTAACCACAGAAGTGGTAGTGGTTGGTGTGATTGTGGATGTCCATGGCATCATTGTTGACACTGGCGTTTCACTTATAGTTGTCACATAGGGTGTTTGTATTGTTGATTCAATTATTCCATTAGGTGGCCTTTGACGACGAGATCGGCAGGAGGGGGGTCTGGGTCGGAGTTCTCCTGCAATAAAAAAATCATTACTTGGCCATGGTAAAAAGTTAGATGTGTGCGTGTTAGTGTAAATATAATTTTCAGTTATTCTACATAAAAACTTTATTATAAGAATATGAAAAATAGCTGCCTAATTTTCATTTTGGCTATAAAAGTTATGACTTTAAAAAGATATTAATGTTATGAACACCTTAATTTTGTAATTTTTTACGTTGTACTTTTTGATAAAGTGCTCTGCTTTTATGAAAATCTCAGAATAGAATTTTCCATTGCATGTATATTTTGCATGTATGCAACCATTCTGTATTTTATATCTGAGGTTTTTGTTCTCATAAAACAAACATGCATATTTTTTGCTGTTTCATGCATCCATTAGTTGTTTCATATTGTTGGAGAGAGAGACAATCGCCCTTCGTCGCTCGTTTGTTTTCGACCAGCAGACGACGCTAAAACTTTCACAAAAGCGCCACGTGAGGGTGGTCACTTCTAGCGAGCAGCCTAAGCAGAAGGTTAAGCGGCAGAAGGGGAAAAGGAGCGTCAGGAAGCAAATCTTACCTCATAATCTTTATAAAATTGTAAACGACCATGGGCGTCGGCAGGGGGGGGCAAGGGGGGCAGTTGCCCCCCACTGGAAATGTGTAAAAACGTAAATATTATATTAGATATTATTTAAAAATGTAAAAAAACTGGGCATGCGAAAAAACTTAACACGTTGCGTAAGGATGGCGAGAATTCTCACTCCCAACTTCGGTCTTACAGCAGGAGTGGCCACCCAGCTCATAGAGACATATTTGCGAAAAATGGAGGGAAGTATAAAGCAAAACAAAGGCAACATGTGCGGGTCGGATCCGCGAGGTAGTTTTTGCAAGCTTTCCGTCTCCTTTGTCTCCGAGGGTGAAGGAAAAAAGGGATGTTTTCAAGAAAGTGGGGGAGGGGGGGATTTTACACATTGGTCCCATCGGCATATTTGACCTAAAAGGGCATACGGCATCCCTGATTCCAGCGATTCTGTTTCCCTCTTATTTATATTATGAAGACAGAATTTTCCCCTTTCCACTCTCTGAGAATCCGGGAAACGGCACGATTTGCACGTGAGTTGAGAAAATATTTTAAAGCACTCTTTCGGATGTTTCTAAAGGAAAAGAATATTTGGAGGACAGGAACCGCTGTACTGTCTTTGATGGCTTATTTCTGTATGGAAATTCCATGACCACCCGCATGCGCCTTTCTTCTGAGTGGGAGGACACGTATGCGAAGATCATAAATGCTACTGCTGGCAATCTTTCTTTTTGAAGGTTTTCGATTTTATGACCTTACGGGTGGCTAGAAAGAAATCTTACCGACGCGTCGGCAAACGTCGCGACGTTCCCAAGAAAACATTCTGACACGTGTTTTACACATTGGTCTCTTCACCCTCTCTCCTTTTTCTCTTAAAATTTCTCGAAAAAGAAATTACATCAAGACCCTCAGACTTTCTTAGTTTGTGGAAGAAGTAACATCGCAGAGACAGTGAGTCGTGTCGTACTTTTGCAGTAAGAGTGTGTGCATTTTGCGTAAAAATTAATAGGACTGGTTAGTATTTTAACATGTGAAATATTTTAATTATTTGTTTTTAATGTCTTTGGTTTCGCTTTTGGAGTTTTTGTGAGAGAAACTTTTAATTTTGGTAGAAGGATATCCTAACGATCCAGATCTTCTCATCACTACGTGGGACATCTTCACTCACAACATTGTCAGTACATCGTCTTCCATTAGTGAGGTTATTTGAATTTAATGAATTGTTACTGTTTATATTAAACTTCTTTTAGTAATTTGATTTATTTCGAGAGGTTTACTTCAATTATTTCTCGGTGTATTGTGACATTTCTCGGAATAATTTTAAAGATAGAAACTAGCATAACAAGTAAAAGTCGCAGTTATATTAGACTGCTACGATTGGTAAAGCAATATTCAAATAATTGTTTAATTTTATTGTACATTAAATACATAATTCAACGTGTAAAAATGTTATGTCAGACAAAATTTAGGCTTGCCTTTTTGATACAAAGACGCTTTATATTTGACTCAGCAATAGAAAGAACTTGAAAAAGTTCTTCAACTACGTTCTTTATACATGTCCTTTTAATATTTTTAATATGAGCCGTTGACGAGCAACTTAATTCGCATAAATACGTTATTGAATTTGGAACGTTATGTCGATGGCATATTCAGATATTGAAGCATATTCACACCTTTAGCTTTAAGCCAAAATACATCTATAGGTAGCATAATAATTTTAAGTGGTATGATCGTTGCTAAGGTCAATCAATTCCTCTCGTAGTTTCATGATAAATTCCTTGCACCATAAAATTAATTCGAGTTTGTTTGTTTAAAACGCTTTTAAAAATTAAATATACTCGGAGTGTGAGGCACACTAGTCCCTTCTTCTCGGTGAATTAATGACCGGTTTAGAACCACTGCTTTAAGTTAATTTCAAGAGGATATTCAGTACAGTGATAATATAATTCATAGTGATTCATTGATGTGGATTTGTGGTCAGTTGGGGGCCGGTTAAGTAAAATTTTCCCGGGTTGGGAAAAATTCGTCCGCCCCTGGGTAATAGGCATTTTTGTGTTTTGCCCCCCCCTGCAAAAATTTCTGCCGACGCCCATGTAAACGACTAATTGAAACTCTTTTTATAATAAAAGTGCTGGAAATTTGATTAGAGTTTTGCCAATCCTGGTCCTTCCCGTCACACATATTCATTTGGTTTGTCCGAGAAAAACATCTGTATACCAACTAAATGTTGTTCTTAGACAAGAGATACTTTTAGTTAAATTAATTTAAGAAAAAATTAATATAATATATTATTATACCCTTATCTTGAAGCATTAATTTTAAAATGTTTTTGTTTAGCAAACTCATCAGAATCACACCAGAAAAGAAACTTCATTTGATTTCTTTCTTTCTTGCCATTATCTACTTATATCAGCTTAGTTTACACTATTTCTTATGATGATAAAGATTATTTTCAAAGAATATCTTCCTGTAATATTAGGATAGTGTACTGCTTCCCAAACTTTAAAGTAAATACAGATTAGTAAGTTACTCTAAATCAGAGATTCTCAACCTTTTTTTTGACTGTATCACCCTTTGTTCAGTACATTCAGTAATGCACCACCCTGTTTAGTTCCATTACCATCAAGTCACCTTTAATGATAGGCTTTCCCTACCATGTAAAGATGAAATTCTGGTATTTAAATAAGCACAAGAGTTTATTCTCCTGGTTTTATTTATTTTTGTAAGCAAGAATATGATACACTGTGAATTTATCAAATATTTGCATCACCCCTCAATGACTGTCATGTCACCCTGGGGTGTCATGTCACCCTGGTTGAGAACCACTGCTCTAAATGACAAAGAAAGGAAGTGTTATTGAGAAATCATGACAAAAATGTGATTGGAGTAGAGAGATTTCTGTGCCATGGCTGAAAAATCAAATAGCAAATCATTTAATAAGTAAGGTTTAAAGGTTTATAAGAAGAATATTTTCTTTAACAAAGTAAATAATTTATAATATTCATATAGCCTTTCTTCAAAGTACAAGCAGCGAATCAAAAATATAATGGGACATTAAGTATGGGATAAACAATACAAAATGCATTGCGCAAGAAAAATGTGGATATTAATGAACATTTTACATTACATGGGATGACAAACATAGATATCTATAATATGTCTAACAATAAGATATGTTAATATATAAATGAATTCAACCCAAAGGATGGAAAACTAACCCAATATACATTCTGCAGTTTGTTCTGGACGTCGCTGCTGCTGCAGCATCATCTGTCTCCTTCTTGTTTGCAGAAGAGTGTTGGATCCTCTGCCGAGACCGATGCTTCCTCCATTTCTGTTATTCCCACTCATTCCTTTGTAGCTACTATACCCACCTCCACCTACAAAGCTCATTCCAATGGCTCTCCTCTTATCCATTCCCTCTGATGAAATCTCTCCACTTGTGGTGGTTTCCTCTTCCTCTTCTTCAGGATCGCATTGGTAGTTTACAGAAGCTCCATGGCCAATTGTGAGGCCAGCTCGATAACCAGATAGATAGACCCCATTAGTAATCACAGGAAGCTTGCATGGTGCTGAAATGACAAATAATAGTCTTTTAACTCATATGCTTTAATTTTCCCTTTAAATGGCATTGAATGTGATAAACAATGTTTGGTCATCATTTATTATGGAAGATATTGTTATATCATTAAAGATAAAGGCTTTTAATTTAAGGAAGGTTAAAATTTTAGCTTATAATTGAGAAATCTTATAGTTTATACCATATATTATGGCATATAGGTCGACCTTTGAAGTCTAAAAAATTTTTCCTAAAACTTATACGCCGAACATAAAAAATGTGAACCTTAAATTACGAATAACATCGATATTTAAGAAGACTATTGATCTTTCGGTGGAGGTGATTGCTATTTTGAATCAGCTGTTCCAGTATTTACATATTATGGCATTTAGGTATTTATAATAATTAATTTTAATATTGTATTTACTCATGTAATCCGCATCCTTGTGTACCACATGCCCCCTATTTTTGGATCAGTTTGAGGAGAAAAAAATAAATTCATACTTTAATAAGTTGATGCCTACGGCAGCGGGAAATTATAAAAAAATCAAGAAAATGTGGGGATTCCCCATAGGTGTGTTATCTCCATGGTTCCCTGTAAGCTGCACGACTGCGCAGCCACGCAGCAGTCTTTGAAGTGCCGCACACTAAATTTTTCAAGCGTGCACGATTGTGTGTATTTTAGAATATATCGGAACAGAACCGCGTCAACCCTGGTGCATATCCGCGCACTATCGGCATGTAGGCGCGCATAGCGATATTCATTCCACCCATGGATGAAAAAAATTAGAAGGAACTCTGGTTCTTCCCCGGATTAAAGGAGCATCAGCGGCTCACGATGAATATGGCGAATAGAGATACCAGATGCCAAATTATTCTGGCAAAAAGTGTAGGTAGAAACTGATATTAAATTTTTAATGACAAAAGTGCTTTTCTTGAGTAACAATAATGAACTTAAAACTCAGCTAAAAGGTACAGCTTTAATATTATAAAAATATTACGTCATCTCAATGTTGAAGATGCACCAACGGCAGTATAAACAGTGCATTTAAACACTAAACGTTTCGTGGTCGTGTAGATAAGCGTAAACTTCATATAATTCTTCGCCTTTTGGGAGTATAAACGTAGATGCAAGCATGTTGCCGTAAATTTACTATCAAAACTAGTAATTTTTAAAACTTGGTCAGAAATCTTCATGTATGACCAACATTTTGGGAAAAAAGGTGTGCGGGATACACATTTGCGATATTTTATTGAATTTCCCCACCGTAGAGATCGATCATGATCACTAGGCATAGTTCATTTCGATAGTATCATTAGCAGCTGAAATCAATCGAATTATAGAAAACTTTATTTAGTGGGTCAAGCTCTCCAAAAATGTTTCTTAATGGTTGAAATTAAAACATCTGTCATATGGAATGCTCAAGAAGAATAGCACGGACTCTAAACAATATTTATATATATTTTTATTATTGTTTATTTCTGATTAGTTAAAACTTGGATTGTACATGACTATGACTTTGTCTGAAAACGGTTTCATGAGAAGTATTTTTAAGTGAAAAAGTGGGGGTTGACTTGTACGGCGAACATATGCCTAATCATATATTTTCATCCAAAAAAGCAGGGGTCGCCTTATACGCCGGAATATACGGTAATTTTAGAAACGTCCATCCGTCCCTCCCTGTATCTCAAAAACATTTTGTCATAGAGATATGAGTTCTGAGTTCAAATCTTAACGAAAAATAATTTAAAAAAGCAAATATATAAACCTTATCACCGATTTATGTGATTTTCTTATGCGGAAATAATAGGCAAAATTAGCCTCCAGCAGCCGATCCTGGTCCACCAAATTCTTGCCACATGTAGCTCTAATATGTAGTAACATATCCTAAAAATTTGGTATCTCTAGGTTGAACCGTTTCAGAGATATCGTCTGCACAGTCGGATGGACAGACAGACAAAGTGAATACTTAAGCGATTTGTAAAAAAAATCACTAAAAAAATGTCTTTATTAGAGTTATATCTGCGTTACTGGTGGTGTAGTGGTTAGTGTGTTGACTTCCCGTTACAAAGTTCTGGGGTTCGATACCAGCGAATGGAGGTTTTTCAAAAAAATAAATAAAATTAATTAATAAAAAAACTATCATCGGTGCCTAGCAGTACTGTCAGTATGGTACAGAGACGAAAACGAATTATGTTGGCTGGATCTATGTCCAAAAGAGCCATAGGCGTGATCGGGATGATGTGAACGGCTACAGTACTGCGATGTGGAAAGCAAGAGGGAAACTACCACATTACAATTCTCTAGTAATGATGATATGGTTGGACAATATGAGTTCTCTTGAGGTAAAACATTCCGGAGGTAAAATAGTCTCCGAATCGGATCTCCGGGCAAGGACTGCCTTGAGAAAAACACTTGTCGAAGGTAACTTACGCATAGGTACTTGGAATGTAAAAACAATGAAGAAGGCAGGAAAGCTAGAAAAACTGAAAGAAGAAATGAGAAGAAATAGGATTGACATCATAGGGCTGAGCGAAGCAAGATGGGAAGGAGAAGGGCAGTTCGACTCGAATGAATTCACGGTAGTTTACTCTGGAGGAAATAGTGGGGCAAGGGGAGTAGCTCTGGTACTTAGGAAAGATATGATGAAGAGTGTGACAAAAATAACAGCAACGAACGATAGGTTGATAGCAATAAAGCTAAAAGCAGTCCCAGTGGACATGTTGATAATCCAGGTATATATGACAAAGTCTGCTGATGAAGAAGAAGAAATTGAGGAGATGTATGAACAAATTAACGACATTTATGAAGAAGATGGAAGAAGAAAGGTAAACTGCATAATAATGGGAGATTGGAACAGCATAGTTGCAGTAGGACGAGAAGAAAATGTTGTTGGTAAATGTGGACTTGGGAAAAGAAACCAAGAAGCAGAAAAACTGGTAGAATTCTCTGTTAATAACAACCTAGTAGTGACTAATACATGGTTCAAAAAACATAAACGAAGGCTGTACACATGAGATGGAATGAGATGTCAAATAGTTTACATCCTAGTAAAACAAAGATTCAGGAACAGCATAAAAAACGCTAAGACAATATCAAGAGCAGACATTGATTCAGATCACATCCTTCTAATAGTAGACACAACTAAAAAGCTTAAACAAATAAGGAGAACAAGAAGAGAAAGACAGACTTGGGACCTAGAAAACCTGAAAGAAAAGAAAAATGCATTCTGCACGAAGTTGGAAGATTGCCTTAGAAATTTGGAAAATAAACCGAAGACCATGGATACAGAATGGGAGGAGCATATCGTTCTTCCATTTGAATTACACGGATAGAGCTGAAACGAAATGAGCAAGCCTTTTTTCTTTAGCATTTTAAAATATCTTTAAAATGAGATATCAATACAGGATTTTCACAGTTATGCTGAGAAAACTAAAGTAATTAATTTCCATATCGTAGAAATCCAAATATCATACAAAAATGGCAAAAAATTACATTTTACAACTATTTCTAGTGATTTTTCACAAATTTACTCAATTCATCACCATGGAAACTGCAATTGTTAAAGTCCACTGTTGGCTCGATCCTAATGCATAAGAAGTGTATGCAAATTGTGAAAAAATCATATTGAAACATAATTGTTGGAGATTTTTGGATGATATTTTAATTTCTACGATATGGAAATTAATACATATTTATAATTTTCTCTGCAATACTGCTCACGTTTCACGTCAAAATCGTATTTTTTTGAGATATTTTAAAATGTTAATGAAATAAAGTCTGCAGTCAAAAAAGTCAATTTATACAAGTATGAGAAAAAGAAACTATCTCCTGGATTCAAAAGGAAATACCCATAAAAATGAACAATTTCTTGAGAAAACCACCATGCCAAAAGAATACTTCCATCAGTGCTGCATAACATAAGCAGTTAAGCAGTTTTTCTAGGTCCCAAGTCTGTCTATCTCTTCTCGTTTTCCTTATTTGTTTAGGCTTTGTAGTTACATCGACTATTAGAAGGATGTGATCTGAATCAATGTCTGCTCCTGGTAATGTCTTAGCATTCTTTATGCTGTTCCTGAATCTTTGTTTTATTAGGACATAATATACTTGGCATCTCATTTTATCTCCTGGGCTTTTCCATGTGTACAGCCATTGTTTATGTTTTTTGAACCATATATTAGTCACTACTAGGTTGTTATTAACGCAGAATTCTACCAGTTTTTCTCCTCCTTGGTTTCTTTTCCCAAGTCCACACTGACTGATCTATTATATTTGAAGCATTTCTCTTTCTGAATGATTCGAATGATCGTAATTCTCCCATTAAATTTTAACGGGAAATTCTACTATTTTTCTTATATTATTTCAAAATTAACTATATTACCCAAGTAAGAAAGACCATGCACCATCTTACAATGACTTATAATTAAGATTTTCTTTAATTGCTCTTCTCCAAAAGTATCTATTAAGTATAGCTCTTAAATTACCAATTTACCTGGCTATAAGATGACCCCCATTTACAGAAGGTAATTTGGATAAAAAATATGTTCTATAAGGAATTCTGAAGCAAATAAATTTTAAAAAATAACTAGTTATTTGTTATTTAAATCTCTAAAAATTGCCATAAAAATGTGCAGTGCAAAGATAAGTGCTAGACTAATGGTTCTCAAACTTTGTAGCACAATGGCTCTCCAGAATGTCAAAATTATATACGCCTCCCTTCATTTCTTAAATAAAATATTAATTGCAATTTTAGTTAAAGAAATCATTTCCATCATAAACAATTGGTAATGCTTTGGAAAAATTTTCTGTCATTATACAGCTAACATTCTTTCCTAACGGGAAGATGAGGCTGTTTATCACTAAACATTTTATCAAAAAGTGGCATGCATTTGGACACTGACACTTTCATCTTCTTTTATGCTAGCCGCAGGCAACAGAAAGTCTAGGCACAGCCCCATATGTAAATCAAGTTCACAAGTACAGTAGGACCTCGATAACCATTGCCATCAATAATTGTTGTTTCGATCAACCGTTGTTTGCTGCCAAGTGGTTAAAAAAGGAAAAAATTCTGTTGCCATTTATATGAAGCTGACAAATGAATAAAATGATGATTGCACTGTAGCTGAGAGAGAAATATTGCTGCCTGCCAGTACTGTGTCCTGACATACTGTCGCCTGAGGCAACATACTATGTAACGCATGTTTAATTTTGTAACATAGACGTCAACACACTTCACCTATCGAAATGGTGTGCTGCGGCTGTTCTCGGAGAGCATTTAGTCAATGGTGTTAGAGTGAAAATATTTTCACGTAAACAGAAAGAGGGTTAAACAAATACTAATACTATTTAGAATTTTGCCTTCAAATCTAAGAATCAAACAGCAAAACGTTCCTTCGTGGCTTGCTGCAGTACAATTGTCAACTCATCTGTCAACAGTTAACATAACCCCCCTCATATATTTCTTAAATATTTTTAGTTTATTAAACCCTAAGTGATAGAAATTTCCCCAAAACGCAGTGCTAGTGACAGTGCTTCTAAAATGTCCAGAAATGTGACATCCTTGCAAATAAAACTAGAAGTGAATGAATGAAAATGCTGCAGAGTCTAAAATTTCCAGTAAACTAAGATCTAAAAATTCAGTTTTATATAATGCGTGTAAGGTCTTTTTGAATGAATTATCTACTTATGACACTGCTTCTATGGGAAAATTGGTTTCGACTACCATTCTTTTTTTTATTTACCATCCTTTCGCTAAACATCGGGATTTCAGGAACCAATTAATGATGGTTATCGAGGTCCTACTGTATCTCTATTCAATAAAAATACTATTGGCTATGCGACAGTATATCTGCCAACATTTTTATAAATCTGGATTAAACAATTTTTATGGTGAAATTTACAAAATTTTGTGCCTCCCCATCGTTAGGCTCATGCCTCCCTAGGGAGGCACACCTCACAGTTTGATAAACACTGCGCTAGGCTATTCATAATCACTGACATTATTTGTTATTTATTTATTTCTGTGTTTGAAAATATGAGATAATGTCCAACCTGTGATTTAAAAAATAAAAAAATACCTCATCTTATAGCCAGGTAAATATAATATAGTTAAACCTCTCTAATCTGGCATTCTGTAATCTGGCAACTCCCCTAATCCAGCATAGTTCCCAAGTTTGGCATTATTCCCATGAATTGCATTTGGACATAATGCAAGTACAAATACAGGCTACTCCCGAGATTCGACAAATTTGAGATTCAACAAATTCAAGATTTTGACCCAGCTGATCGAATTGGGAATTAGTTTAAGTGAGGTAATTTTTGTCCCAATCAACCACATGAGTTTTAGTTTCAGTGTAGACATAGTTATTTCTGCTGTAATTGTTTGAATTTGTGCTGATTTCACTCTTTTTCTGTTAATCTTTTATTTAAATTTATTTATCACCAGTACTTGAAAAGGAGCGATTGGGAATGATAAAACAGCAACTTTTAATTTATAAGAAATGTAGTTTAAAAAATGAATAAAAGTTAAAATGTAGAGTTGCTTGTAAGTGCAAATAAATGTCCACCATCGCAGCATTCTGTATATTTTTTAGAAGTTGGTTAGAATATTATAAAATCATAATTTTTAGAACAATAAATGATTATTAAAAAGACTAATAAAGTTAAGTAAAGAAGAAAACATTGCACATTGGGAGCCTAAAAAAGAAATATCCCAAGCTACCCCAAGCCACTAAAGTGTTTAATTAACCAATCAGTCTTAGGTAATGTTTATGGTTACGAATTTCTGGGATTTTCCAATTGACTTTCCACACTGTTAATTTTGAACATTATCTGGAAAAAATAAAAATTTTCTTTCCTAACTGACACAATTTCTGCTACCTTTAATGGGCAGATTTCAAAGTGAAGGGTTTCAATTGTTAGTTTTTCTATAATTGCATAAATAAACTGATATTAAACTGAAACAGTCAGGATTGTTATTCAGAAACCAATGTAGTGGTAAACGCTGATTTTCTGTCATTTTTGACACTATCCATTTCATTACAGCCTCAAAAATTTTGAAATAGTATAGTATTTACATACATAACTTTAGAATCAGAATAAAGACAGCATTTAAGGTACAGACTACCATAAAATAAAGCGCATGTACCTTAAATTTTTTTGTTTATTAGTTTATTATTAAATGTTTAAATAACATTGCATGCAGTTCACTTGTTTATTTTTATATCTAATATGCTACAAAACTTAATTTTGTGAAGAGGCTGACTTGGATTAGCTTAATGGTTATGTAACTCCTGTAATCCGGCAAATTCCCTAATCCGGCTAGGGTCATTTCCTGAGCTTGCCAGATAAGAGAGGTTTGACTCTATTTATATTATGTATGTTCTTTATTCTTTATACTATATGAATATATTTAGACACTTTTATACTTTAAAATAAATAATTATCTAAAAATGTCATAATTTTCTGACCTGGGACACAGTCAGGCATCTGGTGTGGTGGTCCAGCCCACTCTCCATGCCAGCATCGAAGGTTTGTTGGACCTTGGGCATTGTAACCTGGGTTACAAGAAAATTCGACAACTTCACCATGTCTCACATCCTGCAAAGGTTCCTCCTCTTCCTCCTCTTCACCAATTCCAGAACTACTTCTCGATGCACTGCTCCCTCCAAGTTTGTAATGGCCTTGCTCAGTGTATGGTATAAGACAGGGCACTGTTCAATTCAACGTAATGAAAGAAAGATAAAAATGAACTTCTTGCATTAATTTTTCAAAAGGAAACAAAACAAAAAATAAGGATGACGTAGCCTTAAAACATTTTGTTTAAGATGAGAGAGTTGAAACTATTAATGTCCAGATTCTATTACTGCAACATTTTCAGAGAGGACGGCACATATCAAATACAACATCAATTGAATTGTTTTCAACCGAGTTTCCCCATGGAAAAACATCCAATTAAAAGGAATTTTTTTCTTTGTAATCCTGCAATTAACATTTTTCTTTTTTGAAAATAACGGTGAACTAATGAACTTATCTATGGTTAAAAATAAGTAGATGTAAAACAGATATAAGATGTAATAAAATGGTAAATAATTCAGAAATTGCTCATATAAGTTTGTTTAAATGATGTACGGAAGTCTTTTGAAATGTATAATCACTTCATGTAGTTGCTTCTTGCCAAATTACATTTGTTATTCATTAACATGTATAGCCAGAGGCAAAGGAAATTTGAAAGACCATCCTTGCAACAAAAACAGAAATTAAAAAAATATAATTATTTAGTACTCACTTATCACACATTCAGGTTTCTGAGGTTTCCATCGGCCCTTAAGACAGCGTGCAGTACGGTTGCCAATATTAAGTCGATAGCCAAGGGCACATGATATACGCACTGCCGATCCAGATGGATAAACCCCAATGACACTTTGGCTGGCTCCAGGAGCAGGTCCATCACCATCAATGTCTGTCATTCTCCTCCCTCCTCCAGTTCTCACCACTCGTATGCTCACAATGGACTCGGTTGATAATACATCGCAGGCAACTGGCGGACGATTTCATCTTCATATTTATATCATAGCCAAATTCACCCAATGGGTTTATTTATTTTTTTTTGAATAGGTTGCAGATGGGTTAGGAATCGCGAGCAGGATCAGGGCTATCTTAAAGTCACGCACATATTAATAATATAGACGATGCAAAAAAATTTTATGAAATAATAAAATCACAGCAAGGCTATGCAGCAGAGAGGAAAAAAGTGAATTTTTTTAAAAAACATACGGACAAACCATATGCATACATCAAAAAACTTAAATATACAGTGAATAAAATGAGAAAAATTTAAATGCATTTAAAAGTAAACAAATTATTCAGAGAAAAGTCATGAAGCTATAAATAATTTAACAAATGAGTTTTGTTTGGCACATAAGAAGAAGAACATGTATATATTTTTTTAAGGGAAACCTAAGGAAAGAAAAAAATTTCAATAAAGACAACTTTTAATGGTGTGCACAACTTTAGGATCAGCCTGAAATTCAACTGGCAGATTGAAAGAGTCATCACAATAGAAATCTTAAGGTTTTTACTACTTTGTTCTCTATACTTGCAGTGGACTTGTGTTTATATTAGAAAAAAGGTGTAAGACGGTTGCTATTTACCTGACTACTCAGGAAGGATTTTATGTTTCAATCTTGGACATCATGCACTAATAATGAAATAGAATATATAAGCATCATTAAGAATATATATATATATATATATAAGAATACAAATAATAAAGCACTTAAGATAAATGTGTGACTATAAAAATTCGTCATGATGCAGTAAAAATGTTTCCTTAACTAGTTAGTTGCTGGAAAAGATAGAGAGACAGCTTAACATTGCCAAGTAAGTGTAATTAATAAAAAAATTATAACCTTGAAATAGTAAAGGCATGGGATATTTCAGTACAAGAAAGCAAATGCTCAATGTGGTAAAAATTGTTCATCATTCTCAAATCCAAAATATATTCGTTCAAAAATGTGTTCAAGAGAATAAAATAAACAACACGTGCATTGAGAGATTGATTTGTTATGTTTTTAACACAAAAACTTTTAATTCACCTCAACCTCACCTGAGGGTGAAGGCAGTCTTATCTGTCTTATCTCTTGGGCAGGCGTGGGACAGATAAGGTCCACTAGACAAATGAAAACAACCCAAAATAGGTACCATTACAATGTACACTAGAGCAAGAGTGCCAAGAAAAAAAAGCAATGATCTATTTAAAGGTTCTTTTCGTTTTCTTTTCACTTGGGGAACATGTAGAAATCAGATTTCCTAGACCAGAATCATTAAAATTGTGCATTTTCACCATTAAAAGGGTCTTTTTTTCCTCGTTAATTTCATCAATCATATCCACGAAGAAATCCACTCACCTTTCTTCCCCTTTCCCCCCTTCTTCTTCCCTCCCTTCTTTTTCTTCCCACCTTTCTTTCCCCCGCCTCCTCCTCCTCCACCTCCTCCTCCCTTCTCTCCTCCCTCCTCTCCTCCGCCACCTCCACCTCCTCTCCCGCCTCCTCCTTTCCCTTTTCTCCTCACTCCAGGCCCTTCGTTCCCATGGCTCATAGAATGCTGCTGGTTCCTCACGATGTGATCTGCTCTCAGGGCCCTCCTAGACCTGGCCCAATCGAATCCCATGCCTGTACCTGAAGTGAGGCGATACTCGTTTAAAGTCTCCAGTCCGACGGGATAAGGTTTGTACACTACATTCTCTCTTTCCATTTCGTCATCGGCAACTTCCTCAATGTTTCGCTTATCACGATTGTTATCCACGTGGTGGCCAGTCAGATATCTCATGTGTTTCTTTTTCAGGCCCTCGACACTCCTCTTTCTGCGTCTTTTCTTTTTGGAATTTTTGTCTCCGTGGCCGTTTCGATTGCGTTGCCACCTGGAATATTCGTGAATTCCAGGTATCGTGGCATGCTGGACGTTGGATGCTCCATTTAATGCCCCGTCGCTGCTAAGGGTTAGACCATGGAATAACACTCCCAACGTACCTGACGTCGGAAGGTCGTCGAGTAGATGAGATGTGATCTTTGCCTTACTTTCCATCTCCTTTTCTTCTGACCATTTATCAATGCTAGGTGGTTTTACATGCAGGAAAGCGGATCTTCTTTTCCTGTCATAGCTGCTCTTTTTCAGGCGTATGTTCTCGGCATTGAATTCATTAGCTAGACGCATCAAAAGTTCATGAGATCTGGCTATATTTAGGCCGCTTAATATGTTCTCTTTGAAGTTTATTTTCTTCCCGTGGTATGGATTTTTATATGCGGATGACTCTTTGTAAAATGGTGGAAGAACTATGCTGGTTTTATTGTTATCCCATTCAGACTCATTCACAGAACGGTTCCATCGCAACCTCGGGTGCTGTCCAGGTACGCATCTTGAATAAGAAATAAAAACTTATCTAATACTATGCCAATTTTTAAAACATTTCAATTTTAATTATTTTAGTTAAAAGGCTAAGAGTTACATATTTATTTAAACTATCTCAGAGTTAAGAATAATTTGAATGACTTAGAATGACTTTTAGAAGTTTTTTTTGGGAGGTCCATATTTTAACGCAAAGTATGATATGATCAACCTGCCAATGGATCATGACTCTTTCTTAATGCATATTTCTTTCTAGCTCAGGTGAATCATTTAATTATACAGGTAATATAATCTCATTGTATAGCGAACATGATATTACAATATGATGTAATTGACAAGGTAAAACCTAAAAATCCATTTTGTAGTGCAACTGACAAAACATTGAATAATGCTGAGTTTAATATTCAGTGAGAAATTGCTAAGGATCTTCATAATTGCACTATCATAATTTATATTACTGACACTTTGTGTTATAAAATTTACTGTAAAATAATAAAAAAGCAAGGCTAGTATAGCTTTTTAAAGAAGACATCATGTACTGAAAGACATACAGTATATATTCAGATTAAGATTAAGAGCTTCAGCTTATTCATACAATCAACCATGACAATATTATTGCAAATTAATTATTTATAAGTATTATGTTTCAATTATTTTCCTACCTAGGTAATTGCTTTGGAGACCATTTTCCACCTATGCATGTTGCTCCAGGTGGTCCATCAGCGAGAACATAACCCCTGATGCAATCATACATTATTTGCTTGTTATTTGTTACCTTTCGCACATAGTGCCTGTAATCATACAGTCCCATATTTCCCACAAGCATCACTTTCCCGTGATCTATGTAGCCAGGGAATGGGCAGTACACTGGAAAGAAAAACATAATATGCTTGCTTAATAATTTGATACTTTTGATTAGCACAAAATTTTATGCTACCTTGACATTCAGGACCTTACTATTCTTAGTATAGGAGCAATTGGCAATATTTTTCAAGTTTTCATGCATGATCTTGTTTTTCTCAGTGTATGAATCTTCATTTACATATAACAAGGACAGAATTTTAAAGATGAAATACTAACTTCCAAATTTTGACTATAATCTTAGTCACAAGGTTTCATATTACAATCATTGAACAAAAATATTATTTATTTTATGCTGTAGCCCAAAATATTTTTTTCTAGGCTTATGCATAACTTTAAAATCAAATGATTGTAAATTCAAAAGATATGCTCAATGTTACTTCATTGTGCTATGTTAATATTTAAAATAAATGAGGCTGCCATTGCTTGCCAGTTGAAATAAAGAATAAGGTCTAATAGTTTTCTATTTTTCATATCTTTTTTTCTGAAATTAAAAAAAATATTATGACTGTATTAGATGCCAGGAGATACATTTTATGAAATGTAGCCTGCAACTCTCTTATTTAGTTTTTTCTTAAGAAAGCTTCTTATTTCTAAGGAATATGAACCAATATATGACAAAATAAAGCCAAAGATGGTTCAACTATGCAAAGTTTTAAATTATTGTAGTTATCAATCATACTCCATGAAAGGCAATTTGCTTTGAGAACTACATCTCACCTTCTTGACAATAAGGTGTATCTGCAGTCCAGTTACCATAGCGACATTCAGTAACATTTTCTCCTCCTTTAAGTGTATAACCATCTTTACATTTAAATCGGGCTTTCATTCCATGCTCAGTTTTAGGTGCAATTACCATTCCATTTCGTGGAGCTTTAGGAAGATACTTGCAGCGAGCTTAATTAAAAAATGAATAGTAAAAATCATTAATTTGTTATCATAAAACATTCAGGACTAAAATTTAATGAAACTATTCTTAACATTTTCTATTAGTGTAATATGTAAAAGTACACTGATCACAAATGACAACTAATTTTTTCAAATTAAATTAAAGATAGCATGTAAACCTGTGCAACTGTGCTTAAATAACTTTAGCAGAAAGATTTACAAGGAAAACAATGAGTAATGTACAACAAGGCCATCTTTTACAGAAAAGTCTTCATTCTTTATTTATTGCTGTGTTTTACCTGGTTGGCATCTTGGTATATATGTCCATGTGCCATTGTTGCATGTAATTGGTGAAGCGTTATAGGAAAGTTCGTAACGTGGCTCACACATTACTGTGAGAACTTCACCGTGCTGGACCACAGGGGGTGGAAGAGGAGATGGGGTTGTTGTGGATGCCGATGAAGTTGTGCCAATACCACTTCTCTTTCGAGGAGTTGGAGGAGGTGAGGTAGATGATGTAATGGATGCAAATGTTGAAGGAGCAGAGCCATTTATTGTGACACGACCATGATGAACACTTGGAACCACACAGGGAGCTGAGGGTACCATATAATTTTATTAATTAATGAAATACAGACTGGAATTGGATTTCTATGGCATCATATAAGAACTGATTAATACAATACATTATCATCTTGTAAAAGAACAATTAAGTTTATGGAAAAATTTTTTCAACGTTTATGAAATATAAGATTGGCAAACATTTGGTAAGCCTTCTAAATATTAACTCCTCTTTCTGTGAAAGTCAACTTGACTAACTAAAACAGGGATCTGCAACCTGGTGCTCACGAGCACTGTGGTGCTCTTTAGCAGTCATACTGTTCACTTCTAAAATGCTAAAAGTCTTTCCTTTATAGCATTAATTTGATTTGTTCTCCTGTTTTCTTTCTAAACCTACCAAAGAACATTTTAAATCATAATGACGTTGATTTGATTTAATTTATGATTATTCTTACTATTACAAAAGCATAGTGGTGCTCACTGGGTGCTCTAGAACGTAAATTGGTGCTCGCCACATTGGAAAGGTTGCAGAACCCTGACCTAAAACATGATTACATTTGACAGAGTTGTACAACTGAAATAAAACAATCAAGAGGAATTCAAATATTTGCGAATTAGAAAATTGCAGAAATGTTGCAAAAAATGAAGGATTACTTGTTTAATTCATACAATATTTGATGTTTAATATATATATATATATATATATATATATTAAACATCAAACTATAAATGAATCATTGTTAACAGTTATTAATCACTTTATTGAATTTGAAATTCTGTAAGATTAGATAAGTAGGTAGTAAGTAACTAAGACAAGTTGGTTCAATTAAAAATGGTATTTCAAAAGGTTCAACTTTTATATGTTTCCATTATTATCAATATATAACATATATATGAATAAGATCTACTGAAATTCAATTGACAATTGCATTTATACCAGTCAGTGTTGGGGAAGAAGAAGGTAAAGGTTTTCAATTTTTACAGTTGCAAAGCTCTGTTAAGGAAATATCATACAATGACATCACAAACCAAATATTTATTAAATTAAGTCTACAGAATAATTAAAACCAAAATAATATTTTAAAACATTTTCATATTTAAAATAAGTGGCTTCAAATAATTGGAAATTAGATGCTAGCTGTGAAGTCATCAGGATTATTCAATTTCAAGTATTCATTGGATACTCCAAAATATTTTTGTAAACTCACAGAAATGAATGGGTATAATTGTCTGTGATGCTGATACAGATGAAACACTATTCATATAGGTTAAAATTGATTTAAAATGCATATTGTTTAAAAGAAAATATACTGTATATTGCGGCATGTAAGTTGACCCAGTGAATTAGTTGATCTTGACTTTTCGACTTGAAAATACAGTGGAATCCCGATATAAGGTTTACCAGCATTTAAGGTGGTTTTTTTGTGGCCCCGACCAAAGCTCTATATAAATAATGTATTGTATCACCCGATTTAGTGTTTCTCGATTTTGTGAATTGTCTGCAATTAAGGGACAAAATTGTGGTCCCTTGCGGGGCATCGCCTCGATTTCAGGTGCATTTACACCGTGACTCGAGAATATTTCTTTTGGTGGAGATGTAATATATTAATTCAATCTAACCATCAATGGCACAACACATACTGGCGTTGTTACTACATTAAATAAACTCAAAAGAATTAATATTTAGTCATGCTGTTTTGTCAATCCACCTTAAATGTCCTAATCTGTTATGTAATTCACGAAAGTTGCGATGACGTCTTCACGTGAACACAGATTTTTTTACGTTTCAGTTCTCAGGCGCTCGCTCACTAACGTGATGTGTTAGGTAGTTGGGCCACCTGCATTTACTGCAGCCATATTTACCTTGTTAACCCGAAAGGAAGACAGCCCCAAAAAAAGGGAAGTCTTATTCACAACAATGTTATTATTACATCGAGGCGGCGATGTTATTAAAACTTTGGATGTATGTTCTTACTCATCAGTCACTGTAGCATTTCCCTACACCGCACAACATACGCAATCAAATTTGCGAGCCCACTTCGCATAAAGGGCCGAAATTTAACAAATGAGACTAAAAGGACGTTAGAACTGTTAGCGTTGTCATTTTATGCACGGTCAGCCGATAACAGATGTCGAAACGTCTGCCAATGCTCACCACACTGCTTTACTGAGGGATAATTATTCGAAACTTGTAAATACAGTAAAACTCTGTTATAACGCGTCTCACTATACCGCAGATTCGGATATACTGCGGGTCTAGTCATTTCCTCCAAAATGATTCCATTTATTTTCTTCGTAAATATCCTTGTTTCAAATTTTACCGTGATTTATTTTCTTCGTTAACAACTTGGTTCAAATTTTACCACAATTTATTTTCTTCGTAAACAACGTGATTCAAATTTTACCGCGATTTATTTTCTTCATAAACAACTTGGTTCAAATTTTACCGCGATGCTTAACTCCCGTCACTGTCTATAAGAATGATAAGAAATTGTAGCTGAAGTCTAGAACTGAGGAAGAGCAGAAAAATTATCGGATGATAGCGAGAATGAAGAGATGTGTGAGGTTGAGACCCCTTAAATAAGCAAAGTATTGGATAACATCAGTGAAGTAATGAATTGGATGCAGAGACAGAGTGATTGTGATCATCTTCATCTTTTACATTTGTAAAACATTAAGACGTATGTGACGAAGAAACGCCATCAGCTGTCGTGCCAAAAGAAAATATCGGACTATTTTAAAAACACCAATTTAAGTAAGGTATACATTTAAATCAAAATACGATATCAGTTTTCATAGTATTTTTCAATTAAATTTGTTATAACGCATATACTTTCACGTATTTTAAATACCACGGGTTGCCGATAACGCGGGTGTACATTGTCTCCCGAAACCCGCGTTATAACGGGGTTTTACTGTATTATGACAGTCTAGTATATACTAGACTGTGGTATTATCTAATATAACCCATGCGAGCCCAAATATATCATGTATTCATTATAGCATGTGAACTTAAAAAACTTAAAGGATCTGCACACTTGGTTGATTCCTCCTATATAGGAACGCTTCATTTAAGTGTTTATTTGCTTAAAAGTTTTAAGAAAGTTTGTCTCGGAAAAATTAAAGATCGCAAATTCACTGCTAGGAGGTGCAATGAGGGTCACAGCCATGAAATGACTACTAATTTCGCAAAAAAACCATAAGCTAGAAGAATCGCCTTCGCCGGAGGACTTACAGTTGCTATTATTCTCAACCATCTTCATTCTGTGAAATTTTATGAATGAAAAAATTGATCGTAATTAATCTATACACTTAATATTTGTGTTTTAACTAAAAAACATATTTGACATTAATGAACTGCCATTTAGTCTTTCAATTTTAGATAACCCCCATTTAATGTATTACTCGATTTAAGGTACAAAAAACTTGTCCCCAACGCAAACGTTACATGGGGATTCCACTGTACATGATTAGGCATATATTCGCTGTATAAGTCAAACTCCATTGTTTCACTTAAAAACACTTCTCATGAAATTTTTTTCAGACAAAATTAAGGTCCTGTACGATCTAAGTTTTAACAAAACAAATAAACGTAATAATAAAAATATACAAATATTGTTTACAGTTCATGCTATTCTTCTTGAGCCTTCCATGTGACAGGTGTTTTAATTTCAATCAATAAGAAAATGTTATTTGTGGAGAACTTGACCCACTAAATAAAGCATCCTATAATTCGATTAATGTCAGATGATAACAATACTATTGAAACTTACTATACCTAGTGATCACAATCGATCTCTATGGTGGTGAAATTCAATAAAATATCGCAATTGTGTACCCCGCACACCTTTTTTTCCCAAAATGTTAGTAGGGACTGCTTGTCATAGATGAAGATTTCTGACCAAGTTTTAAAACTGTGAGTTTTGAAAGTAAATTTACTGCAATACATTTGTGTCTACATTTACACTCGCAAAAGACGAAAAATTCTACGAAGTATACACGTATCAATATGTCCAAGCCAACTTTTAGGGTTTAAATGTGCGGTTTATACTGCCATTGGTGTGTCTTCAAGAGTGGGATGACGTAATATTTTTATAATATTAAAGCTGTATCTTTTAATTGAGTTTTAAGTTTATTATTGTTACTCAAAATAAGCAGTTCTGTCCTTAAAACTATCAATTTCTACCTATACTTTTAACAGAATAAGTTGGCATCTGGTATTTGTGTTCGCTGAATTCATCGTGAGTTGCTGACGCTCCTTTAATCCAGGAGAGAAGACACCAACAGGGAATCCCCACATTTTTTAAATTTTTTTATAATTTCCCACTGCTGTAGATATCAACTTATTCCAGCATGAATTTATTTTTTCTCACTGAACTAGCCCAAAAATATGGGTGCATGAAGTACACAAGGGTGCGGGTTATGCAAGTAAATATAGTATTAAAATTAATTATTTTAAATCTAAAAATAAATGTCTGAAGGAGCTGATTCAAAGTAGAGATCACCTACACCTGAAGATCAACTGCCTTCGTAAATATCAATGTAATTCATCTGTAATTTAAGGTTTACATTTTATATTTGGTGTATAAGTCAATGTTAAGTTTTAGGAAATTCTCTTAAAGCTTTAAAGGTTGATTTATACACTGCGATATATGGTATATAAAGAGTAGTGAATTATAGCTTAAGTTTAGCTACAGTGTCATCACATATCCTTTTGCCTTCTTACTGGTACATAAAAATACTTAATGGAACACTGCTAAAATATTTTCTTCTTTCTAAAGTTGACCTGTGCAATTTATTTGGTTTGTACTGCAAGTTTACACAAGTAATTCATCCAGCAAGGGTTACATCCTTCAAACTTATGAAACTAAAATTTTGTGACAAAAATAGCACTGTATATTTGTTGAGACAATCCCCAGCACTGACATATGAGGCATTCCCTAAATCACCAATAAACATGCTAAATGACAATGTTGTCCTTTTGGAAGAGATAACAATATAAAATAATACAATCTTAATTTAAGTTTGTAGTAATTGATCAAAATAAATGGATTATCTAGCAAAATGATTACTTTTATGTTCTAGTAAATATGGCTAAAAACAGTTTATATATAACAACGATAAGAATTATTTTTATTTATACTAACAAAGTTCACCCTGTTTTAACAGCATTCTAATTCCCTGAGATCATATATGCTATACTATTTCTAATAAAACTATGAAAACCATGTGTAACTAACTATTCATATTATACACAGAACTATTTCTGCTATGTCAGTTAAGCAAAACATTTTAACATCAGTGCTTAAATGCATACTTGCATATAACATTTTATGACATTTAGTAATACTAAACATTTCACACATTTCAGATTGTACACTCACTGGAGTAAAACAATTTGTATGAAACACGGATCATATAATAATATTTTATTTTGGCATAGTGATTCTTGCGCATTTGTATTTTGTAAACACGTGGTGATTTATTTGTGAACAATTTAGGTGCTGCATATGGTGTACCATTGTATTGTCATGAGCATTATGAATGTTGTGCTTTTGGTTGCAAAAAGTAAGGTAAAAGAGGTGCATTATTAATTTTTGGTGAAAGGTCAGTCAGAATGAAAAGTATGCATGTGCACAAATGCTAAAAAATGCTAATGCATTGGGTGTGAAATGATGCAGTTTTATTGATAATGCTACGGATAAGTTCTAAAAGCTGAGTAAATTTTGCATACATTCTAATTCTTATAAATTATATAATGCACTGTGTACATTCTATATATAGTTGTTATATTTGAGTTTATATGAGGTGATAAGGTTCAGGCAGGTATAAAACCTAAACTACCTAATATGTATATGCAAAACTTGTTTGGTGTGAAACTTGCATTCCATTTCGTGCAAGCTTCAATAAATTTTGTTATAATCATTTAAAAAGCACTTAGAGAATTTCATGGACAAGAGAAGATGCATAAAAATTTATTCTAATGCAAAGCAGAAAACCTACATATACATACTCATAAAGCTTTATTAGAATTAGAACTATCAGTTCAAATATTAATTAGAAAATAAGTTAGAAAGTGCATATATAGAAAAATAGAGAGCAATGGAGAAGTCTTACCAAGACACTGAGGTACAGGGTATCTCCACTTGCCATCCACTTGACATACTGTCGATGTGTTGCCAACCAAACGCATTCCTTCATGGCATCGGAAGATAATGGATGCACCAAGAGTGGTGCCGCCTTCAATGTTCTCAAGCCACCCGTTGTACAGTGGGCCAGGGTGGCCACAGTTGATTTCTGCATTTGGGAAGTCATGGGAAACACCAGGACAACCAAATGACAAGTTATGCGAAGTTACTCGCAGGGAAGTCAAATTAAACAAAATAAAGCGGCTTTCATTTTAAACAAATGATTATGAGATGATTCATTGAAAATTTCAAAATGAATTGATGAAGTAATAAAGAAAATTCTAACAAGCAAAATGATTAAAAAATAAATTTCTGATTTATATTGTGCCTTCGTTTAACTTTTCTATGAAAAGCAGCATTAAATGATGGAATGTAATATTAAGCAATAATATAAATTATTTTAATTATATACTGGTTTAGTTGTCTTGGCATTTTTAATGGGGAAAATCAACATAAAGTTTTGTGTATCTATACTTAGTTCTATAACTCTTAAAAAATGTGGCCTTCTTTCTTACGCCAGAAAATATATGAAAAGGAAATAAATATTCAACACTGTTAATTTAAAATTGGTATATTTAGAATACCATGCATTTTGCTAATTACGAAGTTGAAAATAAAGCCGTTTAATGCACACATGCAACACACAGCCAGTGACAAAATAGCATGCAAAAGCAAAAATTACAAACGTTTTAAAATTTCATGCTCACTATTTTTGCTAATATCATTTCAAAATGTATGATATGGGTATTATTGAACATAGAAACATTGGTGTACAATTGTTTTTATGGAGTGGATGAAGTGTGAGCATATTAACAGAAGAATGAAATCAACACTAAACATTTAAACAACATAAATGACATATTAGTAAATAATGTTCACTATTGCTAAGAATTTTCTCATCTGTTTATTTAGATAAGGTTTTAGAATGGCTATGTTACCTAATTTGGTTTTGAAGTGTAATTTAAATTAATCAATTATACAGTCATGCCTTGTTTAGTGCAAAGGATACGTTCCGAACGGTCTTTGCACTAACCAAATTTGCGCTAAACAAACCGATTATAACATGAACTAAGTATTGATCAGTTTGCGAAATTGCAAGGTTCGCTAATGTTACTTTTTTATTTTTTAATATTAATTCATTAAAAATCAATATTAATACAATTTTAAATCTTTCGCAGTGGTGCTCGCATTATGCATAGATCGCTAGGTTCTGCAAGTTATCATTTTCGTCACTGCAGTGCTCAAATCTATGCATAAATTACTTATTGTATGTATGTATTTTCAATAATTGCTTGAAATTCGTCAGGAAACTTTATAGCTGCATCTTTATTAGCACTTCTTGATTCACCTGTAAAACGAACGCTATGTATATTTGCACGGCATTTAAAATTTTGAAACCAACCGAAACTGGCATGAAATGTTTCTGAAGAATCTCCACCCTCTTCTTGCTTTACACATTCAAACAGGGAAAATGCTTTAATGCAAATAATTGCTTGACTAAGGGGCATGTGTTCATTAGAATGTTTAGAATCAATCCACAACACTAGCAGCTTCTCCATTTTTTCAAGCATATTACTAACAAGTGATCGTGTGAGTTTCTTCGCAGTTACTGCACTAGCTGCTTCAATGGTACTTTTTATTTTGTCTTTACTTAACAAAATTGTATGTATTGTAGAAGTTGTGAAGTTAAACTTATGTGCAATATTGCTCTGATGCTCACCTTCTTCAAAACACTGAATCACTTTTAGTTTTTCCTCAAGATTTATGTTTTCCTCGATAATTTAGGATTATTTTCTACACTTTGATTGCCTTTACTCAATTCTCTCCTTTCTGCCATGATCGCCATGATTTACTGAAATTATTTCCCCCTATTTACTGTTAAAATGTTATTTTGCCATAGATACCGTATTTACTCGTGTACCCTGCGCACATTTTTTCCCGAAACGCTGGGGAAAAATGGGGGTTCGCATCTTACACGAGGATTTCTAAACAGGTTATATAAATTGTGTGTATCGATAGTAAATTCTCTGCAATATTCTTGTGTCTACGTTTATATTCGTAAAAGACGTCGAATTCTACGAAGTATATGCGTATTTATGCGACCAAGCAAACATGTAAGTTACGCCCGCGCTGCAGGCAAAACTCACAAAAGTAGGCAGAAAGAATACGCAGACTAACTGATAACTATAGTTAAATGACTACCGAGGGTTTGCTGGCTTGAAAATAGGTAGGTTCAAGTTTGGTCCTTTTCCCTCATCCACTTCAAGGAATTCCGAGTGGTGAAATATGGTTGTGAATGAAAGATTCCATCGTTCGAAAGGAAGACAGAAATCCACATCTCAAGTGTTTGGACTCGTTTGTTCGTAACCTTCCAATATTTACTCACGAGACGATATGCGAAAAAACTCCCCATCCACCTAAGGAAGTTCCCGTTCATAGATGAACAAGTAGTTCGTGAAGCTCAACATCTGTTTGTAATATTACGTCAGAAACAGAAGTGGAGGCAAAGTTGTGTAATAATACAACAAAAACAGTTAAGAGATTAACAAAAGAGGACTATCGGTGAGGAGATTTCTGCTAGTATCGTCATAAAGAGATCATCCAATAAATTTCGTCACGTAGAAGGGAGAAGATGCTTAACTTCAGCAGAACTTGTTTCAGGGAGTGGGAATCGGTGACTTAAAAAAAACTTATTCTGGCCCAAATTAATTTTTTCTTTCCGAACCGGCCCAAAAATAGGAGTTCACAGGTTACATGAGTAAATACGGTATTAAACAAAACACAGCAAATATGTCATTGGACCTGATTACATGAAAACAGCTTTCCTTTATTTTTTTAAATAAACAAAAGCCAGCCATACATACAGTATTTATTTTATTAAAAAATAAATAAAAATGTATACCACGGGTTTCCAACTGCGCTATATCAAAATTGTGCTAAACAAACATGCGCTAAACGAGGCATGACTGTATCTGTTTTGAAATTAACAGTTTATCAAATTGCATTAACATACAAGTTTAAGAAATTGTTAAATAATTAATTAGGAACCCACTGAAGAAAAGAAGAAGATTTCTGTATGCTAAACTTGAGAGTATTGATTAAACTTACCTATTGAAATCAATTAAACATCGTAATAATCAATTAAATTTTTTATATCAATGGAATAAAATATTAAGAGCTTAGTATTTTAATTTAGATGCAAGATGACAATAGTATTTAAGAAAAATCATATTTAAGATGTTAAAAGGTAAAGTTAAGAAAGAAAATATCCAGCTAAAATAAGCTTCCCCTTTAGTGGCAGCATAAGGCTTTAAAATTTTAAAGCTTATTTAAATATTTAGTGGTTTACATTAAAACAGAATAGACTAAAACATCAATACAGTCATATCACATTATTCAGCAGGAGAGGGATATATAAAAGTATAACAAATGAAGGAACTGGAAATAACTGGTCAACTCTTTCTAAAGGAACTAATGAGATAAGGGTGGAATGCTTTTATGGACCATGTTCTTAGGGACCAAATTTCTTTATAAAAAGAATTTTCAGATACAAAATTATACATGAATCAATACTTTATAATCCAGTATGAAATAGGCAAATATGAAACTGTGTATAAAAATATAAAAATAAAATGATGATAAGGAATTCTATTCTATTATTCTTAGCTTAAATGCATATAAAGTGCATGACATACATAATTTAATTTTCATTTCATCTCAAGTTTTGGCTGTTTTCATATTAAAAAATTTTTTTTAGGTAGTTAGGAATGTCAACCATGGCAATGAGTGTCCCTAGATTAGGAAGACTGTACCGAACAATGCACTTTGATATCATCACAAAGAAAGTAAGTTAAATATACAAGTTAATGTTAAAAGGGTCCCATACAAGTCACAGGGTCCCGGTCACCTTACCTCTCTAGGGGTGGCCCTATCTATGACTTTCTTTTGGCTGCACATCAGTTTAAGTGCCACATTTGTATAAAAATTTTAACCTAAATACATTAAATTTTCTCCCATTTAAATCAAATACAGCAATGCTCTTGGAAATGTAACTGTCTCTGGAGATGGTCATAATAAAAATAACTCTCTGTTTGCTAGTGGCCATAAAGAAACTTCATTATAAATCTTAATCAATTTCATTCATAAAAATAATCAAAATTGTTATTGTAAATGCAAGAACTGTTTCATGACATGATATAAAAGCCTTAAATGGTCATACTGTTGTTTAGGGGGTAATGACAGCAATGCAGAAACGTTTTATAGCATATTATTAAATAATGAGGTATGACTGTATTCAGCCTATGGCTGTGATGCCGAACCTTCTGTAGTCCGCATGCCAATATTACTGAAATTGTCGAATCTTTTCCACCTCGCGTGCCACAAAAAGTCCTTAATTTTTTTTGGGTGCCAATTAAATTAAATTCGAGATCAATACATAAGATTGTAATCGTCAAACTAATGTTTACAATAGTTAACTAAATAAAACCAATGTTTTTGCGGCGTTAAATCAGCACGATAAATGCTTTGTATGGTTTTTGTCTTTCGTTGGCGTGCCAACCAAAATCGTCTTGCGTGCCACTTATAGCACGCGTGCCATAGGTTCGCCATCACTGGCCTATGGCATGATAAATCTCATGTGTGTTAAACATTTAATATTTTTATAGCAGCAATACTAAGAAAAGCATTTTTGACCAAACAAACACTTTTGCAGTAAGCATTTGCTGTTTTGAAAACCCAATGATTACAAATTTGCTCACAAAAATAAGCTAAAACCAAATGACAAAAATTGTATGAACATTATCCTAAATTACCACCTTTAGAATTTGCAGTTTCTAGAAATGAGTGAGGAAATGAGCTAACAACTATATAACAAACTGTGTAAAACCACTTTGTACAACAAATATGTCACAATATATAAGACATGTAGTTGTTAACATGTTAAAAGGAGCATAAGTTTCTCTTTCTACTATCATGAATTGTGTACTCAAAACGCTTTTATTTAGAATAACAGAAAGTTGATGAAAAATTCTGAAATACAACTTTTCATATTGGATGTTAAGATGTATCACCTATGGCTAAATCTATACAGGGTGTCCCAGAATGACTGTATAAAAACGTAATCATGGGAATCCTCGTGAAATTTTAAAACGAAAATGTTCTATTTCCAAATGTCGGCAGACTCCTTGTTTCCTCAGAAAACGCGATTTAATTGAACGCGATGTGGCAACACTGCATGTGGGAAATTGTGGGTTTCATACGAATAAGAGCATATTGTTCCAAAATAAGTGTTAGCACGACCTGTTGTAGATAAACGACCGAGTATTAATTAGTAATACAGGCAGTACCCATTGTTTGCGGTCTGCTTTTCGTCGCGGTTTTCAGGAAGGTAACCTGACGAATAAGCGGGGACCGCCAGTACTTCATTAGGTTGGCGACACTTGCAAGCGGCAACGTCATGCAGCTCCTTTTCCCCTTGAGGGAGGTTACCCTCCTGAAAACTGCGACGAAAAGCGGACCGAAAAAAAGCGGGGACTGCCTGTATTACTAATTAATACTCGGTTGCTTATCTACAACAGGTCATGCTAACACTTATTTTGGAACAATGTGCTCTTATTCGTATGAACCCCACAATTTCCCACATGCAGTGTTGCCATATCACGTTCAATTAAATCGCGTTTTCTGAGGAAACAAGGAGTCTGCTGACATTTGGACATAGAACATTTTCGTTTTAAAATTTCGTGAGGATTCCCGTGATTACGTTCTTATACGGTCATTTTGGGACACCCTGTATATGCTTATTTGCCCTTTGAAAATGTGTCTAGCTGAAACTAAATTTATAAAAACCAGTTCTTTCTGTCAGTCAACTGTGTCTGAAAAAACTTTCTCTTTTTATTAATTCACTCAGTTATTTAAGCTAATTTTATTTTTATGCCAAATAACCTAAATTCCTTGAGTAAACATTTTCAAACACATTTTAAATCATGGAAATGTTTAAGATTGATCTGGATATTAATAAGGTATTAATGAACATCTAGTTAGGAAATATCTTTTCACAAAATCTTTTCCATTATAATGGATCTTGATAAATGAAAATTTGGGAAAAAGAAATCTCATAAACTGTATATACCCATCAGGGTCATAACATGAAATGACTGCCTCAGGAAGCTTCTTTCTATGGGTGTTATTATAGCAGTGTTGCCACTGATCTGCGCTTAGGTGTCATGAACTGGGGTGGCATTTTGTCTCTTTGCCTCAGGCTGTACCCTGATTCCCTTAATTTAAAAGTTTTCATGGGTGGATCCCAAGAGAAAGAGTATATTGAAGTTATAATTACAAAAAATAGAATTTGCAAGAAAATATTTATGAATTTTCCTGCAATCAGCTACATAACTCCATTGGTTATAAAACTGTTTAAAGAATGGTATATGAACTTTTTTTAGTGAGTAGACATAATCACCTACAGTGATGATAGTGTTTTATCAATATGCAATTAAATAGTAGTGATTCAGTTAGGAAATTACAACTACACCAGTTACCTTTGCATTCAGGTTGTTCACCAGCCCAACGTCTGTCAACACCACATTTTCTAGTTGGTTCTCCAACAAGCATAAAACCATACTTGCACTCATATGACACAACTGAATTGTATGAGCAGGATGTAAATATTGCTTTTCCATTAGGTGGATTTTCTGGTGTGGGGCATTGCACAGCTGCCAATCCCCAGATATTCATCCGCCAAATCCATAACAAATGAAAAAAAATAAAAGTAAAACAAATGCATAAAAATAATGGAAGGTTAAAAAAGTACTGAGATTATTATTTTCATCTTTAAATTGTCAGAATTAAATTTATAAATTTTAAATTTTTAACAAAAAAAGAATTATTTTTTTTTCAAAAAATTCAGTGATATGCATTTAAAATATTTGCTTAATAAAATATAATTTTTAAATTTTATTGAACATGATTAATAAGAAACATCATATCTATGTATTTGAAATATTTAATCAGTATTTGGCTATTGTAAATGATTTTAGCTCTGCATTTTGAAGTTTTAAGTGCTTTGAGTAATATTTTAAAAAAGAACAATTTAATTATAGTAAGAGTAAGCATATTTTGAAAGTTACACCACATTGTTTTAGAAAAGTAGACATAAAAGTCAAACATTTGAATTATATTGGAATATTTACCAAAGTATTGAGTCAGATATTTTTTTATTTTATTTGCTGAGGCTGTACATATGGCACACATCAAACACGTGCATTGTTTTATCAGATGTTACATATGGACATTTAAGAAAGCCACTAAGAGATATCAAATGATATTACGGAAACTTACTGAAGAAAAGAGCTATTCGCATGCCCATTTAATTTTAATCCACTGCAAAACAATCAAATGACAAATCATTCAAAACAACAACAACATTTAACAGATTTAATGGCAGTGGCCAAGTGCAGAATATTGTCTACTTAGAATCACATTCAAACAATTAGGCTGTAAACTTCCACAAGTAGCAAACTTTGAGATAAAATTAAAGGAGATGAAAATTTTATACTTGCTGCCCAAAAAGCGAGTTTTCTACATACACTTACGGACGCAGGAGGGCAACTCTTTTGGTGCCCAGCTGCCATCAGCAGTGCAGTGTCTTTCGGAAGCAGGTCTTATTATGCCCAGCTGGGCGCTGCCCCCTCCGCTCGGTACTGCTGCACTGGCCGATGAAGTGGTCGGCACGTGTAATTGGAATCCATCGGCGCAACGGTAAGTTGCGTGACAACCGAATGTGAGACACTCGCTCTCTGCCCAACCATTTGGGATTGGTGAGGGAGGTCCACATGATCGAGCTGAAAGAAAAAAATTAACAAATTTGCATTAATTCCAGAATGTCTTGACTGTACAAGGAAAAATATGAACTAATGAACAACCTCTATAAATGTTTACTTTAAGCATTAACTAGTCAGGTGAAATTATCATCAGATATGAGTAACCAAGGTGCGATATCCAAGAATGCTATTGTTTTTTATTGCTGTTTATTGACCTGCTAAATTTAAAATTGGATTCTATATGTTCAATAATATGCCATGAGTATTAAGAGGTTTTTAAACAAAAGCAACTTAATATTCACTTTATTTCTTTGTAAAATGTAAACCACCAGAAAGTAAATTAGAGGGGTAATTTGACACTGTAACACTAGTTTTATCTCGTGGACTGCATATCAGTAGTTTAAGGTTAAAACAAGAGAAGGAAAAATAACAGAGCAAATTACATAAGGTGCTTTTCTCACTGACTAATATCTTTCTATCAGAGTGAAGACTCGCAGATGTGATGCATTGTTGGATGTCTATATTTGTAGCAGTATGTACTTTTTTCCAATTACTCCCCAGCAGCTGATCATAGATCCATCAAATTTATATCATATGTAGCTCTAATGCAGAAATATTTATTTTGGAACTTTGAAGTTTGTAACAGGTTATTTTGAGTTATTTTGTACACGGGCAGACAGACAGATGGACAGATGAACTGAATACATAAGCGCTTGTTTCTAGAAAAAATCGGTACAATATACACCGTACAAACTTTCTCATATACTAATGCATCCTTTAGTTATCTTTTGAAAAATATGAACTATGTAGAATGATTATAAACATCAACTTAAATAACTACATGAAATTTGATGAAAATTGTATGAGCCATTTTTTAGAAAATCTACTTGTTGTTGAAGTTACCCAAGAATAAACTAGCCTTATATTCATTTTTTTGAGAAATATGAACTATGTAGTATTATTGCAGACATAAACTCAAGTAACTGTACAAAATTTGATCAAATCGTTAGAGCCGTTTTTGAGAAAATCAAATTATTGTTAAAGTTCCCTAGAATAAACGAGCCTTATATGCATTTATTGAGAAATATGAATTATATAGTATGTCAACTCAAGTAACTGCAAAATATGATCAAAATCGTTGGGGCCATTTTTGAGAAAATCAAATTGTTGTTAAAATTGCCTAGAATGAACTGCCCTTAATTATTGTGCAATGTCAACCATTTTGAAGAAAACATTATAAAGTTTCTTATTCTGTTCATCTTTTTCTGCCTACAGTTCGAAATTTCTCAATGTAAACGTTTAATTCACACAGTATGAGGAAATCCTGCCATTTTAACGGGATGTTGCCTTGCCTACCAATTCCATTGTTAGACCCCTATATCATATTGTTAATTCAATCGTTATGTGTATAAACGTGCTTTGAATGCTTTTAATACGAGAGAGAGGTAGAGGGAGAGCGAGGGGGAGGGGGAGAGGGGGAGAGGGGGGGGAGGGGGGAGAGCGAGGGGGAGGGGGAGAGAGGGGGAGGAGGAGAGAGGGTGTGATAAGGAGGGAGGGAGGGAAAGAGAGGCAAATATTTTAAGTTTAACTAAACATAGCCTGTCAACAACAGAATATTCACTAGAAACGTTGAATATGACAAAATATTTCCTATATAAAAGTGTGATATTACATACATACATACCAATCACACTGTTCCCTTACGGGGTAAGCAAGCTAAATGCCTCTACCATTCACAATATTTCTCCACACCTTCCTATCCTTACATACTTCTTTCGCTTCATTCCTGTCGCTTCCATTCCTTAAACTTCTGATCTCTCTTTTCTTGAGAGTCTCCTCTACCACATTCAACCAGCTTTTTCTTGGTCTTCCTCTCCCTTTTGATCTGCATACTCTACCATCAGATATCAATTTAGTCACCCAGTTCTCATCCATTCTCTCCACATGCCCAAACCATTGCAGCACACCCCTTTCATACTGACCTCTTAAAGTTTCTTTCATTCTACATTCATTCATCACGCAAGTATTCCTGACTCTGTCTCTCCTGGTTTTCCCACACATGCTCCTCATATAACCCATTCCAACTGCATTCACCTTACTCATGTGTTTCTCATGACACACCCACGTTTCGCTACCATACAACAAGGTGGGTACAAGCACACTTCTATACACAGCCATTTTTGCTTCCTTAGACACTTCTTCACGATTTAGTACTGACCACATGCTACCCACCACTTTTCTACCCGCATTCACACACCTATCTATCTCTCCATCTATTCTTCCATTCTTAGAAAACATTCTTACCAAGTACACAAACCCATCCACCTGTTCAACAACTTCACCATTTATGCGCAGCCTACAGTCATTCAATTCATTCATTCTATCAAACACAACAACCTTTGTTTTTGACACATTGATCTTCAGATCCATTCTCTCTGTAACTTCAGCCACACTATCTAACATTCTTTGCAACTCATTCGGCCTTTCAGATATCAACACAGCATCATCAACATACAACAGCACCCGCACATTCACTTCCCTAATCCTCAGACCATTCATATTTGCACAGGCTTCCCTCACACATTTATCCATAAACACATTAAACAACCAAGGAGACATCACACACCCTTGCCGAACACCACTTTCAATCTTAAACCAGTCACTCAGCACACCATTTATTCTTATGCGAGCCTTACATCCTGAGTAGACTGCTCTCACTGCATTCACTAACCAGTCATTCACTCCATACTCAGCCAGAACATTCCACAGATCATTTCTATTGACTCTGTCATAGGCCTTCTCCAAATCCACAAATGCATAATACACTTTCTTTCTCACATTCATACACTTCTCGATTACTTGTTGGAGAACAAAAATCTAATCAGAACATCCCCTACCTGGCATGAAGCCACAAGTGTGATATTAATTATTTAAAATGAAAATAATAATAATCTATCTATCTATCTATAATTCTTCCATTGATATTTCAACTGGCATTACACTAGTGTTTTAATAAAAAATTAATTTTGAAAAAAGGTGACTTTTTTAAAGCCTAAATAGCACTATTGTGATAATCACGATCCTATAAACTTTACAAAATGTTAAAAGCAGTTTACGCTTAACGTATTATGTATACTCAAAAAATAAATTAAATTCAAAAAATTAATACATGGTGTTTATAAAGTCTGTGTGCACTTCATAACTTAATAACTTGTCATGTATATATGATAGAAACGATCTGTAAACGTAATAATAAAACAAATTTTATTAAGTTTTAGCACAAATACAGTATTAATTTCTAAAGTTCAACCTCCATCTGTCATGATACAGCGTTCAATCCAATTTTCTAATGCATTGAAAATTGGTGTTGGGTGACCTCATTAATTGCATTCACAATCCTGGTTCTTAATTCCTCCAAAGAATGTGATTTTGGAGTAGCAAACTACACTTTTAACATGCCCCCATAAGAAGAAGTCCAATGGTGATAGGTCAGGTGAACGAGGTGGCCAAGCCATTGGTCCACCTCTGCCGATCCACTTTTTTTGGAAAAATGTCATTCATGAATTGTCGCACACCTAGTGCATAATGGCACTCAGCCCCATCTTGCTGGGAAAAGTGTTACCAAAGATATTCGATTGGCGCAGTACATGGATGAAATAATTATTCAGGATTTTAAGATAACATTAACTGTTTACTGTTTTTTCTTCAAAAAAGTATGGACCAATTATGCATGAATTCCTCAAAGTGCACCAGACGTTGAGTTTTGGAGAGTCTCTTTCATGTTGTCAGACTTCCTGAGGTTTCTGTTTCCCAAACACAGCAGTTGACTTTGCCACTAATGTGGAACGTCGCCTCATCAGAAAATGTCAACTCCTCTAGGAACTCGGGGAAATTTTGATTTTTTTATTTCAACTGATGACAGAAATCTAACCTCACATTGAAGTCCTCTTCATGTAACATTTGAACCATTTGAATACTAAAAGGATATTCATGCAATTTTTCTTTGAGGATTTTGTGCACTGTAGATTTTGGGATGTTTAATTCAAGAGAAGCATGCTTCGGGGACTTTCGTGGACCCCTTTCAAAGGTTTCTATCATAATTTCCACAGTCTCCTCACTGATTTGATGTCTCCCAGATCATTACAGGTCATTCACAGAACTGGTTTCTTTAAACTTTTTCATCCATTTGGAGACTGAATTCCTATGAGGTGCAACTTTCTTGTAATGAGCAGTAAACTGTCTTCTCACAGCTGTTATGCTCTTGAATTCTGCTAGCTATAGCACGCAATTAACTTTCTCCTCCACTGTTGCCATTTTAATTAGTAAGGATCCTGAATTAAACAGATTATGTTATTGTTATGATAACTGTAATGCAACAATCTGTTATTGTTATAAAACTTAATAAAATTGGCTTTGTTATTACGTTTACAGATCGTTTCTATCATATATACATGAAAAGTTATTAAAGTTATGAAGTGCACACGGACTTTATAAACACCCTGTATATTTATAATAAATATTTATTACGACATTTTATATACTTGGGGGCAGGGCCGCCGAGAGCAATAACGGACCCAGGGGAAAATAACCTTCTGCTCCCCCCCCTCCTCCGATAAATATTTTTAAAATTATAAAACAAAAGGAATTATGAATTTCTGCAACACCTATGAAACATATGGTCAATATTCTTCAGCGATTTTTTTAAAATAAAAATTTTGATTTTCTACTTCGATTTTTAATCAAATGAATATGTCACATCTAAGTGATAATAAATTTACTTAATTACTGGCCCAGATACACTAAAATGTTGGTAATTGTTATTTAAAGAAAACTATTGAAATAAATACAGATTTTGAATTCCCAAAAATCTTTTGGGAGGAAAACCTATAAGTATGTACAGTTATGGACCCCAACTCACTCCTCCGAACAACTGATTTCATCATTGCGTTTTGCTGTCATGACTTGCACCTGTGTATTACAAAATACGTATTATGATAGGAAAATCTTGTGACCACTCCATCTCGGGCCCCCAGAGCCCCCGGGCCCCCAGAGCCCCCGGGCCCCGGGGAGCTCTCCCCGGTCTGCCCGCCCTCTCGGTGGCCCTGCTTAGGGGTCCCACAGAGCCCCAGTGTGTCATTCTTGTAACTGTAAATGAAGTGTGTCATTGGAGGGTTAAAGAATTTGACTTTAAGAAGCACAGATCGAATAGTTTAGCTGAAGAGCCAGTAAGAATAGTAATGGGAAACACGAAATAGGTATCATATTAACTTTAGGATAGAGAAATATCGAAGTTCGTTTACCTAGAACAATCAAATAAGAGTATACCTGCAAACAAAAATTAATAGGGAGGTTTCGGTGCATTGCACCCCTGCCTCTCATCAGATCGGTGGCAAGTAGATGTATATGCAAACGGAAGGAATATTTTTTTATGATCGATCGTAAATTCTGTTTGAAAATGCCCCATTGCGATATGTCTGATGTTTGTTTCGGAAAGCGCGGGATTCTTGGTGTTGCCGTCAAATTACATTTAAACGCAACGGAAGCTTAAAAATCAACATGGTCTACTCACGCTCACAGGTGATGTCCGGACCGTACCAAGACGCTCGCTGGCCACTACCTCCCATCATGCTACTGCTTCCGGAAGGGGCGTCGATTGCCAGGCACTTTGCTCTCGGAAAACCAAGTGTCGAATATCCCGGAAGGCATTGGTACTCGAGCGTCGTCCCCACGGCGAATGTCGCCTGTTCCGGAGGTGCATTGTGCCTCGCGTGATCCATGGTCGGGGGCACGGTGCAGTAAACTGAGGAGAGGGAAGGCCATCGTCAAACGATAGTGCCGACGGAAGCGGGAAGGCGTTCCCGAGGCGCTATTTGTATCAAAATTAACAGAGGAACGGCGGTGGAGTGCTTAATGCGCTCGTCATCCGCGCAGAGGGCGGACGGATCAAGATCCAGACAGAAACCGATTTTCAACCCGAGCCAGCCACTTTACACGGGGCCAATCTGAGGTGGGACCAGGAGGGCCATTTGGAACTCCTGGTCACTCCCTTCAGAATTTTTATTTCGTGATAAAAATACATTTTGAAATGTACTTATTTTAAATTTTAGTTGTGAACAGGTCAGCTTCAATGGATTATAAATACTCACCGTTGTCCTTGCACTGCGGAGGACCTGAACCAGACCACGTTCCGTCCGCGCGGCAGACTCTCGTCGCCAAACCGACGACCCTGAGACCTTCGCGGCACGAGTAAACTGCACGGTCACCAAAGAGTCGTCCCGTGAGCCGCACCCAGCCCTCATCCGGAGCAGAAAGCTCGTCACACTCCCGATCTGAGGATGAAAAATAATATGAGATATTGAATAATTCAATTCGGTGGTGCTATGTTAGTATGTATGTTTGGGACAAAATGTTGCTGTGAAGAATATATTACACCTGATAATAAAGTGGCTTAACCTATGTATTTCGCTATATGAGACATTAACTGTCCAACTATCGGTGTTCGCTGCTTCTTAACAAGTTTCAGAAGTTTCGCAAATTTGATGTAAATATTTTAGAAGACAGTTGTAGCACAGCGTATTTAGTTTATATTTATGGCGAGAAGGTGTTAAATCCCTACCTTACATTCAACGTAAAGCTTCAATTCACTCTAAAATTATACTTCGAATGTTAAAAATAAACCAAATCAGTAGAAATAAAAAAGGGATATTAATCAATTACTCTAGATATACTTTCCGCGATCTGTTGGTTGTTTTGTTTGTTGGGTTGTCTGATGTAACGCTACACCCCCTCGCAAGAAAAGAAGGCGAATAATAAAAGTTATTTTTAAATACCCTCGATAGGATTCGAACCCGCGACTCTTGCATTGGGAGCTAACCACCCCTCTACCAAAAATTCGAAAAATAATTGTGATAGTAACTCTACATTTGGTAGGAATGCTCTATTCACACATTTTAAGGTGACGATGAAAAAAATCGCGAAAAAAATCCTGAGTTCGACTCCAAAGAAGACATTTCCATTTCCCATAAAATAACATTTAAAAATTGACTTTTCTACGTGAGGGCTTTCATACTTTTTTAGATTAAAATTAAAAATAATTAACCTTCAATCTTTGAATATGAACCACTTTGAAGAAAAAATTATTATGTTTATTATACTGTTCATCTTTTTCCGCCTTCATTTCGAAATCGCTCATGTTAAAAGTTAATATTTCACAAAATTTGGGGAAATCTTACCATTTTAACGGGATGTTGTCTTGCCTACCAATTACATCGTTAGACCTCGAAATCCTATTGTTATTTCAATCCTTATTATGGGTGTGTAAGCGTGCATTGAATGCGTTTAATACAAGGAGAGAAATTATTATATTGAATAGTATATGTACATTCATTCTTTTTCGTGGAAGAATATACGCTTTTTTAAGTTTAACTAAAGAAAACTTATGATATGATGGTTAGATAGTCATTAAGTAATTTTTAACGGAACTATTTTAAGTTTAACTAATGATAGCCCGTCATATACAACTCGATAAAGGCTCCACAGGCATTAAATTCAGGAAAGGAAGACAACTGAAAAAGCATTCTGAAATTTCCATATTTGATATATTATTTCGACCCGTCACATTGACGGGCTATTACCTAGTTAAGACCGTTTCGCGGCTGGTTATTAATTTTTACAACGTAGGTATTATTTATGATTATGAGGGTGATGTTTCATGCCATCGTGTTATTAAAATTATACTATCAGGCAATATCCTGATAGTTGGACGGGATAAATTATATGAGTATTGTTTCAAAAAATAGAGAAATGGCGTGAAACAGAAAAACATATAACGCACTATGTTATAGTAAACTTATTATTTTGTTTAATAATGAAATCTCACATAGATGAAAAACTACCTAGAAAATAATGACGTAAGACTACAATTCATTCGCATAACAGAAATGATGAAGTATACGAGAGATTATATATTTTTTCCACTATCCTTTTCAAGAAATAAATACGAAAGAATGGATTAGTTTTAGTATCCTCTATGAATGGATAGTAGAGATTTGGCCAGCGCTTGAAAGGCTAGACCACTCACTCTTAATCATCATCATAATAATTGGTAGTCTGCCAGCAGACAGGCCTGTTATGGCTTAATCCGAGTTCTCTACACCATCCTGTCCTCCGCAGCCCTCTTCATTACTTTGATAAGTCTTTTCCCTCTTCAAGCCGTCTCATAGGTTAATCCTTTTGTCTTCAAACTTTCCTTCTACCACATCCTTTAATCATGCAGCAGTCCCTTCTCAGAAAATGCCCGATCCATTGCTCCCTCATCGTTCACACCACCATTATTTTCTTTCTCATTATATTTAATAATTCTTTATTTTTTTACTTTATCCGTCCATTTTATATAACGAACCCTTATCTGCGCTCGGCTATCTACCTTTTATAACGATTTAATGTTATGTACTTGACCAAATAAACTGTGAAACTTTGTAAAACGCAATAAAGGAATAAATTCTTTGCTTTTTTATCACCGTTTCCTTTTTAAAACGTTTCGCAGTCACTACTACACCGTCAGGAAATTTAAATTTATCTCTATTCCGCGGTACTTTTCCCTAAGCGCCCGCGCTTCCGTCCCGCGCGAGGCAGCGCTCCGTACGTTAACACGACAAAATAAAAAATGAACTGGGCGAAAGTTGGAGCAATTCTCGCTAATCAGATTTCCTCCTTTTCCTCGAGAATCGGTAATTAGGACGCGACGAGAACGAGAAATCCCATTCTCTCCTCTATATCTTCTTTTTTTTTTTTAACCCGCCGTCCTTAAAGTGCGCCCCAGAATTTCCGGAGTTTACGTCGTCGAGTTTTGGAAGTTACCCTCAAGATGGCTGACCCATCCGTCCCTCAGCTTGATCTTCCGTAAAACATTTCCGCGCCCCTTTCCTTTAGCCCTCCTATCCTCGCTCCGTAAAACCAGAAGAAAGAAGATTAACAAGTTAATGGAGATAAAGAGAAAAAATGGAAGAAGAGGGGCGAGGAAAGAAAATTTAAAAAAATAAAATAAACAAAACGGGGTATTTTTGTGCGACACCGTGAGAATGAGGGGGAGTGGTGAAGAAATGGACCGCTTCCCTTGAAAAGTTAAAGGGATAGAGGGAGGATAGGGATTAAAAGGGAACGGATATTAGAATGGAGGGAGAAAGAGAGAGAGAGAGGGGGGTGGGGATTAAGGGAGTAGCATAGAGCATAGGTGGCAGCAGGGAGGGATTCGGAGGAGTAGGTTGGGGTGCGGGTGGGGGGGAGGGGGGGGGGTGGAGGATGGACGAATGCCAAATGACGAATAAGAGACGACGAAATGGGGATAGAGAATTGCTCCTCCGAAAGAAGAAGAAAAAAAGATTAAGGGAGAATGGGAGGGGGAAAAGGAGGAAGGGATGAGGAAAAAAAACACGAGGGAATGACGAATTTTACTGGCGCCAACTCATTAACCCTCTCGTCCGTTAACGTTCCCCCCTTATTCCCACCAAGTGACCCTTACACAACCTCTTTTGAAACCGTAGTAGGAAATTCCATGATAAGCTCCCTCTCTCTCTCTCTGATACGTTACTGGGCCGAGAACTATTACCGCACTACGCTTATTTAAATATATATATATATATATATATATATATATATATATATTGAGTCGCGATGGACAAAAAAGTAATTTAAAAAAATGTTTCTCTTCGGAAGGCGTTTAAAAAAATTTTCGGAACGTGACGCAGATTACAATTTTCGGAGGACAATGCTGGGAATAATAACTCGACGGCATGCGAAATCCGCAAATGTATCGGAAGACTAACGTGTTTGTTTGGACCGTTCCTAATACGAACTAAGAGTTTGGAATGCATAACAAGCCTTGCGTTCGATAGGAAATTCATAAATAAACCACGTGCGTCAGAAAACGTGCGGTTACCGCCTCGCGCTGGATTTGAATATCAGATTCCGCGCTTTCCACATTACGAAATATTACCAAGGCTGAATTTCAATGGGGTTTAAATGACTATTTTTAGCGTTCAAGATCACCGTTATCGAATTAACAATTTTAAATCGTGTATCATTATAACGGGGGACAGTTTGCGCAATTTACAAAGCTATGAAATTTGTGGATACGCTACATGATTAGTTTATTCGTCCCGTATTTCATTTAACGTCCTTTTCTGATCGATTGAGAAGATAATTAAGGACTTAAGTTATTATATTGCCACCAATATTAGAGCCAATAGTTCTTTTCTAATATGAATTCATTGTTTTCATGCTTAATGAAGGTATTTATTGCACAAAGAAAAACATACGAAAAAAAAGTCTGAGCAGTCCTTTTCAACAAAAATTTATAGTCTATATCAGAATTTTCCAAAGTGGGGTACACGTATCCCTGCGTGTACTTTTAAAGGCGATTGTGGGTACTTGAGATAATTTATGTAATGGTTAATATTATGACACTGAACACTCCAGCCTTTTCACTTTGATGTTGTTATAAAATATAGTTTACAATAAATTTCTTCACAATGTGTGCACATAAACAATACAGTATACATATTTTGTCGCTAAACACATTGAATGCATACATAACAGTAAACTGCGCAATCCATTTGGTGTGGCTTTTTCGATTCTACATTTAAGAGGAAAAGAAAAAGAAAGCCTCATGGATATTTCTGCTGACGATGACTTGAAAATTAAATTCTCGAAGGTATATTTGATTGCTTTATGGGCAAATTATCAAACGGGAATGGGGAAGTGGCTAAAAGAACAATTATTCCTTTCCCTACAAAGTGCATGTGCGAATCTGGATTTTAGTCTATGAGTTTAATTTAAAAAAAACCGTCAGAAATTGCATGTCGAACCTGACTTACGATTGAGGATTTCTTCAATAGAGCCAATGATTGATTTATTATATCATGAAAAACAGCCACATTCATCTCAATAAGTGTTATTCATTATATGTAAACTCGTTCATTTTTAAATAACTCTATTTCGTGTATGCGGCCAAAAAGGTTTGAGAAATCCTGGTATATACCATCAGAGGAAATTTAAAACAAGATTTTCTTTGCTTTGATTCATTTAAGTTAACATTTACACAATTACAGTACAACTTGGATATACGAGGATATTTTGTTGAGTCCATATTGTTCATTATCCGAATTTCAGGATACACAAATTTTTTGCTCGCTCGAAATAAAATATAGGTTAACTTTGTCGTAGATTAGATTCTGAAGGCACTCGAGGGAGACACCACGTTCTCGTTTTAATCCCAACGTTGTTTCAGCGACCGTTGCGCGGCGGAATGAAAATAAATGATATTTTTTCTAAAAAATACCGGTTTAAGAGAAGGCACTATACACGGTTGTACATATCGCATCCAGATGGGAAATGCATTTTTTTTAACTCTCTTACTCCATCAGAAAGACAACTTAACCTTTATTCCACACTACCACATCCTTCAGGAATCTGCTCAGTGCACGTAAATGCAATGACTAACAGACACAGCGGAAAATTCACGAGCGGATACCTACTCTGGTTACACTTCTAGGCCTTTATATTTTTTCAAACGTTTCTTCACAAAAAAAATTCGATCTCACGCGAGCACGCGCGGTTGAACAATTTTCAGTTCATAATCAACGGTCCTTATAATGACTCAATCGAAAAAAAATCGTTCTTTAATATATGTGCAGTCAAACCTAAACAATTTTACCTCGAAGGGGAAACAAAAACGTCGAATCAAAGAACTTGATTTTTTAACGTATTCGAATACGAACTCGAAGAAAAAACGTCCACTTGGAAGCATCGAAAATTCGAATTATAGAAGTTCGTGTTATCGAGATTCTGTCGTATATTTATAGTCCTTTCACGTCCCTACTTATTCCCTCCTCTCCGTTTCTTAGATTGTCCCGTGATAGACGGAGGAGCGTGGCGAAATGGATTCAAACCTTTTTAGGGAATGACCGCTAGAAAATGGGAGGTTAAGGGTAAGCGGTCGGAATATGAATGAGTTCGAAGGATTGTTTTTTATTAAACAGAAGGAACGGTATGAGAGACAGTGGGAAAGAGCAAAAAAAAAAAATACAAGCCTACGACACGACAGGGAGATGTAAATGAGACTCGGAGAGGAAAACAGATATTAAAACGGAGGTAAAAAAAAAGAAACGGGAAAAAAATAACACCGAAAGTTTAAAACGATAAAGGATTAGTGACCACGGAGGAAAAAAATAACTTCCGCAGGAGCTCCGATTCTTCCTCCATATAAATTTCTTACGCGGAATTTGATTCATTACGAAAGAAGTTAAAAAAAAAATCGCTTTGCGTTATTTTTTGTCATTCTGTTCGCGTGCACTAAGTTCGTTGTTTTGGACGACTTGAGCGTGTTCTGAAAACAAATCGTCGGGATTAATGGCCACGCACGAAAAAAATTGTCGAGCGCTGTGTCTTTAATAAATGTAATAAAATATTCGTCGAATAATTATAATGAAAGATGAAATTAACGAGGAACTACTCAACTTTCTGGAGCCGTAATAAATTCATTTAAAAATATATTAAAGCATTGAATTAAGTAGGTATCCTAATAAGTCACCGTAGGTACAATGTTGTGCAATATGTAACCAGAAAAAAACGAATAAAAAACTTATAAAATATTTTAATAAGAAGACTACGGTACAAAAACAAGATCCATTAATATAATCTCCTTGAACCGTAGAATTAAGATTAATCCTTATGGTTAAAGTAGATTATATTCCCAAATCTAGTTAAAAACATTTTTACAAAAGTCGTTGTTTTTGTTTGCAACGCAATTCTTAAAAGTTACGCCTTCGTCTGGGAAGAAATTCTCGCATAATACTTTCTTGTAACGTTAGCATACGATGATGAGTATGTCACCATCATTATCAAAATAGGATTAAGAAAATTAAACATCTAAAAAAAAAAACTAACACGACTCTAATGTATTTCGTTAAGAAAAAAGGGTAAACAGAATATAAATTTTAAAAGGAAAAATCAGCTACAAATTCGAAATGCCTTGAAACGTTGCTTTGATAGCATTATTCATCGGATTGCAGAGACGCGAGCATAAAGATCTCGACTCAAATATTTCTAGCCGAACATAAGAAATATAATATGAAATGCATGTTACTTCAATCTAATCAAACACCTAAATAAGTTTTTGATTAGAAAGGAAAAATCTTTCTTTGAAAATTTTTTTCCAGAGGAGCATAAAAAGAGTTTTAAACAAAAAGTTACTTATCGAAACGAGCTTAGCAAAGTTAAAAGTTTGGAATTCTTCACGATTCTTTGCAAGATTTTTTAAAGCATATACATCAATTCCTGTGCAGCACTAATTCTTCTTTAAATTGGGCGCACCGTCAAAGCGCTGATCAGGCGCAGAATATATAATAAAAATCAAAGTTTCGCGTTAAAAAAAATGAGTATTACATTTTTAAATTAAAACTCTAGTTTGCGTTAGCAAGATGGTTCTTGTCTGGGTTACTACCCAGTTATTTGCTACGAAAAATTTAACTTACGTATTTTGTATTTTTTTTGCAATTAAATATTTAAAAAACAAACAGTTAAATCTATTGGACAAAAATCTATGATATGAATTCCTTCCTCTTTCCCTTAAAAAAAAAAACACGAATTCTCAGGGTTATTTTGGAAAGAAAACCCCTCTTTTTAAGGGTCAAGAAAAGATCCATTTATCATAAATAAGAGTGCGTGACAACTTTCGCAAGATTGGCCGGTTTAACACAACAAACGAATATCATATTTTATTTAAGTACTCGGAGAAAGAAATATCATAAACGCACGAATGGATTCCGAGTAAAAATTTCATCACAGTTTCACGAAGGGAGCTTCCGGTGTCTCTCGCGAATTCTTATCGAACAGGTAAATCCACCCACAAGATTCGTTCAGAGGCGCCTTCACGTATAGAATACATTACGATCGAAGGAAATGCATCACAGAGTCCTTTTGGTGGGGATACGCAAATTTAATTTTTTTTCCTACTCTTCTAACGGAGCCGAATAAAGACGATCTACGGAGAATTTCGTTAAAAAAAGAAAACGCGCACGAAAATTGTCGCCATGATATCTAAGGGATTATGTGTATTTTTTTCGTCCTTCCACTCTCTTTTCTATGCCGACTCACGCGTTCCAGAGAATCTGGGACACGAAGTCGTTCGGAGCGAAAGCGAGGAAGAGGAAAGGGACTATGGTTGCAAAAAAAAGAGAAAGAGATGGAAGTCCGGAGATAAAAAAGCATCGGAAGAAGATGAAGAAGTAGACGTGGGAAAAAGAGCAGTGAAGCAGAAAAAAAGGGTTTTGAGAAAAGGATTTGCTAAGAAAGGAAGAGAGTGGGAGAGAAAGGGGTTTATTCAAATGGGAACAAGAGGAAGAAAAGTGTTCGAAATAAGAAATGGAGTGTAAGACGAAGAGGAGGATGACAAGGGTGGAGGAGGAGGAGGGGGAGAAGGGGGGAGGGAGAGAAGGGGGGAGGGAGAGGAGTCAGGGATGGACAGAGAGAAAAGAGAGGATTAAGGTTGTTCAACCGCGTCTTCAAGCGTTGCTCCGAAGATTTCTGAGAATCTCTTCTTTTTTTATTCCTGACGCCGCTTTGTTGTCGACACGTTTGAGTTCAACTATATCGTTCGGAGAAAAGAAGAATTTCATCTTTTCTTTTTTCACGGTGGTAACTTTTGCCTCTGAAAAGCCCTTGTAATGCATAAGGAATGTCTCTGTGTTCCTCTATCCTCCTCCTCCTCCTCCTACTCTTCCTCCTCCTTATTCTTCTGGGGTTGAAAATAACGCGAGTTTGTTCCTTCGAATACTTAATTCGTCCTCGGGGGAAAAATGCGTCTAGTTCCCTGAGGAAAGTGCAGAAATATTTTGAGCGAGAGAATCTCTACAAAGGACAGGCGGTAGAAAAAAAAACTAAGCCGAATTTTTCATGAAATGATCCCGTGCTTCTATTTTAGTAGAAATAAAAAGTATACGGTAAAGGCTTTCAAGAATTGATAACTTCCTCAAAATATCTTTTAAAAGTTTCGAATGTATGAAAAAATAAACGTGAGAAGAATGCACTTTAACGACATTTCTTAAGCTTGAAAACTTTATCTTAATAAAAAAATTGTTTCATAAGTTGAACGAAAAAAAAATCACCGATGGGTGACTCGATAATGAAGAATTGACGACGGACGAATTACCATTTATATGCTGTTCTGTATGCGCACGAGGTTTACTAAATCCTTTCAAGGATACAGGAGCTGTCTTGGTAAGCAACTGGATTCAAACCTTACAGTGAGTTCGATATTTCATTCTTAAATTAACCACCCATGCATTATTGTATACATTGTATGCCGTTGTAGAGACGTACCTAGGCGATATGGCGCCTATGGCAAAATTTTAGGAAATACCTTGGTTATGTAGGATATCATTTTTCATGCGTTTTAATAAAGAAAAATAGCGTTTTTAAACATATAAATTAACTTTTGAGCATTGAAATAATAATTATTTATGGAAAAATGAACTTTTGGCACCTTTTTCGGGAACGTTTAGCGCCTTTTGCAAGCGGCGCCTATGGAAGATGCCACCTTCGCCTTTGCACTGTGCCCTTGTATTATATTTAATACATAAATCATTTAACGAAACAAGTTAATTATACGCACGTTCGCATTTTCATAATTCGAGAGTTCACAATCTATACGGTATGACATTCATTCTCCGCTTTTTCGAAAGAAATTGTACGGCAATTGAAGAGAATATGAAATTTAAAGCGCCATAAAGATTTCAAATGATTTAGAATGAAAAAACAGAAGCTTGTGTGGCCTTAGTAAGACTGAAGAGATGCCCAACTATGAAGCTTAGCCTTGCGCCACGCTGAATAATATAAATGACGCTCGTCCTGGAGAAGTTTTTGCTTGAAAGTAAGAAAGATTAAATATGAAAGGACAGTGTATCATACAGAATCACCTCTGATAAGACCTGAGACAAAATGGGATTAAAACCCTTTTAGAGCAGCATTTCAAACAGTAAAAGAAAAATTATATTTATACGATTTTGGTTATGCGTTTTTAGTCCGCAAACCATAAAATAAATACAACGCTAGCTCCTCGGTGTGACGTAACTTCCAATCGCGAGAGTACAGGGGACTCTATTCATATTATAGGTTTTCAAGACGCGAAGAGTTGGTTATCTAAAGAAAGGTTGGAGTTGAGGGGCGAACGGTATGTAGAGGAAAGGCACAAGGATTTTTAAGGGTGCGATTACGGAAACTCTGTGAGATATGCGGTGTGGGAAAGTAGATGAGCTGGATTTTAGGGAGTTGGTGGACTTGGGAAGAGAGAAGAGGGAAGAATACGTGGGGAGATGAAGGGTAAAGGGGTGAAGAGATGAGTTGAGCCAAATTGAGAAGGAAAAGATGAAAGAAGGAAGGCAGAAAAGAGTGAGAGAAAGGGAGAGAGAGGAAGAGAGACAGGAAGCGAGAGTAAGAGAGAGAAAGGAAGAGAGAAAGGGGAACGGTGCGTGCGAGAAAGGGAGAAAAAAGGGAAGATAGAGGAAGGCGTACAGGGAGGAAGGTGAGATAGAGGAAGGTGAGATAGAGGAAGGGAGGGAGAAAAAGTGAGATGGAGGGCGGGAGATAGAAAGGAAGGTAGATAGAGGAGGAGAGAGAGAGGGGGAGAAGAGAGGGAGGAAGAGAGGGAGGAAGAGAAAAAGGAAAAGAGAGGGAAAAATAGAGAGAGAGGGGTGATAGGGATATATGGAGAGCGGGGGGGGGGAGGGGGAGGGAGAGTGAGAAAGCGTGGGCGTAGTGTAGAGAGATTAGGGCAGGCGTGAGAAAGACAGGGTTTCTTGGAGGGGATGGCGCGTGTTGGGTGGGGCAGACGCTGAGGATGAGACATACTACAGTTTAGGATGAGTACGGGAGAAAGGGATTTGTTAGGCTCTAAAGAGGAATGAGGGGAGGTTGAAAAAGGGGAGTAATACGGAGGAAGGGGAAGAATTTACAAAGGGGAATAAAGAGAACGGCATGGGAGCGTGTTGAAAATGTCGGGGGTTGGCGGAGAGAGTCTTTGTAGCGAAAGAGAGAGAGAGGATCTCAAGAATGCGCTAGGTTTTGATTACGGGGTGGTTGAGTTAACTCCCTTGAAGTGGTGTAAAGTTATCACGTCGGAGGTGGGCTGAAATAGGGAAATTAGAAGGTCGGATTAATTCTGAAATGTTCTTTATTCAGGCTAGTAAAGTTTGCGAGAATGGTTATAAATTCAACAAAAAATGTTATTTATTACTACAGTGACGTTTATTTTGATCCTCGGCAAGTTGAATACGGTTCCAGGAAAGTGAGGCAAACCACCGGATGACTGCGCACGTGCTTACAAACTTATTGATAAATTGCAAAATAATAAATTTATTTTAGCTTATTGACCGCATCGTTAGAAAAGAAAGGAGTACTTTTAATATTGAGTTCTGGATCTGATACCTACGTAAAAAGTAAATAATATGATGAATGGCTATACACTTCATACGAAAACATTCTGACGTTAATCCTAAAATCGTACGAAGCACAACAAATCTTAACGGTAATTGCAGAAGATATGATGTTTAGACCAATAATAAATTTAATGAGCTAATTTAGCCTCACAAACGTATATTAAGGACGTATGTGTGCGAATGGTCTTAAAACTATACCAAGGTTTTTAGAACATTCACGGAGGACAAATAAAGCATAAATTGTGCTTACCTTTGCCAACATATCGATCAAACAAGCATAACGTGGAATTTCATAAGGACGAAGTAACTTTAAGAACCGTCTGTAAAGTTCGGGCCCGGATCGTAGATAAGACCTTTCCCATTCTCTAGAGTAGGCCACACCGGAATCTTTTACAGTATTTCATTGAGGGTGTCAAGGGCAGGGGAAGTCGATCGTCAATATCCTGGAGTGAGGAACACTATTGGCACCCTAGGGGCCATGCGGGATCGAGGGCGAGCTGAGAACAACGAGGTCAAACCACGGGGCGAAGAGGAGAGGAGTACACACGAATAGCGAGGCAGTTGTACCAACACAGCTTCGCCCCGTCCCATTCCATGTATCCTGTAGGGTATGCGATTTCAGAGACTGTCACGTGACGCTGGTTGCATAATCATCCGGTGTCGCTTGTGGGCGTTACCTACGCCGAAGCATACCCATTCAAGTCTGCGTCAACAGCGTGATGGAAAACAATGGGGATTTTTGTGCGCCCGCGTTAACAAAAAAATAATCGTCGCAGATACGACGACGACGCCGAGCGATATTTCGATAATTACTTAAAAATCTCGCGAAAATGATAAAAGTCGGAATAATTTCTAATCCAGCCCTAATTTGATCCCATAGTACCCAATTTAAATTGGTGTCAACATGGCGGGCTTTACCACTCGATGATTACGAGGATGAGTGAGTTTTCCATCAAAATGTCAGATATCTGACGATTTGGAAATCTTAATTGTCCTACGTGCCAACACAGGCATATTACGGTCAAAAACAAATTAAAATTTATTTGCATGAGTTCATTTGCATCGATTTTCACGAAAAGGCTGGAACACAAACAAAAAGTTACGTTTTAAAGTGAACTAATGAATTAACATGCATAATGCGGGAAAATCCGTCGAAGCGTTTTTGTGAGGCGTTTTTTTACGAGTCAAATTTGGGGAAAAGTTATCTTCCGAAAATTAAAACCAAAATTAAAATTTTTAACGTCGATGAATATTCAGTAAACGAGAGGAATAGGTAAATCCTCCTGAGAGTTATAGGGATAGACATCCATTTCGAGCAGGCCTGCCTTAACTGTAAAAAATTTCAGTGAAATATTTAAATTTACCAAATAAATTAATCCACTCGTTAGATAAAATAAAAAGCATTTAATACGATTAATTAATAAAATAACAACAATGTAACAGTCGCTTAAGAGCGGCTTTTAATTCCAAGTAAATGGCAGCTTTTATTTATCCGACGGCATAAATTCAGAGCTTTTAAATGGAACTAAAGCAGCACTCGCAATAGTATGATATTCTATCTTACGCTGCGCTGTAAATTGAGCGAATTTTCAGTCATAAAATCTGAGAAATACCGATTTAAAAAATAAATTATATATATATATATGGACATTGTCTTGATACACGGCGTGCCAATACTTAGGGAACGCTTGTGATAAGTTCGCCACCTTTGGTTTCAGAGAAAAACTTAGATTAAAAAGATTTACTTCACTTCGAAATATAATCTCATTTTACCGTTTCTGCTCCGACGGCAATTTAATGATCAACGTCCTCGAAAGTACATAAATCACGATCGAGTAACTAAGGAATTGACGATACTAAAAAGTTCCATTATTTTGAAATGTCTCCTGGCGCTTTCACTGGTAGAAGTGCGATCAGAATTAATTTACTCGAAATGGAGTCTTTTAAACTTCAGTCATTATCAATTACAAGAAACAAAATAGTTCTTTATTTCAAATATTGGTGAGATATAACTCATATACGCTTGCTGTAAGTTTTTGCAACGTAAAGAAGTTTAATGAACAACATTTTTTAAACGTTTTCTACGAGTCATGATAAGTATTCAAGAGACACCTCCGATACTTTATACTATATCAGTGAAAAGATTGTTCATCAACGAAAAAACTGATTAACCTTTCAACAATAAAAGTCTTCCCTAAGCATTAAATATATAAAAATGTATACACATGTCAACTCAAGACATACAAGGTTAATATTGTTCGTTCTAATGTAACCCAAAAATAAAATTCAATACATCACTTTTCTTGTTGTAATTTCTTTTCGACTACTGCCGCTTCAATTTCACATTATTGGAACTGAAAATAAATTAAATTGACCAATTATTTACAAAACTCCTTTTTGAGAGTTTGAAACAGCATTTGCTTTTCTAATAAATAATAATTTGGGCAATAAGAGATTGAATCCCACATTTATCGAAATTATTCTTAATTTTTAACAATAAGAAGTGCAAGCACAAATTTTTTTTCAATTTTCGTTGCAGGTTCTTTAAAAGTTTTAAAATTTGTAAATGAGGAAAACCCGATGCTTAAAAAATAAACGATTTCATGCATTAAAGTCCAGGTTCGGTTTCATTACGAGACGTCAGAATTTACTTTCGAGACTAGTCAGTTATTCCCAATTAGATAATAAATTCAATTCCCCGCGTTTGATAAATATCGCACCCGGCCGTTTCCCGTAGTTGCCGACTCAACGTATTTGGGGGGAACTTCGGGTAGAAAAGTGACATCGAAGCTTACTTTATGGTCTCGGCGGGAAAAATCAATAAGTTCATCAACCTAACTACACAGCGCCCAGACGCTGAAAAATTCACCTACCGATGCATTTTTTTAAGGAAAGAAAAAATAAACCTTGTTTTTTTTCTTCCCCTCTCTCTCGCCGCCGAAAAAAATACATCTCACCCAAAAATACCTCACGAATACGGACAAAAAAAAACACGATCGACTTTTCGAGATCAAATACGGCGATGGACCGAAATAATTCCCATCTCGGAAAATACACCCGCACGCGACCACGTAAAAGACGGCGTCGTAGACGATATTTAAGAGAGCGGAAGGAACGAAACTGGAAGCAGATGTCGAAAAGGAGAGAAAGAGGGAGAGAAAATATGTTTTTTTTTTAAAAAAGGGAGGCAAAAGTCAGGCGAAATAGCGCAATCAGCGAAGAGTAGGGGGAAGCGGGAAGAAGCGAATGAGAACGGATGGAGATGGAGAGAGAGAGAAAGAGTTGAGGAGGAGGAGGATCGTGGCAAAGGAAATGGAGAAAGGTATAAGGGAGGTAGGCATAGGATGGGGGAAGGGAGAAAGAGAGAGAGAGAGAACGGGCAAGGGCATTGTTGGACAGGAGTGGAGTTCTCATCGTGGGAAATGAGTCCACTCGAGCATGTGTTGGAAGAGGAAGAAATGGAAGCAAGAGGAAGAGTGGGGTGGAGATGGAAGTGGGTGAAGGAACGTCAGGAGGCATCTAGAAAGGGGAAAAGAGAAAAAAAGCTAAAGAGAGAGAGAGTGGGAGAGAAGAGGGAGGGGGGGGGGGGGGGGAAGGGTTGGAGAGTTTGAGAGAAGGACGAAATGGTGGCCAGAAAAAAAAGAAGGGTGTGGCACTCTAGGACGTTTGAGAGGAAGTATCCAGACTTCAGGTACTTTCGTTCCGAATCTGAGGGATTTCGGAAAAGGAAAGTTTTCTACCTTTTTTTCTCCTCCGAATCGCCGATACGATTTAGGATGGAAGGTAGTCTCGAATAAGACAGCGGAGAGAGGGAAAGCGGTCGAGGAGACGATATCTGCGTATTATGAAACGCGGGGCCAAAATATTCTGAGAGGTCTTTTGTTTGCCTATTGTAAACACGTCAAACTTAATCGGTTTGATTTAGGTTTTCCGAAATATCTGATATTTCAAAGATTCTCTTATGTGCTCAGGAGAATCAAAATTTTCGGTAGATTTTTGGAGAATATTTAAGAAAAACTTCGCTCCATAATGATATATTCGTCAACATTACTCGCAGATTAACGCAGAACGTATGGGATAATTTTAAAGCGAGGAGAAAACACAGACAGACATAATTTCCTTTCAAACTTCACGGACAGGAGCCAGTGAATTCAACCTCAAGAAGCAAAAATAGTCGGTAAGAGACGGTTCAATATTTACATCTCAGGCACTAATGTGTTTCACTCTGAAAAAATTAATGATTCATCGATGATCCAGACAAATCCTTCAGCTACGAAACGGTCGAGTGAATCATATGAGTATATCATCCGCAAAGTAGCCATCCTAAACCGTAATCCCTGATTCTAGAAAGAAAGCGATTTATCCCCGTAGAAGAGTGCTTTTGAGCTGAAATTCACACATGGTTAACTCAACCTTCTTATAGATAAAGGAGTTATCTTGAACACCAACCAGCTCCACGCCTCGATGATTCCTTCTTAGGCTAAAAAAAAACCAGGAAAACTCTCAAAACTTCAGATTATTATATTTAATTTTGCTTAACTTCAGTAAATAACTTTTTAAGCATTGATTAATACACGGTCACACTTATCATACGTTATTAAACGCTCAAATAAGATGGAAGGAATGCGTGGGAATGGAATTTCGGTACGGAGGACTAGGACTTAAATGAAAAGAATTCCTCATCGGATTTCTCGGATAAAAAGGAAAAAAAAAACGCGCAGACGAGGGAGTGATATATGACCGCAAACTCCCCTTATTCATTGAAACTTTATCCAACGAGATTCCAAATGCACATATATACGACGTGGGAGAAAGAGAAGGAAAGTTTCGGCAGTCCGAGGAGAATGAATGAAACTCTAGGAGTCTGACGGAACAAGGTTTCAAATATTTGTGAAGAGATGATTGAAGCTGTCAGTGTCAAAGGGTGGGGAGTGCAAAAAAAAGAAGAACGAAAAGACGGTAGGGAAGGAGGTTATCCGCGAAAAGAAAGAGAGAGAGAGATACATATGAAAAGTGAAGGAGGGCTCGAGCGGGCGAACAATTGAAAGAAAAAAAAGGTAGGATTCTCAGGAGGAACAAAAAACGGGAGAGGGGGAAAATGAGATGAATTTTAGACTTGGAAAACGCGTATATAGGTTTTCTTCTTTTTTTATTCTCCCTCCTGAGGGAGCTATGTCCTACGAGGAAAACGAATTGTAAAACAGCGCCTAAGAGAGAGAGAGAGAAAGAAAGAGAGAGAGAGAGAGAGAAAGAGACGTGAAAAGGAGGAAGAGAAAAAGGTCAATATTAGGCGTGGGAATGCAAACCGACAAAAGTGCTTTAAGCGGTTCGTTTGTTTTGTGGCACCTGAATCAGGAAGACATCGGGACGGAAAAACCGCGTAGGCGAAATGCCGAAAAAACGCGATGGGGATAATTAACTCGACGGCGACGCTTTGTTTGATATTTAAATTTAGTCCGAGAAAAATTGCGCTTTTCGTGTCGTCGGCGTTTTTTAATTTTTTTCCCCTCGCGAGCAATGTTTCACACCGCGATTTATCAAATTTCTCGTTCGTTCCTCTTCAAGTCGATCCCGTGGAATATGGTAATATCTTTTTTTTTCCACGTATCTATCTGCTCTTTCACGTCGATTGCCGTCTCTCGGGAAATGTACTATCGTTTCAGACACTCAGCTTTGGAAATACTGCTCGATCTTTTCGACACATTCACTTTACTTTTAAAAGGGAAACTGATCATGTTAATATCGGGAAAAGAATACCTGAACTGGCGGTTGGAAAAACCGAAAAACTTTGTAATGCGGGATATTTATTGATTAACCAATTTTTTTAAATAAAAAAAATCACATATAAAAACAATAATATTAATAATATTGCATTTCCAAACTGGTTGGAATTAAGATACAAATTTCAAACGTGGAAACTTGTACCTCCGAAAGTATTTTTTCCTCGAAGAGAAAACCAGAATACAGAGAGAATTAGCTTAAAAAATTCGTTCGATGCCGGAAAAAACGAAAATTTTTACAAGATTTTAACTGTGAGAAATTCTGATACCATGGAAACGAGTCCAATGCATTTTTTTAAAATGGGAAATACGAGGGGGGGAGAGATAGATAAGGCAAGAGAATTAAAGAATAGCATTTTATAGCGTGAAACGAGGAAACCAGAAGAAAGATAAAAAAATACGGGCAGGCCAGTTTCGAAGTAAAGAACTGGACGTTATGCATGAGCTAATTCTTGAGCATGTACATGGCCATTTGCAGGAGCATATTTGTAAGCGCATTTCAGATCTTTTTAGCTTTCTTGGGAAAATAGTTTCCCATAGAATAAAATTATCGTTTGACTTTCAGACATATAATATCAAATGATAGGCGTAATTACCACGGAATCAGTCACAATACAAATTACCATAAGCAATAAAAGGACGATTATTTAAAATTTTTAAAGCACGAGTTTTTGGAAACTGTGCAAGTGATCTGATATATTTATTGACCGAATGGATAACGTGCGACATTTAACAACGTATGTCTTCCTAAGTTGCATTAGAAATATTAGACTAAATCGTCAATCTCGCATCGATTCATCGCTTTCCGATGTCTGTTTTGCCGCGCGAATGTCTTTTAAATTGCGAAGTGCGGTTTAATGACGCGGCTTGTTTTTAACAGACAAAAGAATTCGTAACAAATGACGTCTATTAATCAGACAATGAGAGACGGCCGCCTGGTGGTTTCCTCGCCTGAAAACGGTGTTAAGGGCATCGTTGCGTGAAGGGAACACGGCACTAAGAGAGAGAGAGAGAGAGGTGGTGGAGCGAAGGAGAGGAGCAAAGGCCGAGAGAGGTGCATAGATAAATAGAGAGAGAGAGAGAGGGAGAGAGGTAGAGCGAGATGAGCCGGGGCATCGTAGCGTTACGGAGGCAATTTCCTCGCGAGATGTTTGACCGTGGGAGTGGCATAATGGGAAATGGAAAGACAATGAGCGGTATTTGACCGCGGTCATTCCTACTCTCGCGAAAATGGTAGATAAGAGCAAAATGGTGAATTTTCTCCCCTTTGAAAAAGTCCTTTGTGTGTGTGTGTGTGTATGTATGTATATATGTATGTGTGTTTATATATATATAAACTTACGGAAGAGGAAAGGTAAATGGGGATATTTAGGGCAACTAGGTGTTGTCCTCTCTTGTGCTTACGAAGGGATCATCCCGAAAGCTCCAATAACTTCTACAAATGTGTCTCTCCAACACCCCAGCGGCTCTCCTTCCGGTAAGTGCTCACTGGATTTCCTTCAACAATTAGTTGCCCTAAATATCCTCATTTACCTTTCCTCTTCCGTAAGTTTATATATATATATATATATATATATATATATATATATGTGTGTGTGTGTGTGTGTGTATGTATGTGTGTGTGTCTCCGTCGCTGAAGAAGGGTGTCAGTCCGAAAGCTCCATATTTTTGTTGTTTTTGTGTTTTTAGTGTGTCCTCAGCACCCCCAGCGGCTCTCCAATCTAGGTAAGTGTCCACTGGACTTCCTCCAACACCTTGTTTCCACCTTTATTATTGCCTTTCCTTTTCCTTAAGCTTTTATATATATATAATATATATACATATATATAGGACGCCTGGAAAATAGACTCCTACTTTTTTCTCGTGCCTTTTACTTAAATGGAAAAAAAGGAGAGAGGAGGGAGGTGGGAAGAGGGAGGGGGGAAGGAAGAGAGAGGAAGGGACGAGAGAGGGAGGGAGAGTGAGGGAGAGAGATTGAGGGTGCGAGAGGGAGGAAGAGAGAGGTTGGGAGAGGGAGAGAGAGAGAGAAGGGAGGGAGAGAGAGGAGTGAGAGAAATGGAGAGATGTAGAGGGAGGGAAAGATAGAAAGAGAGGGAGAGAGAGCTGGGAAGGAAGAAGGGAAAAGGAGAAAATGAGGGAGAGACCACGAGAGAGAGAGAGGGAAGAAGAGAGAGAGAGAGTTGCACTCCGGGAAGAGATAAGGAAAGGGAGGGTCGTGTAAGGCGTAGGGATTGTATTATTGGCAAACATCGGAAGCCAATTCCGGTCTAGCAACAAAAAAAGGAAGAGGTCAAGGAAGGTAAGGAAAAAGAGGAGGAAAAAATCGAGTCCACTTTCATCTTCCGTCCAATAAGGGTTTTCGAGGGAAAGCGGATGATAAAAAATAAGAAAATCACGTTGAGGGGACGGATATGGGGTGCGAGAAAAATTGCGAGAATGTAGCGCGTGGGAAGAAAGAGATGGAAACATTACCAATCAACGTATGCATGTAAAAATTGGAGGGAAAGAGAGAGAGAGAGAGAGGGAAGGGAAGCAATGTCACGCTCTTCCTCCTACTCTTTCGCGCCCCGCTCCGGAAAGAGCCCGACAAGGAGCAATTACGACGGCAGCGCCTAAAACTGGTCGAGCGGATTGGAGGCGAACCACTCTCCCTTTTTTTTCTCCTCCTCCCTCTTTATTTGTGTGAGGTGCGAAATTAAACGGCAAATGAAGCGCCTACACCTCCAACCCTCCCGGATCCGCTCTAAAAACCCTTTTTACCCTCCCAATTTTCCATTCCATACGAGATGGGAGAGGAAGAGAATACGCGCCCGGGCACTCTCTCCGTTTCTCTCACTGTTCGTTTCTCTCTCTCTCTTTTCCTCTCCTACACGCAGTTTTTTCTGCTACCAATCTCCCCCTTTCTCTCTCTCTCTTTCTCCCGCCACATCCTATTTCCCGTGCCATCGCATTTTATCGCCAATCAAACTGAGGTCGATGCTCGTGTTTAAAACCCTTTTCAAGACGAGTTGCGTAGAATTTCCCCGAGAGGGAGTTGACTGTTAGGGAATTTTTTTTGACCGGAAAAAAGGAGATAAAGGGAGGGAGATAGAGGAGGGAGGGAAGGTATAAAACGGTGAGCTGATCATGAATGGCAATTGGCGACGGCACGTACAGATTGGTGATTGTGGATAGTTTTTGAAGTAGCATTCATGGAACGAGCATTTTCAATCCGCGATCTTTTTTTTAGTAAATCGCATATAAAAATATATGAAAAAATATCCCGTTAACTTTCCCTCGCTTTCATAGAAAGCAATACGTTATAAACTTACATTTTTCCGCACGGATCTTATTTGCTGGAAGTTACGCGTTGGGAATAATTTTTACTCTCTTGAAACGATAACGAATTGCTCGTATTGGTTCTGAGCTACAGCAATATCTCGATAATACGTAGTCCCATGAATTTAATCATTTGAAGTTTATTAAAGTTAATGTCTAGCTTTATAAATCGACTCAATTTTTACGCACGGATGACACGTTTACGGCAAAAGGAGAATAACAATCTAAATTTCAAATAAATTACTTTTTCGAAAAAATAGGAAAGAATAAATTGCATTTCACAAGTAAAAATACGCTTTCTTTGGAACAAATAATGCTATTTTGAAAAACGAAGCACAAAACAAGAAAATGTGAATTGTTATACGTCATGCATGCAAACGTTTTAACTAAACGTCATCGGTGTTCTACATATCATAAATCAAACTAAAACAGTTCCTCTTGAAACGGCTCGGAGATTTTATCGAATTCAATTTTTAACGTATTACAAAGAATAAACACATTTCACTTTCCAAAGTAACGACGACGATAATAATTAAACAAAAAATCTAGCGTTCGTTTGTTTAGGCAACAGATTTCTCGGAGACAAATTCGCTCTAACACGTCTCCTCTCTCTCTCGGATTCGAGAATACGAAGTCAGTCCCTCCGAGACGTTTCGTAACTATTCATCTTCTTTTGCCAATTTAATCAAGTACATCCCTCGGACGTCTATTACAGTATCCATTCTCAGAGATCATTTCTCTCTGGAACGCGCCTAACACCCGTGTCAGAGATAAATGGAATGCGAGGAGAAGCGAGTGACGCGTCGCGACGGCTTCAAAACTATCGCGGGAACGGAATTTCGGATTTTTCCGTTTACTTTTTTTTTTGGCAAGACTAATGTTGAAATACGCTATTAAATTTGTCATTTTCTATGTTGTATGTTTATAGAACGCTCTTTAGAACAGCATTAGGAAAATATCGTCCGAACTTTACTATTTGTGTTCAAAATTCATTCAAAAATTTTGTTACGAAAAAAATATAAATTGTAGAAATTAAAAATTTACCTGAAGACAAAATAAATTACGTATTCATTAAGAAAATGAAAGGTAACAACGCAGAGTGACAGTTGTAGCTGGCAATAGTTTTAGATTAAAAACTTGTGTCAAGAAGTGTTTGATAAAGGTTATTCGAGAGTTATCTAATGAAACGGCGATTTGAATTTTGATGGAATTCATAGCGGTTTGGAACTTTTGTAATCGAAACTTTAGCACTCATCGTATTTGCTTTCTTCCGAAATATTAACTGCCTTCTAGTCGTTTCTTCAGGTTATAGACAGCAATAAGGAAACCCGTTACTTCCCGTCTATTGTTAACGTTTTCGACCTACTTGCTGAATGCTATCAAATTAATGATTTTTTAAAGCAATTTTCAATAATATCTGGCCAGGAAATCACAACTCTAAAGGCTAGGAAATTCAATGATTAAAAATATTTTTTAAAAATTCAATGTTAAATGGGTTTCGGCAAAATGAAACGATTCCTTAAAGTATCGCTAATATTTTAAATCTCTCTATTCCTCGAATAAAATCTACGGAAGATATCATGTTATATTTTATTTAGAAGCAAAAATTATTTTGCTTACTGTTAAAAAAAGCCTTGAAAGTACACAGTAATGAAATACAATTTGATAAATAAACGAATATAGTATTCCTTAAAATTTTATATATTCCAGTTAACTGAGTAATGATGTTGCGCACTAAAACCAGACTTTAAAAGTCAACGCATATCACATGAGTTATTATGGATTTTAAAATTTTCAAAATGTCCTAAATCTAACTTATCAAATTTTAACAATTATAAAGGTTAGCTTGAAGAAAAAATAGTTAATGACGATGAATGTACCTAAGAATTTAATGTATACATCCTTTGAACGGAAACTAAAATTATTCAGAATATTATTCAAATACAAAAATACGCATAGATCTTACACGTAAGTTTTATACCGACATATACATATAGTTTTGGCATAGAAATATTAAGGCGATGGTTTTCTTCGAATAACTCGTTCATACGATACCTGCAACTCGTTCTTTAATCCGACACGATGAAATACTCGTTTAACGGTAAATCCGACACTAATCAGCGAGAAATAATTAGAAACATCTTCTTTTACAGCGTCTTTGATAAGAAGGGACGCATCTGTTACGAAGAAATAGAGAGAGAGAGAGAGGGAAAGAAATGGAATCTATAAAAAAGTAATGATCAGGGAAGCCAATCGAATGTACAGCCCAGATGAATCCCTTTTGGGATGAATCGAGAGGGAATGAGAAAGAGGGAGATAGAGGGGGGATGGGGTGGGAGAGAGGGGAAAAGAGGGGTGGATGGAGTGGGAGAGAGGGGAAAAGAGGGGGGATGGAGTGGGAGAGAGGGGAAAAGAGGGGGGGTGGAGTGGGAGAGAGGGGAAAAGAGGGGGGGATGGAGTGGGAGAGAGGGGAAAAGAGGGGGGGATGGAGTGGGAGAGAGGGGAAAAGAGGGGGATGGAGTGGGAGAGAGGGGAAAAGAGGGGGGGTGGAGTGGGAGAGAGGGGAAAAGAGGGGGGGATGGAGTGGGGGAGAGGGGAAAAGAGGGGGGGATGGAGTGAGAGAGAGGGGAAAAGAGTGAGGAGTAGGAGGGACGGGGGAAAATGTCGGCCCTCGGTCCCTCGGGATTAGTGGGCGAAATTAGGTGTCGGAAGCTTTAACACGCTTCGAGATTATCCGACCGAATAAAAAAGATAGGTGTTCTAGAAAAGGTCCCCGAGTGAAAGTGGAGCACTGGGAAAGAGAGGGTAAACAACAGGGCGAAAGAGATAATTGTTTAAAGAGATAAAGGGGAAAAACGTTCGGGGATGACTTCGACGAACCTAACCACATTCAGCTTCGATTATCGAGCTCAATTCGTGACTGATACTGAGAAGTTTATTGGCTCTCCCTGTTGCCAAAGAATAATATTCCTGGGAAATTAAAATTTCGCATGTAGTCCGACTTAAATGACATATTTTCACTTCTCGAATGATATTTTGGCTTTTATCCTGAACGAATCAGCCCATAACACGGTAGTTTGAAATTAGGGAAAAGTCTTTACTGCGTGTGAAAAATAAACTGAAGACAAGTTTCTGAATTGTGTATTGAATAAAAAAAGCGAAAAATACGTTTTAAATAAAATAACGACATTTATAAATATTATTTCTTGTTTCTGAGAATACGCAAATCGAAGAATCGGTAAAAATTAAACATTGTATCAGCTTGAGAAAAATATCCGCTAAGTGGGCATTATTAATGGAGTAGTAGTCCACAGTATCCCCGATACGCTACAAGAAAATGAAAACGAGGTGGATATCGAAACTAATCAAAGATGAGCAGAAAGTCCATTTAGAAATATTTTTCATAAACTCTAAGGTAATCTATATTATAGATTTTAATTACGACCGTGATAATATTTGTACGCTTTCTAAAATTTTGCAAATGCCTTCGGCGCCTAGCACAGTGCGAGTCCACCTGGTGGATCCTCGTATGCGTATGTCTGTGAGAATTAATACACATCAACCTTCACTAGTTGTCCTCAGAAACATATATCACTAAATACCATAAAATCTTCTTTGAAACATATAGTTTTTTCCTGAGACGTGTACTATCCGTCTCTCTGTAACATTACGACACCCATCTTATTATAATTTTCTCCAAAAATCTATTCAGCCTAAGATACGCAGGTTCTCCCTAATTTATGCAAGCCATATTACACTAATGCCTCTAAAACGTGTGCTATTGAACGTGAATTATACGTCCCTAATTTTCTACCACATCATACTCTAATTTACTCCTAAAACGTATGCCACAAACAATAGCGCAAAATGCTCCTGCGTACATGCTACCCACATTACACTTACGATTCCCTACGCCGTATGCAACCCAACGACACTTAAATACCCCTTGATTGTATGCCACTCAACTTACACTAACTCGCCCCTTCAACGCATACCACCAAACCTACATCCAGTGTCCCTTGATTTTAAGCTACCCATATTATGTTTGGTTCCACTATAACGTGCCACCAAAATCACACCGAATACCTCCATTACTTATGCCACCATCTTAGGTTCATTTTACTACAGTGCCCCCCTACAACTTATACCACCCAACCTACTGGCATAGCACTGCAACATATACATCCCAAGTTACACAGTACGTCCAGAGTTCTTGACCTCAGAGGGTGTGGATTTGTTCCAGAAAAGTAATGGCCCGACGGTTTTTTGGACTTTATGCTGTATAACTATAAATATAAATAAAAATACAGAAAAAATTTGTTAGAAATTTAACGTTTCATTCCTGATACTCCATCGTCAACATCTTAACACCTGGAGTAAAATTATTTTCTGGAAACCCTGTATATATGGCATATAAAATTCATATCTATTACGTGTTGATACAAAACTGAGATACTCAAGGGATTTTAACATAAAATATCGCTGTGTGTATGAAGTTTCAAAAATTTAAAATTTTGCAGAATTTCAAACCAGAGTATGCAAATAATTCTCGACTTAAACCTCATGTGTGAAACACTGAGTTCAAATAAATTCGATCGGCAGAAATTCGAGCAATATAAGTTCCCGTATAAGTGAACACGAGCGCACGCATTTTTGATCGACGCGACACATAAACGCCACTTACATTCTCGCGTGTGTTTAAAAAAAAAATAAATAAAACCGAGAAGAGCTTCGCTCCGAAACGTTCTCTTTCGCTCCATCGTCTACCGCCGTTCCACCACGACTCGGTGTGATACCGCTGCAGGAAAAAGAAACAACTTAAAAGAGAGCGTTTCGCTGGCCTCTTATCTAGCGTGCATAAATTTCTCCAGAGCTGGCGTAACGAGCATTTGTTCGTTCGGATACGGAGGGAGAAATGAGAGAGGAGTAAGGGGGGAGGAAGAGGGTGAGTCGGGTGGGATTAAAAGAGGGCGGAGATACAGAGGGGGGAGGGACGGAGAAAGGTAGGGGGAGGAAGGATAAAGGGAGACAGAAAGAGTAGATAACTGGTAAATGACAAAAGGGGGGGAAGGTCAGTGTGCTGACCTCCATCTTCGGGGTTCCTAATCTCCGAAACCTAAGCCGGAGAGAGCCTCATGATGCGTTTTGAGCATCGCCTCGTGCTGTGTTTTTTTTCCCCTCTTTTGCAGCCTTTCCATGAACCTTGAAAATCATAAGAGCTGGTTTGGTACAGACGCATAAAACAAGAACGCTTTGTTTATACGCGGGGAGAAATGGTTTGACAAAATACGAACTAGAATATTTTTCTTAAGTATATGAAAGATAGATGCTGTGACCTCTTTATGGCAATGCAGAGATTTAATAAGAAAATTAATAAGTAACATAAATTTGCATTGAAATATTTTAAACCGATGAAAAAAAAACGAATAATGTTTGCTCAATTTTAAAGTGTAAAGAGTGCTGCCGATCATTCTAATATGGGACAAGTTATTTTATGTTACATTTATTAGTAAAGTAAATAAATAACAAGGTAGTTGTAAAAAGAATCTCGCATCAAATAATTACAATTCAGTGGAACCATTTTATTCATTAGCGAACGTTTATTTATTCGTTAAAAAAGAAATACCACGCAAAGAAAAATCTTGATAATGCAAAATCGTCGAATACAAAATATTTGTTTATAAGAAGCGGATTCAATACCCTGCGTAAACACTCATTACTTATAAGAAACTCTTACATCATTATCACGAACCATGTGAAATTCAAGTCCACTAAAATTTGAGCTAACGAGGTTATGCTTATATACATAAATGCTCCATCGCTCATTAAAATGCATGTGATAAAACGTATAAAAAACAGATACTTCCGTCAACGCACGATTCCGTAAATAGCCCTGCGTGAACGTGCAAGAAATATTTTATAAGTAATGCCTCTCTCTCTCTCTGTTTCAACAACCTACTCTTAAAAAAAAGCTTCCGCTCTCTCTCATCCCGTTCATTTTTTATGCTCTTTGTCAGAAATATGAATCTCCATCACTCGTCCTGCCAGAGATGCGAGTTCTGAAACACGAAAACCGTCTTCACATAAACATGGCGCGGCCCGCGTTAGTCTCGGTGATTGACAAATAGGGGTGATGCGACACACCACCCTAGCCTCCTCCCTTCCAGCGGCATCAATATCCGACGCTAATCCTAAACACACGGCCGTTCAATGGGCGTGCTGGACACCTCGACGCATCAATCAGCGCTTAGCGTATGGCATCGCTCAAAGTCTATCGCCGGAATCCGTAATTTATCGCATTTTGTCAGCGGCATATTTATCGCCTCCGTTCAAAAAATCGCACGAGCAAAACGTACGAGTTTATCTCCGAATCGGAAAAAAAGGTAGATTGGAAATGTGGATGAACGTGTGCGGGATGTTTATGAAAGGATGATTTTCATAAGGTTTACCTCGACACATCGATGCCTCTCCTGATTAGAAAGAATGTACGGAAAATATACCGATAATTTTGTCACCGTTAAGGGATAATTAAAAAAAATAATTTCCGATCCGAGAAAACTATTATCACATAAATAAAAGCCTTAGCAAACGTTGTGCGTAATGCTTTCTGAAGCTTAATATCTCGGAAACGATTGAACCGAATTTGATGAAATTTTCAGGATAGCATTATGATATAATAAAAAAACGTTTTAATGTATCGTTAATATATACAAGCCTTATTCTGTCCCTCTGTCCTTTTGTCACTCCCTCTGTCACGCTCTTAAAACCAGAAATATACCAGGCAAGAGGGGACTAAGGTCAGCTTTTGAAGCACAATAGATACTCGCGGCGAGGGTTTCGAACTTTCGCTCGGATCGAAGGCGACCCTCTCAGCAGGAGGTATGATTTCAGGTCAAAGAAGACTGCCTCAATTTTATTTCAGAATTATCGATCATCCCCGTTATTTTTGATGGGCACTTTTACTAGTTAAACTTAACGATAATGAGCTAATATTACTACAGAAATATGTCCGTCACTAATTTGTGAGAGACATTTTTAGTTTCGATTCAGGTTTTAAATTCTCTAGTTTTCCACACGGGACTAACTATGACATTACTTCTCAAACATATTATTTTTGTGTAGAATATAGGTGTGCCATGCATGGACATGGGAGAAATAAGATTTTTATATAAGATATTTTTAGCTAAAACTTTTCTTATTGGAATTTAACCCACATTAATCCGGGTATGGTAGAATTATTCCTAAACAATGCTGATACGAAAATGTAAAAATAACACATTTTTTCAATTTAACGACTGTTAAAAAAGTGTTTCACCCGTGCGATTAAATCTCAACTTCTTTAAATAAATAAAAACAGAATTAAGCTAAATTCAACACGATTTAAACTCGATAAATAGGAGACACAAAAATGATTCGAGTAATCAAATTTAAGGTCGAATCATAACGATAGTGATAGATATAAATAACTTCTTAGAGCAGTTGATGATTTTAGTTGCACAGATTCGGTTCTATGCGATCCATTTTTATTAATTATGCGATGGAAATGTTAATCATGAAGAAGAAAGGAAAATTTTGGCTATTGACGATGACTTTGGTTTTTAGTACATTTAGAGAATCGTAATCTGATATTTCAGTTTCTTTTAAATTTTCCACGACAAACTTCTACCAAAGAAGGCCTTGAATTGATAATAAAATTCGTTCGAATAAGCTGCGCCACGCTTCCAGACCGATTTTCTCGCGACTACCCGGAGGATGACGTCACGACTAGCAGAAAAGACGACCTTGTCAAGCAAAAAAAGAAAGAAATTGAAGAACGCCCTTCGAATTTCGAACAGTTCGATACTTGTCATTCGATTCTCTTTACAACCCACGCAAGTTTTAAATCCTCTCTCTCTCCTTTTGTGACGACGATATTAAGCGACATTAATAACCCCTCAAACATGCAAATAACTCTCCATCTCCCCTCGCTTCTCTTCTCCTCTTCCTCCCTCCATCCGTCCCTCCGAGTCCATTCAATCAATCATCCAGTATGAAAATCCCTTCCGCACAACCGCATGCACGCACACACTCGCACCGCCTCACACACTCACCCACCCATACACACCGACCATAGGCGCTCTAGCCCATGCACACATGCTCATCCTATTGCTGGAAACGTCCCCATCTTCGCCTCGACCGCTGTTCGACGGTAGAGTCATCGCAAGCGAGACGGACTCCGATTCGTCTTTTCGCCTATTTATCAATGCCTGATTTTTCAGTTTTTCGCCAATATGATATATAAATAAAGTGTTATCCATGACCATGGATGAAATTAGCGAGATATATATTTTTTATCTGGCTATACCGCCACATACTAGAGACTCGTTTGTTTAATGTATAGGTTCATATATATGTTTCACAAATCCATAATGCAATATATAATTTTCCACGCGTCTCTCACGCTCTGTATCTCAAAGTGAAACTATAAACACATTAAAAACGTGCAAAAAATTATTATGATAAGAGTAGTGGTAACCTAAGGGAATAAATTTAATTTGCTCAAAGAAAAATATTCAGATTTTCTAATACGTAATACATTACATAATAGCAGGTCGTTCACATTAAATATACCCTTCCCTCGTTTTGCACGATTTTGATGTACTTCGAATTTCGCGGCTATCAATTTCATTTTAAGGCGGTCTCTCAAAGCATTAAAAATCGTAAAATATTTACTTCGACTCAGAGGTTATAATAAAGAATAAAGAAAGCAATCCTGATTACACAATAACTAAACCGTTTCACGTTAAACTCAAGACGGAGCTCAAATGTAGCCTCATATATTCCTACGTGGAAATTTATACCAATTTGCAGGGTTTTGTTTTTTTTTCTAAGACCACATGCACAATGAAAAGCGAAGGGTGGATGCTTATTTCTACACATTTATAGTTTTATAGGTTAGAGAGAGAGAGCCACGATCAGGTGGATCATATCGTACTTCACAGCGGCTCGAGATGATCCTACAGACCAGTGGTTCTCATCCTTTTACCTTTTAACAAATTCTGGGATATTGAGGCGGGCACAAACATAAAAAATTGTTAGAAATCACAATAAATTACTCAGAGAGTTATATAAATTAATATATTTAACTAATATTTTTGATTAATGCTAGAAACAATTACATTCTGCGAAAAGAAAACAAACTGATTTTAATACTTTTTTCTACCAGAGGAGGGAGAGAAGCTCGAGTTGAGGAAGTTGGATGGAAAGAAACGGGTCATAAATCGTCATAGGAGACAGGATGTATGGGCACTCTTCTGGTAGTAACAATTATTTTCACGAGGCGAATGAGATGTTGCTACTGTTCGTAACGGCATTAACAACGTTTTCGGCAGCATTAAAAAACAAAAATATTAGTAACAAAATTTTCAAGACTTGCATCGTTGGATAAGGGATTACGAACATCTTCGTGTTTGCAGAGGAAAGCGGGCACCTACAAAGGGCTCGGCGGGCACCACGTTGAGAACCTCTGCTATAGACCTATATAAATCCATAGACATTTCTCGAATTTTCCCGACGGTTGTCGACCCAATAATTCTCCAGACAATTACGGCTGCAGCAAAACGTCGTAATCACGACCTGGAAATTTAGCGCGAGTTTTGCCGGAGAATGTACAAAAAAGTAACTGCCTGTCTAACCTCGAACGTCCTTCACATTTTCCCTTACAAAATCGGGGCAATCCTTTCGTAATGAGACCAATCTCGCGGCGAGGGTAATTAAAACGGATTACTCGTTGCAGTGGACTGGATTTCAATTTTGCCACCGGCGTGTTCATTATTTTAAATCCGAAAGAAAATACGTCGACGAGATTACGAGAGATGGACGCATTAGGAAAATAATCCCAATTCTTGGGATGTACGTTGAAGAAGCCGTTTGTTTCTTTTTCCAGCTAATCAGCCTCTTGGTCTATTATATCCATAACTCCTTCCAGGTCGGACACGCAAAGAAGGGAGGAGGGAAACTCCGTACCCGCATCAGCCTTTTCTTTACGAACAGAATCAAAAAGAGGGCAACTGCTTAACGTCACTTCCGAAGGACGGAGCGCTGACTTTCTCGGTCTCCTCGAACTGGACGATCCCATTTTGAAGAATCCGACCTTCGCCGGATTTGAACCTTAGATTGCTGCGTGGAAGGCCAGCGCAATCCAAAGAAGAAATGCGATATCGCGAAATGTTTATCAAAGTGGCGCTCATTTTCAAGCGAAGAGAGGAGCTGTGACACCAAAAAACAACAGCTACACTTCATTCGGGTAATCCAGATCCAAGGACCAAGTGTGTTTGTTATTAAGGACAATCGAGGATTTCCCTCATGTGGTGCATTGTACATATTACGATGGAAATGAATGAAGTACACATGGATGATTTCGGTAATTGGGCGCTAAGGCGACGAAATAATTACACAGGGAGCTCACGTTCCTAATTTCGAAACGGATCTTCCTCTTTGATTTTTTTTTCGGAATTAGGGTGTTTGTTTTCACAACTGCATATCTGCGGTAAAATGGGTAATGTCTGCTGCGGCGCAGTTGGATGGATTGAATCATCGAAGCAAAATTGGGAATAAGAACATGACGTTACGTGGCGGAGGAGAAAGGAAGTTGAGAAACCGATAGAACGAAATAAAACGACGAAGAACGAGAGAAAAAAGATGAGGAGAGTAACTGGAAAAGCGGGAAGAAAGAGTGGATGAAAGAAAAAAGAGGGGGAGAGAAATAAACAGGAAGACTGAAATATGCAGAAAGACCAAATGAGAGAGAAAGAGATGGAGAGTAGGAGAGAGAGAAAGAGAGGGAGGAGGGAGAGGAAGAAAGAATTAAAAACAGCGAGAATAAACGAGCAAAATAATTGAGAAAGAAAAATGGAGGTGGAAAGAGAAAGAGAGAGAGGAAAAGACTGGAAGATAAAGCAAGAGAGTGAAATGAAGAGAAAAAGAGTACGAAATAAGGGGAAAAGTGCGGTGAGGGAGAAAAGGTAGAGAGGGAATAAAGAAATTAAAGTGATAAATAAATAGGAAGGAATGAAGGGAAAAGAGGAGTGAGATTCAGAGGAAGTGGGAGGAGTAGCGCAGCAGGAAAAAGGGAGAGAGAGAGAGGAAGAGGGAGGGTGTCACGGGTGTGGGAGAGGAAGCGATGAGGTAGAACGGAGGTAGATATGAATGCACGAGTGTTTGCACTGCATGAATCCATTCATGTCCTCTCATTAACTCCCTTGTTCATTGTTCAGATTAGCCTTGAGCCCCGTGGCGTGAAGTGGACGCTAAGCACTTTATGAGATCCGGAGAACGAAACTCTTGAAATATCCACCAACCTCTAGCAATTCCCTTCTTCCGTCTCTATCCCCCCCTCCCCCATCCCCTCCTTCCTTTCCTTCCCACTCGATACTTCCCCCCCCCACGCCTTCCCTTCCTCCCCCTCTTTCCTTCCCTCCCTCTCCTTCTCCCTCCTCTTCCGCTTCCTTCTTCCCCTTCCAGACTCCTTTCCCCGTTTCCGAGCTCGCCTCGCTCCGCCGCAGCAATCTATAATGTTGGCAAGCGTGTCTACGACGGGCTGGGAAAATAAGGGTCTGCGATTATAGAAAAGGAGGTTGAGGCGGAGTGTAGTTTTTTTTTCTTTTAAATTTCTGCGGCTAATTCATTTCATAGGCGAGGCGTTAAATACCTTTATCAGTCGCTTGTTTTGACAAGCGATCATTTTGAACGGCCGCAGCTGACGATACTGTTCCCTACACGCGTCGGTTGTATATTTCTGAGATGACAAGACGTGAGAAAAGAGGTTTCCCATTTATCCAACTTCTCTTGAAATACAACACGTTAACGTGGACATATCGTTCGTCCGACTGTTTTTCTCATATATTCCAAAATATTATTGGTTAAGCCGATTTCCTGATGTTTCACATCAGGGGTCCCCAAACTACGGCCCGCGGGCCACATCCGGCGTAATGGTGAAGTTTCTCGATAACCACCCCCCCTCCCCCCCTCGATATTTGCTCTTTTAAGTTTTCACACGGCCCTATCAGTCATTTGAAAAGTCTCACGTGGCCCGCGCTGTCGTACATAAAGCCTAATGTGGCCCTTTCAATAAAAAGTTTGGGGAACCCTGTTTTACATAATTACTAATGTAATCTTATTCATGTGCTTTCGAGTTGGGCTATGCATTATACATGTCGTTGGCGAACCTAGCAAAAAATTAGGAGTTTGGGGTGGTGGGCAGATTTTACTTGAGGATAATTTTGAAAGTGCATATCAAGAACGGATATGGATATACTATATGAACCGACTTCGGAATATGTTAATTTTCGGTTTCTGACAAACGAATGGCGAATTATCGCATCCCGTCTTGGTTTAATTTATTTAAACGATCCACCACAACCCTTAGAAAAGTTTTGTGGTATTTGACCAAATCATTAGGAATTTTTCAGCATACGGAATATATGCAAACTTTTATGTTCATTTGTCATTGGATATATCTGATGGAAAGGCTACCGTGTCTATAAATATCTAAACTATAAATTGAATAGATTAGGGAAGCTTATAATCTTAGTAGGATAGTTTTAATTTTTGTAACATGATAGAAAATAATATAAAATAAATAAAATTTACAGCCTACCATAGAAACATTAATTATCACGAACCGACAACACAAGAATTTAAATGAATAATAATTCAATGACATTTTTTGCGCGCGATTTTTGAAACTATTTATTCTGCGACAATGCCGTGAAAATTGCTTTAACGCCACAGATTTCAAATGCATAAAAAATGCGGACCGAAAATATATTCATCACCAGACCAAGAAATTTTCTGTGGTGTCTGCCTCACAAAACCGAGATTGGACGTACTAAAATTCTGACACGGGCACGTAAATTCGCGCTTCGCTTGCCGTCAGTTTAGCCGAGTGAATATACAGTGCGGAAATGTATTACGCAGAAAGAATTTGAAAATAAAAATGGGATGCTGAAAAACTAAAATGCAAAATAAACAAGGAAGGGAAATATCAAACTCTCGCGTGAGGAGAATGGATGAACTTAGCGACAAGATGCGAAAAAAATAGTGGACGTGTCTGTGATCGACACATCTGAGATAGTCTAATCGAAAAAAAGGTATCATAATACACCTGGTAAAACCCGCTACATAAGCAAAGTAGGCCATTCTTTTTTATATTGACTTTATTATTGGAACATCTGGAAGTTTTCTTTAGTAACGACAACCGTTTTGGTATATTAGCTCCGGCACCAAAAGAGAGTAAAAATTGTGAAGGTTTTGCATGTCACATCTGTGGATGGTATCGACAGGTATTACACAATGAAGGGTAGATTCGAAGATGTGCGCTAAAAGTCGGTTTCAGATAGGTTGCTATTCGAGCGAAATCAATAACTAGGCCAATCTTGCCCTTACGACAAGATAAAAAAGGAGATGGTAGAAAACTTTCTGATGCACCACGCACTGACTAGCTTTTTCCAAAAAGTAATTTACTTCATTATATACATATCACTCGCAGAATAGTTTGCAAAACGTTTTTTGTCTTAATAACCTTGCTCTGACTGCTGGAGATATATCTAAGACAAAAATGTTTTAAGTTTTTGATACTTAATTGATTATTATAGAATTTATTTTCAGCAACAAAAGCTCAATGATTCTCTAGTGAACGCTATTTTTATTTCTCTAAAAAAATTCACAAATCAACCCAGATTATTTGGAATTTTATCAAACTTTCATCCCCTTCGATCGAACAATTTAAATGCAATGAATTGTAGTTGGATTTCTTTTTCCTAGTCAACATAAGAATTAATTTATTATGGTAAAACATGATTTGGTTATTTATGCATAGATTATCCGCGGCCCATTTTATGTTATAAACCGTACCCTCATAACAAAATTATCTGAATTACATTTCAGGAAATCAAAACTCTTATGAATAAATTCGTTGTATCCGTTGAAGTTTTTGGGGTAAATTCATTTTTAAAACACAATACTATAATAAAAATGATATTATAAAGAAACTATTCGTTAGTGTTTCTAGTTACACTTTATAACTCTCTAGACTACATTAACCAAATTTGAAGGATATTATACGCTACAAGTCTCAGCAACGCGGTAGTCATCATCGTTCCATTTCAGGAAAATAGTGGGGATAAGACACGTGATATGAGTATATTTGAAACAAAGGAAGCCCTGTGTAAACGCTGACGCAGTTCTGTCCTCGCTCGCGTTTTTCGTATTAAGAGACAGAAAATTAACAACGAGGATTACATAGACGCGTGAGGGAAAATTGCTCATCAATCTTGAATAACCCTATTTTCGCTTCCAGCATCCAAACACATCTGGAAATCCCTCTTTTGTAAAAGCTGTTGTTCTCTCCTTGAAAACAGTGGTGCGAGATGGTTAGGGATTATCCACGGATGGTTTTGCTTCGGAGGAATTTCGGAGAATGAGGAATGAGATAGGTATATTAAATAGTGGAAAGGGTACATACATGCGAACGCGTATCTATGACAAATTACGACAGAGATGGGAGACGGAGAGAGATGGACAGAGAAAGCAGAGAAAGGTTGAGTGGAATAAAAAAGGAATGATGCAGGAAATGCGTAATGATAACTCGGAAATAAAAAAAAACGTGAATGTGGAATGCCTAAAATCGTTACTTTTCCATTCCATACTCGTTTTCGTCGAAAAATATATGGTAAAAATATGCATTAAAGAAACTTTTGGGACCTAGTAATAATTCGACTTTTATTTTTCTGAATATTTAAACGCTTTTGAATTTGAGAAGTAGTCGTCAGTGATAACAAAGATCAATAATGAATAATAAGCGTCAACAGTTTTTGGAAGATCGATAACTCCTACTCATCCATTTCCTAATTTTAGCATGGAAGTGACCTAAATTTCCCTGAGATTTCGACTTGTTGCAACCATGTTTAAATAAAGACCATTTTGTCCTACTGACCACGGAATTCTTCGAAGCAATGAAAGGAAGAATCATTTTATAGCGACGTTTTTTTACTTTAAGATTGCATTTAATTTTAACGTTCATTCCTTTAAGATGAAATCAAGATGAAATCAAATTTAAAAATTATGCTTCCCCACTAGCCATAAATAGGCTGCGAAAATCAGCTGTATTTTTCAGCTATAAATCAGCTATCGTAAGTAATGATTGAGCGAAACACACAAAAAAGAACATTATTGAGAATGTGCTATAAGCGAATAATCACTCTCTGCGGATGCTCCGTAGCCGAAATGGGGATCTGCCTTTTCTTATTTTTTTTTAAAGTAGCTTTTGAAATAAGGTAGTTTGTCATTCTAGAGTTCGTAGTTGGGAGCGAGAAAACAAAATGTACTATCCTAGGTGTTTTTTTAGCTGTGGGAGAAAGACATAGAGAGATAGACGTGAAAAGGAATAAATCCTTTAAATCCAAGGATTCGATGCCTATATCCAAACCCTTTCACACGTTCCATAAAAAAAGTTTCGAGTAAAAACCCTTCCACATTGGCAATTTTGACTCGCGCAGCGTGCGGGAGGCTATTTCGTCCCAATCTTCCTTCATTTCTTTCTCTTCCATCAGATAAACGTGGAACGTATTTTATCCTGACTTCCTTGTCCACCGTCCACCGGAACCAACTAATCTCTTCACGCCCATACGAAGGCTTGTAAATAAAACCCGGAGAGAGGAGAAATCCAACGGCGAAAATAATAATAACGATTTAAAAAAGGGAAGAGCGTAAATAACGAAAAAAAAAAACACGAGAGAAAAACGAAAACGAAGAAAGAGAGAAAAACAAGAGAAGAGCGAAAACCGACTTCACTCGATGGGGGAAAGTACGGGAGAAAGGTGGAGATAGGCGGAGGAGGAAACCGAACGGAGAACGGGAAATTCGGAGAGAAATTGGAACGTTGATTAAACCGGATGTAGGTCGTCGATTTTGATCAGCGACTTTCTCCGGATAGGTCAAGGGTGTATAAAAAAAAGCGGAGAAAATGAGGAACGGGATGAAAAGGGAAAAAAAGGAAGAAAACAGCGGAAATGGGAACGCGTGCGCTACCACGATGCGAGAAAATTATCGTATGGCGAGGAGAAGCGTTTTGCGGCGGGGAAAAATTCCCAAGGTCGTCTCGCAATTCTACGAGTTTTTACTAGCGATGGGATTATTAGGAAGCGCGTTGATTCGATATCGTTTCCAAAACGAATTCGACGATAACATCCGGATGGGAACGTTCGAGGAGAATTTCCCGGGGACTTTGAGAGAGACTTTGTAGGTTACACTTGAATTTATAAGAATTGAGTTAAAGTTGAGATATTATTGGATCTTAAAAACTATTATGTACTTCTTCTCAAAATTTAAAAAAATACAACACAGATGTATCGCTACTGATGCTTTGCAGCCGGATTGCGCATATGGTTTTCCCGAACATTTCGTAGCTATTGGAAGGGCAAGGTTCATCGATTTTATTTTAGCCATAAGGAGGGGTTGATAATTCCCCCTCGAATAATACGAATGAACAAAATTGATGTCAGAAATGGACAGCAGACCGATCGTTTATTATGTCATTAATATACTGTATGCAGCTTAGGAATTGTGACGCCAGCAATTTGATAAGTCTTCCAGCTAGTAAGAACAAGGTAGGTATAGTAAAGGGCGTTATCAGCAATAAATCCTTGTTCGATGTCTTGCTCTTTGTAACATAGTACTACTCTGTATTTTAATCGCAGTTATTCTCGAAGAATTGAAATTTCTTCGAAAACAATTCCAGTAATCCTTCCAAAAAGAGAGTATTCGATGAACAATCGTAAGTAAAAAATTCTTCCTAGAAACAATTTGATGAAAAATTGATTAAAATTGATTAAAAATAATAAAAATCTATAGCTATTCAAACGAGGATTTATTTAATTTTGAAGTTATTTTTAAATAGGTAATCTAATAAACAATATTTTGGACAGTAACCACGTAATAAATCAAAAAAATATTAATAATTCGTACGAACGAGTTGTCAACTAGTCGGATTGGATCGTGTTTATCTAAGAATTGCTTTTTCGAATATTTGGATTTTCAGAGATTTGCTTCTTCGACGGACTGTTTTAAAAGAACTTTCCGAAAACCATCGTTCTCTGATGTATTACATATTCCTCCGTAAAATAAGAATATAGTCGCCTGTCTTAAAAATGAAGCCTTTAAATTTACACCGAGACGAGGAAACGGAAACTTCTTCAAAGAAATCCACAAAACAAAAAGAATAATGTCCTTCAGCAACCTACATTTCTTCATACGTGTTCGAAAGAAAACACGGAGATGCCGGATGATTGAAGAAGCAATGGGACAAAACTTTGTTACAAAGTAACGGGAAAGAAGCCGTAAAAAATGTGAAGCGGCATTCGAGGAGGCCGAGTTTGGGCGGAATTGGAATTCCCGAAAAAAGAACGAGCGAGAATTGGTAAAAGGGACTCACGACAAATTCGAAATCGACAGAATAGAAGCGCCACGAGATTCACGAATGGCAAACGAAAGTGAGTTGACCGTTCTCAAAACCGAGTGAGATTAATTTAACATTATGGTCACAATGAATGTGGTACTATTATTATTGGACACGTAAACGATTATTTTTATTGTTCTCTGTCCTAGAACAGGTCCTTTATTTCAAATAAAACTGTGCTCGCTATCTATTTCTATCCTCTTCAATATTGTTTGTAACTTCTTCCTCCTTTTAATTCATCAATAAATTGAATCCTTATCTTACTTCTTCATTTTTTCCTTCTATTTTTCCTTCAATTACTTCCTTCAACAAAATATCTCTTCACAATATGTGTCCTAACCAATTAGTCTTTCTCTGCTTTGTAATACCAACTTTCTGCACGTCAAGCCATGATTCGGATTCGGATCTTAGGATTTTCAAGAAACGTAAGGAAAATTACAGACCTACTTTACGGCATGTCTCCGTATATATATTAAATAGAAAGAGTGCGCAAATTCTAAACTAAGCACTAAAAAGTATTTAAAAAAAATAAGTGCTCATCTTAGGTATATCTAATAAGAATGACAAGGAGATACCTAACATAGGTACTTATTCCTTCAATTTTTTATTCTTAGGTGCTTTTCTTTGAATTTGTTTTGAACCATGGGACGAGATCAATAGTTCTGTAGTGAATTATAGGAGCATGTATCAAACTACCACTATCACCACATTTTTAAAAAAAAATTCACTCTCAGAAAGGTATCCCTAGATATGAAAAGGATGACATCTCTAAGACAATACAAATAACACAGCAATTCGCATGTTTTCTGAAAAAAAGGCGTCCAAAAGAGACGCATGATATTGCCTAAATTACGAGCGAGGAGGAAATTAATATTTTCAGAGAAAAATTAAATTCCCATTGTATCCTCGAGTGAGGAGGATTTGAAGAAAAATCGCTCTCTCGATTCCAGATTTTTACTATGAGTAAAAAAAACAGACAAGAATACCGAAATGCCATAGCCACACTTCCCGACTGCGCAATTTAATTTAATCAACTTGCTCGCACCCAAAATGTGCTTACACGCGAAGCGTTGGTAAGCTCCCGCAACGGCGGACTTTTTGCCTAGAGGGGGAGAAAGAGAAAGGAAGGTTTTACTTTTTCATTCGGAAATGCGATATTTTCCGGCGAATTATAAAACATACACGTTCCTTTTGTTACCACTCCAGCGACGGTTCAGAGAAAGAAAGTTCCGTGTATTTTTTTTTGCAAAGAGCCGGGAGAAAGGATTGGACGAAAACGTACGATCACTTCATCTATTATTGGAAGTCTGTTACGGGATGAAAAAAACACGAGAACGAACTCGGACGTGACATTTTTGACGGATCGATCGCCAGTTTTATTTTTACTTTTTTCGTGTTCGATTTACGCTGTGGCGCACGGAGGAAAGACTTTTGGGTGATTAAAAATATGATTCGCACAAAAATTCACGATGGAACGAGAATCCGGATCGTATATAATTCCCGATGACGAAGGGCGGAATATAAATGTCGTGTATTCGATGATATGATTCACCCTCCAAAAGGAAATTAGTATATAAAGCTACCAAGACTTTGTCTCCTGTTAGATATTATATCATTTTGAAGCAAACCTACCTTATATATTTTAGAATAAGCACAAGTATCAAAACTGAAAAATTAAGTACTTTAGTACCTATCTCCTATAGCCTATAGCTTTAATTTTATGGGTACTGGGGATACATAATACAAGAGCTTAACTTGTCAATGTTTACATTTACATAAGTGGGATTTCCGGAAATTGTTATTATCTATAAGATGTGCTCGATGATTCTCTAGTGATTTGTGTTATATATGTTGTATAGTATAAACAAAAAATACAGAACGAAATAAAAAATACGAAATACAAAAATCAAAGCAATCGTGGAGAGAATCTCAAATGTATTTTAGCGAATGGTCGTTTTTCATCGCACTGCGTAAAAACATTTTATTACGTTTACGTATGAAGATCTGTTTCTGAATTTCATTTGATTTAAATAATTTCAGGTTCAAGTTTCAAAATTCGATTCGTTTCATTGAATAATGAAAAATCAACAGAATATTACTTAATGAATATCCTGGTTCTTATTTTATTGCTTCAAATAATACATGTAAAATATAAAAAATCACTCTATTACTTATATTTTATTTACTTAAGGTAATTAAAGGTTATTTCTCAGGGAAATAATTACTTGTTTAAACGCATGAAGTAATCGTTTAAACTTTAAAATAGGTATTTCAGACGAACGTTTTAATCATTTTAATCGGAAGAAGTTTACGTTTTTCCTTGTACTAATTTTGATAATACATTTAATTAAGCATTTTCATGCAAACTGCATTTTGACTTTTAAATCCATTTTTAAAGGTAATCTAAAAAAACACTAATTTTTGTATTCGATTCGTGTATGGGAACGGAAATTGAAAAGGTATTTTACTGGAGGATTTTCCTTATATCACAAGTATCGGATATTACTTTTTAAATCAATTTTTACCTTATCTTAAGCTAGGATATAGCAGGAAATTGCCTCTAGACCGCTTTTACGAGATCAAACTTTTAAAGGAAAAAATATTATACGTCAAATCTAAAATAAAGAAATTACACAGACCTATGTAACATAGCAAATTCATTAAAACACTTTCTATTAACAGATTTAAAGGAAATGCGCCATATTTTAATCATCTACTATATATTCACATAAGAGTGTTTATTATAGGTATTAAATGAGGTGTGAAAACACACGAATTCCTATCTCCCGTTATTTGATTGAGCAACAGAAGTCAAATCCTGATACGCGCATAAAATTCGAACATACGTATCCGAGAAAAATTAATATTCCTCCCGTTATGGGAAGAAAACCACAAGTATCGACTTAATCGGATACAGACGAATCCATTTTACCCATACATATATTTTTTCAACAAATCGAACTCCTGTAACGCAAATCCTCGGGAGGGCTGAGGGAAACAATCATTTACGGAGAAACGAGAGAAGGAGAGAAAAATATAATACAAAAACCTATAACGAGTATGCGAAACATCTGCGAGTTAGCGTCTTATTCAAACCCGCATTTATCCGTAATTTTCCCCCGCGAGAGTTTGCAAACGCGAGAGGGCACACATGCGAATATCTGGAGGGGTTAGGGGAGGGAAATCAGCGCCATTCCTGCTCCACTCCATCTCCCCCTTCCATTTCCACTCCCACGAGCGCCGCGAAAAAAAAAAAATTCTCCTGTATGCAAAAAAAAAATGGAAGGAAACACGCATCCGATCCCTCAACTTTCCACTTTCCCGTTATTTTTCCTTTTCAAAAAATAAAAATGGTACTTTTTTTTTTTTTAGCAATACGAGAAATATCAGAAACCTCTCGAAAAATGAGCGGAGATATCGAACAGGAATTCGACGAGGGACGTAAAAAAAAAAGAAAGCAAAATAAATGCTACCTTGACCATCGGACGGACATGTGGAGATATTGGGAAGGACATTTTTAAAAATAGGGGAGAGAAAGAGGAATTGGAGGAACGCAGAGAGAGACAGAGAGGGAGAAGAGGAGGAATGAGAGAGCGAGGGGGCGAGGGAGGAAAAGTGACAGAAGCAGAGAGAAAGGGAAAGAGATGAAGAGGGTGAAAGGAGAGAGGGAGAGAAGCGGATGAGAAAAGGAATTAAGGAAAAAAGAGGGAGGAGAGGTAAAAGCGGAAGGAATGAGAGGAATGTAAAGAGAGATATGGCGTATGGAAGTAGGAAAGAGGACGAGGGGAAAAATGAGAGAAAAAAAAGAACATTAAAATAATAATTAGGCAGTTTCTGGCTTTCTGTCTGTCTTTGCAAATAAGATTTCATCTCATCGATTGGTGCTGCCACCTTGCGGCAGTTATTATAACTGCGAGGAGCTTTCAGAAGACGGTCAGGCTATTTCCTCATTGTTTTATATTTTTTCCATTATTGTTATATGTTTTCAATTGTTGGTGATAGAAATCTATCACCCAACATTTCTATCTATAATTCTTCCGTTGATATTTCAACGGGCATTACACTAGTTTGGAATAAGTCGCAGAGAGGTCGGGTTAGACTAAGAAATTAAATAGGTCGAAAAAAGAATAGAAAAGTAAGCAAAGAGAGCGAACTGAAGATAAGAAATGAATGACATAGACAATATGAGAGAAGCAGACAACCAGAGACAGAAAAATTACGAAAATAGGAATAGAGCGAGAAAGCAGGGATGGAGAGTAAGAGAAATGGAATGGAGCATAAGAGAGGTAAAGAGACGAAAGGAGAATTTAAACGTAAAGAAAACTAGAAGAGGAAAGGGAAAGTGAAAGTGAAAGGAGAGATGGAGAAAAGGGAGAGTGTAGGAGAGAGAGAGAGTGAGGGAGAGAGAGAGAATGATGGGGAAAGAGAAAACGAAGGAGAGAGAGAGAAAATGAAAGTGAGAGGGAGATATAGGGAGAGGAAGGGAGAAAAGGGGAGAGGGGAAATGAAAGAGGGAGAGAGAAAGAGAGAGAGTTAGAGATCAAGAGAGAAGAGAGGGATACAAATATTGAGGGAGGTGGAAAGATGGAAGGAGTGAGGGAAAGGGAGAGAGAGAGAGAGAGAGAGAGAGAGAGAGAGAGAGAGAGAGAGAGAGAGAGAGAGAGAGAGAGAGAGAGAGAGAGAGAGAGAGAGAGAAAAGTGGACAGGATCGAGAAATGGATGGCAGTGGCTTTGGTAGAGTTCTGCGGCGGGCAGGGCACCATCATCCTTCCCTCTCGCTGGGTCGGCGGCCCACTAAAAACCTCTCTCCTCATTCCACTCCCCTTCGCATACTGACTCTCTCTCTCTCTCCCTCCTCCCACACCAGTTCGGTGACAGATTACTCTCCAGCTCGATGGTGCATTAATTTTTCAATCCTCCCTTAAGCCACGAGCCGAAGCTTCCGTGTACTATTCCTCTTTTCCACGTACGCTTCCCTTCCGCCCTTCTCCTCCCTAATACCGACACTTATAAACACACACCCAACATAAAACAGGTTCGAACCACACGTTTAACGCCTGTTTTTTTGTAACGAAAAGTATTTTATCACCCAAACAAAAATACCAGCGAAGGACAAAATCACGTTGCATCTTTAAGTATAGGAAATAGTTATTTGCGTTGTATCGAGGAAGGAAATAATCACCACTATAGGGATTAGAAAGGGAAAGGAGTCTCTTCTATACTGAAATATCGCAATAGTAACATATCTTTGCTTTTATAATATTGTATTATAAAATTAGAATCGAAAATTGTACTGAAAACCTAGGGATATATACAGATAAAAGAACGAAGTATGCTTTTATTGCCAGGTTAAGCCATATCCTTAGCGAACATTTTTCAATAACGGCTTATAATCCATAAAAACAGCATTTTTCCTAATGTTTGCCAATGAAACCAAATTTGTGATTCAAAATATGTACTAAAATGTTCATAGATATTCAACCATTTTTGATTCACCGCCTTTATCAATTTAACAATGAAATCGCCCATAAAATAGCCTAAAACGCCCACTGGTGGACGCTATTGCCCACGTTGAAGACCGCTGATCTATATGTACAACAGCCTCTTGTGCAACGTGGGGGGTACTACTGTAGAAAATTCTGTGTAAGACAAAACCGCACAAAATATTTTAAAAAAATCACTTATTCGTATAGTCTGCAAGCCTACGTCACATAAAAAGCAAAATACGATGCGCGCCAAATTCAAGACAGCGTATATTTAAATTTAAACGTGCTGGGTAAATAAGTGTTACAATTATCAGTAAAATAAAATCAGCGTCAGGGATATCCGCTTTGGGTATGATTTATCCGTACGCCTAATTAAGAGATTTTTGCTTGCATTTAAAAATTTCCTCGCAAAGTTTTAATGGAGCGGAATACTTTATGAAGTAATCATAAGGTTAAAGTCATAAAATTCAGAATTAAAACTCAATTTCAAAAATAATATTACTTGTTTACGCCTCATTCTCATCGCTCTTCATCTTAACAATCTCCGTCACCCATCCATGCTTTCTCCACCTCTTTCAGTCACGCATCACGGTCAAATGCTTTCACGTTTTTTTTACATTCCATTCCCGTTCGTATCCTTCCCTCTGTACTTTTATACGGCTTCAAACCCTATCGCCCTCTTCAATCCATATCCCCTTTACTCGGAAGTGACCTCCTCCTCCTCTTCCGGCAAACATGGGGGGGTTGTGAAATGCTGGGAAGGGGTGAGGAAAAGGAAAGAGGCTGGTGATGGTAGAAGGGCGAACGCGGATTCAGAGACCTTTCGGTGATCGGTATTCTGAAGGTCGCTCTCTGTTATGAGTCCGAGCTGTTTTTTTCTAAGTAATATTTATGGTTGTGATAAGAGCCCTTGTAGGCAAGTATATATATATATACACACACAATAAAAGCGTAATGGTCATCATCATGCGTAACGCCGCGGGAGTGAATGCAGCATATTTTTCGTTTGCATTTTAAAATTACTTAGAATCATCGTATAAACTTGGGTTTCGAACCAAAGAACACCTTAAAGAATGAAAATTTATTTTCCTACCGTTGATTTTAAGAATCATGGCATGGAAAAATAAAATTCTCCAGAAAAGGTCCCAATAAGTAATAAGGGATTTTCGATTTTTCAAAGTGCAAGGATTTTTTCCTTCATTCATCAAAATACCCAAATACGGACTGATTTTCTTCGTTTTTACTTTATTCGACGGAAAAAAAACTGTATACTATCTTATTCCTACGATGTTTACAAATCTTCAGAAATAGGAATCCTTTTTGGAAATTTTGTGAATTTTTCGTACTCTTTCCTGGTGCTGCCAAGGCGACCCTCATTATTGCCTCCGATTCAATTAGCCTGGATTAAGCCTTCAAATAGACGAAAGAATGGCGTTATTCGCTTCGAAATTTTAAGTATATAAATTATCGTTTTAACCACGTCAATTCTTTATATATAGAAACGTAAATAGTTACTGATAATTATTTAGGAAACTGCGTGCGGGAAGCATTTAAAACGACTGACCAAAGCAACTGAATCTTCTTTTATCATATGGATACTGGATGATTACCTTTTTTGTAAGTGAAATGATTATATTGTATGTTTTAAATGTTTATTAACGCAAATAGGCCCGCGCATCTGGTTTACATTTACCAAAGCCAGTGTTCAATCATGGCTAACTATACGTTGGCTTTTCAAGGGTTTCTTCCTTACAAGAAATCAAAGTCAACATTTCAGAGAGACGGATAAGAAAAAGTAAGAAAGGGCGTAATTACACAAGAAATTTTGTGTAAAGTACTTATGGATTTATATTCATCGCAAAATGACCTGCGAAACGGGGCGATATTTTGGAAGATCTATAGTGAAAATTCATTTAATAGTAATGACAAAATTTGTTTACATCGTTGCTATCCAATTTATTATATTTTTCGTATTAGTTCTTGACAATTGCTTGACTGGTTTCTGCGAGAAAGAATTTTCTCTTTAAAGTACTCTAAACTATCATAACGAGTACGCCTGGAAATATCAAGGAACATACATGCTTAGTATCTTTCTTAATGGTTTTCATTACATATTTAAACCAACATAGATCAATTTTTGGACATGGATAACTTTATGTAGCTATATCCAGAGCAAAGTCACGTCGGGATGTGAAAATACAAATAACTGGTACTGTTGATAAAACAAAAAATAACATAATTAATCATATAGTTTATAATGAAGTGTTAACATAATTTTATTTTAAATTCATTTTTGTTAAATTGTTATTAAAAATTAAACATACATTCCGTATCAAATACATTTATTTAATTCATTTTCAGAACATCTTTCCACTATATTTATCTAAATCCAATAAATGGTAAAAATGAAGTGACTGCGAGCAAAGGGGGGTTGGCGAGAGAGAGAGCAAGCAGGGAGCTTGCCCACTAGTGTGTGTGTGTGTATACACATATATCCAATTTCGAATGGTATGAATCGCCGCTACTTTCGAGGAAAAATGATTGTTATTGGAATTCGAGTCATAATGCTTATTTTGTGTTCCCTTTCACCAAGAAAAAAAATCACATTCGATTATTTCCGGAATTTTATGAGGCTCTTGTTATCGTTTTTTTAAAAATCATATAACGTCCACAATTCGGATTGGATGGATTAAAAAATACACAAAATACTTTCTACCTTCGGTCGTCACCAAAGTGGTAATATCTTGCCAGAACATAATTTTTTTGCTGAGATATATCTGTTGATCGTGGTGGTATCACGAAGGTTTTATATATCGAAACAGATAAACGTACCGCGAATTCGAAGCAAAACCTGCACATCGATTGGGTGACTTGTGGACGCCACTGAATTCGAGGAATTTGTTTTTACTTTCTCCATATAGGTAATATAGAGAGTGTTTTTTTCGTGAAAAAAATCGACTTCGAGATTTCCACGGAAATACGTTTTGAGGTCCCTAGAACACGTTTAGACTATTTTCGGAATGATGTGTATGTTTATGTGATTGTGGGCGCTCTAACTCGAAAAGTACTTGCCATATCATTACCAAATTTCATAAACAGTGGACACCACTTAACACGAAAACGCTTAAAACGAAATATCGGTTAACACGAAACGCTTGCTCGGTCCGTTCCAGCCTTTCAGTGTATATTCATTCGCTAACGCAAAACGGTTTACACGAAATACCGCTTAATACGAAAATGTTTTTCGGTCCCACGAAAATAAATGCATGCAAAATTCTTCGGATTACACGAAATGGCACTTGAGATAGGATTTTCTCATGATATCTCGGTTGTGTAATGCATCCTATTAATGATATGTATCATGGAATTTCCTACGAGCCTAATTCCATATTTGAAAAATGAAAATGTTACCATTAAAACAGTTAACAGGAAATTCGATTAACTCGAAATTCGGATAAAATGAAATAATTATGCCGGTTCCTAGCAAATCGTGTTAACCGGTTTTCACTGTATAGCACTTTGGTATGATCACGTAGAGCTGATTAGTTTTTGGACAATATCGGTTAACCGGAAGTAATAATAATAATAATAAATTTATTCTAAACCCGATTCGGTTTTTGCGATATTTCTCCTTTAAAACATCATTATTGTATATACAAGTCGATACAAAGGTTATAGAGAATGTGATTTCCTGCAACTTTATTTGAAACAATTTTCCATAGCAGTTATTTTTTAGGAATTATTTATAAATAATCAGTTTTTCGGTTTCCGTCAAATATCTCCTTAAAAACGTCATTATTGGTAATCATAACGAGGAATGAAGTTGTAGAGAATAATATTTCTTCCAAGTTTTGTTTGAAACAAATTTTCGTAGAACCTACAATTTAGTAGATAATTGATATATTTGTAAATTTCCAGTATTCAGCGCCACAAACTAGCGGTAAATTCTGTAAACATATTCAAAATATCGGTATGATGCAAGTGTATCAGAGATCTTGAGGGACCTGAAATGGCAGACGTTGAAGAGTAGAAGAATTGAATACAAAAGGAAAATTATTTGAAAAGTTTAAAAGCTCCGAATTCGTTGAAGACGTAAGCGGCATAGTTGTACCCATCGGTGTTAGTGAACGTAATGTTAGATCAGAGCGTACGAGAAAGTAAGTCGAAACAATCGCTAGAACCGAGAAATACTACAGATCATTTTTCCCAGATGCGATAATACAGTCCAACAGAGGCATTAGAGTTCATTTGGTGCTGTGACACCCCCTGCCAAACGCTTCTGGCGGCTTGCAGGGTATTCATGTAAATGTAAAAATATAATTTACGGCAATAAGGACGACTGTATTCTTTTATGATACGAAATAATAATTTTACCTTATACTGCAATTCATAATAATTTAAATATCTATACCCCAAATATGGAAAAAGTCATGTGTTGGCCACATCAGATTTTTTAAGATTTCGAATTTTATCATGTGTTTTCCGATCCAGGTGTGCGGTAATGTTTAGTGGAGCGCAGCTCTCGTTTTTTCCTCTCCATTAATTTTTTATTTCGAGCTACTTCCATTTCGATTTGATCCATTCATCGAATATATAAGATACGACTGAATTTTCCGTTAAAAAAATATTTCTTTCGCAATGCGCTTATTATAGGTTTAGGACGAATTACTTTCAGTCGAATAAAATGGAAAAGCAATGTTTATGGAATTTCTGCTCAGATAATCGTGTCAATAGGGTATTAACAAAAGACATGTTTGGTCACAAAGCTTCTGAATTTTTAAATGTGGCAGTAAAAGTTCCTTTCACTTAGTTTTTAGTTCGCATAAGTTGTCAAATTTTCCCCAAACACGAAAAACATTATGTGATAATAACCGACATTCTGTAAACTGAAATTTTTATAGGTAATATATACTAATTCGAGACATTAAATTTCTTTTCCACTAGCCGGGTATATAAAATTAATAAGAAACTCTCTATTTCTAATGTTAAGGTCGCGGTTTCGACTCCCATAATTGTCAATGTTTTATTTTTCCGTACTTGATCGTAGCGTTGTTATCTGTTTATTAACAGGTACATAAGTCAGTGGTTATATTAAACAATAATATGCTAGTTTTATTATTAGAACAACACTGATTATCGTATTGTTAATATCAGTTACAAAAAAATTATGGAAACATGAAATACACGGGAATCATTAGACATGGGGCATATGTTATTCTTAGGGAATTATGAAATTAAACATTAATTAAAGTAATTATCGCAGAATTTAAAGCTTTTAGTAACTTAGACCTGCAGAAAAATGTTCTACCATAATATAATGAGGATTCATTATGTTAAAAAAAGAGAGAAAGCTCTTACTTTTTTCACCCTATCTCTTTAAAGAGACCCAAGATGGACAACTACTTAGAGAAAATCTTAAATCGTTTTAAATTGACGTTCCGGCAAATGAAAAAAAGTATCTATTGATATAGGAAAATAATTTTCTCGATCAAGTTTAATAACTCGGAGATAATTTTTCCAGGGAGGTCGATGTTTCATAGCGTCATATTTCCGGCGAGGCGAGGGGAATAGCCAAGAAAAGCGTCGCAATTCTTGCCTTTCCGAGTGTCTCATTGGTCCATTAATCTTTCACGTCTGGCGCACCAGACTCCCTAAGGTTTTCTCCCACTTGAGTAATCGCGGAGGACTGTTACCCGATTGGCACCCAGAGTGCCTGCGACTCCACCTACTCTCCTACGATCGGAATGTTCCTCGCGGATGAATTTGAGCGTTAGAATGTCATCCGATTTTCATCCCGATGGATTTTGATATTTCGTCTGACGGAAAGCCAGTTTCTCTTCGAGTGTAACGCCCGAGCAAGGAGGTTTTGGTTTTAAAAAAATTATTGGTTTTACATTGGAAGCCATGTTGTAAATTATTCTGTTTGAGTATCCTAATTCCGAAATGTTGAATTTAAGAAAAGAATTAAACATCGATGAATCGTATTAAAAAAGATATGGAAACTTTTTATTTGCATTTTAGTTTTATGATATGTATTCACAGAAAGGTTTTTAAATATTTATCTGGACTTGTCCACATTTTTAAACTTCAGTTTAATCATCTCACATATATACTAAGACAAACATATTTTTACGGCTACCGCTCGAAGTGAGAATTAGATGTTGCTGCTTATTAGGAGAAAACTTCCGGCGCCGAATTCAAATGAAATTGTTTTCCACGGCTCACACGGGCTTTTTAAGTGTCTGATTAATCCGTTTTTTCGACTTTTTACTTTATAGCAAATACAAACTAAAGTGATACTTGGCAACCTTTTTTATCACCGATCTCTTGAATGTTCAGAGAAACTTTTCAATGTCGCAATAAAATTAAAAAATCGTCATCATTTATAGTTTGTCCATAGACAGGTTCGTGATTATTCTTAATTATACCTGATTTTCCTAATAAACCTGATTCCTGTATCTTCTTCATTTTTGGTACCTCTCTTTCCGTATCAAATTGTCAATCAGCTGAATCTTTTTCTTCCTCTTTCCTCTTTTCATGTTCTTCTTTTAATACATCTTTAATCATTCTCTCTCTCTCATCATGCAATTTCCTATTCATTGTCAGTTCACCTTCCACGTTCCTAATTTCAGTTGTACAATATGAATTTCAAATTTTACATCTCTTGTTAAATAACGATCCACATTCAACATTTAAAGAAAATATAGTCTTACCAATGATACTCATCGGCGAACGATAGGTCTTTCTCTGCCACGATGATGACCGAAAGCTCAGAAATTTACAGATAACAAATATAATCGGCGACCTTTTCATTCGATAAAAGATTCAGGCATACTTTCATCGGAAAGCGATAAGACATTGGGTTCCCATTCAAGAACAAATATAAGAAGCAGGAATTATTACGTACTATTACGAGAACATCACAGTCGATACATAACCATAAAAATTCCAGTTTTCCATTAAATAAAATAAGCAAATAAGATAAACGGTCAGGTACACCAAATTCGAGTTTCAGTTACAATGTAGCTTTCCCTTATCGAATTCATTCTAAGAACGGCAATTATTATGGCTTGGCTAAATCATCACCGGGAAGATCTGAATTTCATTCCGAGGATCACACTGATTTAACACAATGGGTCTGATCTCGTCAATTCTCGCTTACCGAGAGCGAAATTTATTTATGGACGCCTTGAAATGCCATACCTTGACCTCTATAACTAAAGAAGGAGAAAAAATTAAATCCTCGTCGATCAACGTCGGGGTTTCAATGAGACCGCGTAAAACTCGCGAAAGAGTCAACAGAGGGGGACAGAGAGAGAGAGGGAGAGAGAGACAGACAGACGGAGAAAGAGATTGACACGGGAGTTATGAAAGGTGCGTGCGCGTACATATTAATCACCAGAAAAGCCGATCAGTTTCGACAACCGATATGCGCGACAAAACATATCGGCGACCCGTGGTGAAAAAAAAAAGAGCGAGTTCACCTCTCTTTTTGACGAGATGATGCCGCGATAATCTCCGACGCGAACCATATGGACGGAAAATTCGTTCGGTGGTAATCCTGGAGGGGGAGAGGAGAGAGGAGGTGGGGGGATGGGTGCAGGAGACGAGGCACGATAGGAAAAAAATCCACGCGATGGAAACCGTTTCGGATGTTTCGGGGAAAAAATACAGCACCGTTTTCGTGGAATCTGCGATGATTCACGGGACGTCGGTAATTTTTATCGGGTGACAAAACGGATTGCGCGATTAATGCGCCATCTAAACCGTTATCAAAACGTAATCGCCATTCGTTTGTCGACGTAGGAGAGGGAAAAAATATATTCGTGTAATTTCAGAGGAGGTGATTTTGCCGAAGCGATTATCCGAATGTGATGGGCGAGTCGATTTCATTATGTGCCGAAGTACTCTTCCCGTTTAGTCATTAGCATTCATGTTGTTTTTTAGAGGTACCGAGCACAACTTACGATTGAAACTCCATGAGTAATTTGGGTAAATCTACAATCAAATACCTAAATCCCCTTCCCTACCCTTTTCATCAACTTTCAATAACCATCCACTAATCGACCCATCCCCAACCTCCCGCCTGCTTACTATTCCCTTCCTTTGTTCTCGTATTTATCATATATATTGCAGTTTTAAAGCTTTCAAATCTCCTGATAATGCTACAGTTAATGTGAAAACGTTCGCGAAAATAAATTGGGGTGAAAATGTACACAGTACGAATACGCTTGTATAATGCCGTTCCACGAAGTGACACCACCTTTAGTTAACCGTATTTCGAAGTACCTAATGTTTTCAAAGTATTTTCCGCAATCCATTGATTAAGTATAAAATTTAATAAATCTTCAAATAATAAATGTTTTTCGGTGAAAAAACATCAAATATCGATGTTTGTACATGAAGCTGATTCAGAAATTATTAAAAAAAGCAAGACAATATTTTGTGTGTTTATTCTCATTACTTTCGCAGGCAGGTTGTATTCCTTCAAAAATTCTAATAACTGAGGATTATTCTGCAAATAAATATATCGATCATACCTTAATCTTTCGTAAGACACCGTGATTAATGAAAAAGAAAGGCAATCGGATAATCGCCGAAGCTTATCCAAACGATATTTCAGAACTTCACCTCGTTCAATGTTTAATAGAAATATTCCGAAGGATTTATTGGCATAAAAATTCCGAACTTCTCCATCGCTAATGTTTTATTTTTCTCTCACTCTTAAAGTTTTTGAGGCTCAGCATATCTTTCGGGACTTTTATTTTCAAGTCGATGCGCATTTTATTCATCAGTTATTCGGAAAACTTTTTTATCTCCAAACTTCGGCAGTCGCTCCGATGTATTTTTAAAATATCTTTTGCGGTTTCATTGGCTCTCAAGTTTTCTCTATGGATTCATATTTTTTCAACGGGTAAAAAATTATGTACAGGTTTAAATGTTTCTTTTTTGTTAAAATCCGAATCCCTTCCACTAGAGAAGGACAAACATAAATTTATCAGCAAGAATTGAAACCCAGAAACTTTCTCGCTAAACTTTCTATCCAGCTTCGTTGATTGACAGGAATCGCTGGTTTTCGATAAAAATTCTTATTTTTTTAAGGAGATACGCCTATGTTTTCTATCTTTGAAAAAATTCAATCAGATCGGTAGGTATCCTTTTGAAAAAAATGGCGAGAGTTTTAACATGTATAGGAAGAAACTCTTCAAAGAACTTTAACGCTGAATATTCTAAACAGGCGTCGAAAAAAAATTCTGACAAGGAAAACGGCCCATAGGTAAGAACCCTTCAAAACGAACGCGAGGAAAATCGTATTATATCGCCTCGAATCAATGATATTCAACTTATATGTCATACGCTAAGGAATTCCGCTCGTGTAACTAAATGAAAAATTCGAAATATTTTACATGAAATTAATTTGCGCACAAAATTTTGCACACGCACAAATGATGCTAATCGTAATTGCATTGAAGTATTTAATTGGATACCAATAATTGTTTCTCAGATTTTTTTTCCGAAATTCCATATTAACCCTATTTTGAATTTAAAAGATTACGGTAGCTGAAATTACGGCCGAAGAATTAGGTCCCGAAAGATTAAAATTTCCCGTTTATTTAGCAGCATTTACTCAATCTATTGCGCTGAATATTGGGTTTCAAACAATTAAAAATGACTTCTTTGGTAAACAAACCCCTTAATTTATTACCTGTTACTTAAAGAAATTTCTCTCGTTATTATGATTTTATTTATTGATGAAGCTGCACGAAAACACAACTTTTTAAGGCAGATAAACATACCGGCTATTGCTTGAGCCCATATCTTCCGAACATTTATCCATCTCATTTTCCACCACGGATACATTAATCCAAATTTTTACATATTTTCTCCTTTTTTAGGGAATAAGGACAAAAGTATTCCCATCTCGAGAACCCCCCATTTAAAAAAAAAAAAATCAACCTAGTAAGATCGGAGGTAATTTCACGTGGTTCGTAGGATCCTACGTTGTATTCCTCGAGCCTACTTCGTGTCTAACATTTAATTTTCTTCCGACTCTTCACTCAGTCAACTTGTTTCATCATTCTCGGCGGCCTTTCTTCCCTCCAGCTCTCTTCCTCTCGCGCGTCTCTCTCCTCCCACCCCTTTTCCCTCTCTCTCTCTCACTCAGCACTCCCTAAGTCTTTCCATTCCACTTGCCATCCGGCAGGTTTATCGTCTACTACGTCTCGACATTTCCAACTCAACCCCTCCAAACTTCCACCCATCATTCCTTTCTCTCTCTCTCTCTCTTTCTCTCTCTCTCTCTTTCTCTCTCTCTCCTACTGTCTTTCACTCTATTGCTTTCGGTCCATTTTCTACCCTCTCTTTCGGCCATATTCTTCCTCTGTAGCCCTCTCGCTCCACTCCCTTCCATTTCGCCATTTTCGATCTTTTTTCTTCCGTTATCGCTGTTTTATTCTAAAAAAAAACCATTACTCAGATTCGCTAACTTCCATTTTTTTATCACGTCCTTTACCCTTACTTTTATCTCTTCTTTTTATTCAATCTTTCGCCATTTTACTTTCGTTATCGCGTTTTCTCTCTTTATTTAAGATTTTCTTCCCTTTCTCTCTGGCTTTCTCTTTCGTTCTACAATGGCTTTCCTGTAATAAAAAAAAACATTTTCCTATCTGTTATTTTAATACCTCTCGCCATTGATGACTGACCGTAAGGCTAGGAGAACAGTCTGATGTCATTCTTCGCAGAGTATTATTGCAACGCAAACAGAAAATAAGTATTTAGATTTATGGGAAGTTGACGCGTTTAACGAGGTTTATTGCTTGAGATGTTATTTTATTTGAAGATGGGTAAAATATTGGAATGGATTAGTAAGAGAAGCCGTCATTATTGGTGATTAGCCTCATTCATAAGTTTATTGTATGTACGTTTCACCGAGTGCCGCCTGAAGTTGGCAGCAGATTGCGTATGCGCTTTTTACCGCGTTAAAAAATGCGCTTTAACTTTCGCTTTGGCGTCTGCCTCTCCGTCTATCAATGCATTTGCTTGAATTTAAACTGTGACGAAACCTTAAACGATACGAGTTTCAACTGCGTAGTTATGTACCGCTGCAATTTGTTTTCGCACTGCCTTTTCTAAGGAGAAAAGAATAATAGACGATTACATCTCCTTCTATGTTGATTTAAAATTTTATAGCTCATATAATTTTTAATTTAAGATATAACTTCTGATATATTTTCTATTAATTTAGTTCCTTATCTATTTCTCCGTTTTTTTAAATTTTCTTTCCATCTCTCTCTCTCTCTCCTATCTCTACATCCCTCTTACGAGATAATCTAGTTTTTTATAACGAATAGGACCCAAATACGACCGCGTCCTTTTTTTTGCGGAACGCCCTTTCACAGCTATCGTGCAGCCTCCATCTTCCCTGGCTCGAATCACTAATAAAACGTTAAAAAAGGGGTTCCTGAGAAAATTTAGGATTTTGAAACAATTTCGGACCGAAATATAATCGTTGCGCTGACCACGGACTTCTCAACAATAATGCGGCCAACGCGTCAGCACTTTCGTAGTTTTTGGAGCGAATCTCTCAATTTATCTCTCTCTCTCTCTCATTTCTCCTCTCTCTCCTTCTCCATTCCTTTAAGCCGTATCCTATCCTTAATACTTATTTTACTCCCCCCCACTCTCGTTCTAACCCTTTCTCTCTCTCTCTCTCTCGCTATTTCCCTTACGTCAGATGCTACGTGCTTCATTTTCTACCTCAGATCCACAATCAATTCTTCTCTCTTCGTCTCTACTTGCACATTCTCTCTCTTTCTCTCTCTCTCCCCACTCTCCTTCCCCTCTCTCTCTCTCGTGCTCTGGTCCTCCTTATCCACCTCTTTACTCGCCCTCCAAATCTCTCATCCTATCATGGCCTCCCCAATTTTCACCGCGCGGATACCCTCAGGATATCTTGCTGTCGAAATTCCCAATCCAAAACGCGTATTCCTCCTCTCTCTCTCTCTCTCTATATATATGTGTGTGTATGTATGTATATATATATATATATATATATATGTCTCCCATCCCTACTCTCAGAAACTTCCTCCTCCACGTAATCTTTCCTCCTCTCTCCTCATTCGCTCTCGTTCCGTTTCCATTTCCTCTTTTCCCTCCTCCTATTCTCCGCGGGACCTCTCTTCTCTTTCCGTTCTGACCGCTTCCATCATACTTCCTCCATTGCATTCAATTCTCCTCTTTCACTTATACTTCTCTTGCACTCCCATTTCCATCCATCTTCCTTTCCCTCGCTTCATTCTTACCCTCCTTTTTCCACCTTTCTCTCCAAACTTACCTTTCCCCCTCCCTCGTTCCCTCCATTTTCACTTCCTCCATCTTTCGTCTTCTATGCAACGTTCTCCTTTCCTGCCTCTACATTTCACTTTCTCTTTCTTATCACTCATCCTGCTCTACTTTCTCCTCTGTCGTCTTCCTCCCATACTCTTTATCTTCGTTCTCCTCCCTTTTCTTCCCTCCATTCTCCCTTCCTCCTTCATTCTACCTCACACATTTTGCCTTCACTTCCTCTTTCTCATCGCTCGTCTTCCTTTCTTCCTCTCCCGCTTCTCCCCTCTGTCCTTTCATACTCCACTCTCACTCCCACCTTCCTTGTCCTTCTACAAATGTTCTCCCTCTCCTTCCTCCTCTCCTCATTTCGCTACCTCTCCCCTATCACCCATCCTCCTCTCTTTTCCATCCTCCCTCCCGCGTCTGCCCCTTTTTTTCCCCTTTTACGGTCCATTGCCTGCTGGTTGACTGGCACCTTGGCTTTATCTCTCCTAAGGAGACCGGAATGGAAGAGGTGGACGGAGGCGAAGTAATATTTTCTCATCAGCATCGGATTTCCAGTCCCTCCCAAACTTTTTTTTCACTCCGTCCTGGAAATGGTCTCCCAGGGGGCGATTATTGGCATAAAGGGGTTCTCTCGAGTGCGGAAGGGATGAAGGAAGAGATGTGCGTGAAACTGTCTCCTTTTTTTGACTACCCGCGCGCCACCTACCTGAATTTTCCTTAACCGAGTGGTACGACGCCCACGCAATCTCTCTCGCTCTCTTTTCTTCGCGCTATTTATCGTTCTTTTTTTTGTGCGCGTGAGTTCGAAATAACGTAAGAGTCGCGCGGAAAGGTGCGAATGCGTGCAAATGCTCCCTCGCTAACTTTTTTCCAACCCCCGGGAGTGGATTTAACGAAGCGCGCATGCGCGCGGGCGGCGGGGATTACGCGCGGAAATAAATTTACGACGCACGTGAGAGAGATGCGTAAATACAGGAAATGGGAGGTTTAGGGTAAAAGCAGAAGATATGTCGCGCGCTGAAAATAGATCGCGGATTACTCGATGGTTTTTTGTTCTCGCGCGAAAAATAGAGTTTTTATGTCGAGCGCCGGAAAACAAACTTGAAATATAATCCCAAATGCGTCGTTTTGAGGGTTCATACAGCCTCATTTAACACCATAAAAAATGGCGCATCTTTTCCACCAATGAGGAGGCTTGAGTATATTATTTAACCCGCTACTACCCATTTTTAAACGTAAACAAGTTTTATGTCTCATCGTGTGTGTGTGTGTGTATATATATATATATATATATATATATATATATATATATATATATATATATATATATATAGTATATATATACGGGGTTATTCATAAACACCTAAACACTTTAGAAAATTTATTACAGGAAAATCAGCAATACAATTGCAACATGCGGCACACTGTTTGTTGTAGGATCTCAAAAAGTTTTTACCTTTGCCTACAGAATCTCAATGTGAGCCCCATGGGTTTTCCTGCACACGTCATTCCTTATTCTTATCTTTAACTCTTCCTCATCACGGGGCAAAGGTGGCACAAATCCCCACAAAAAAATAATCCAGCGGCGTTATGTATGGAGACCTAGAGGGCCATTTCAAGAATGTTTTGTCCTTGTCTGTTCCACGATGTATCCAGCGGCCTGGCAGTGTCTCGTTCAGATGACTACGCACACTCCGATGAAAATGAGGTGGGGCTCCATCTTGCTGGAGAATGAAATCATCTTCATACTGCTCAAGTTGAGGAAACAACCAGTTAATTAACATGTCTAGGTACGACATCCCTGTGACGGTTGCCTCGCAGAAAAAGAACGGCCCGTAAACCCCGCGTCTGGAAACAGCACAAAACACGTTAACTTTGGGAGTATCACTTTCATGTTCGATAAATTGATGCGGATTCTGTGTTTCCCAAAGGCGGACGTTGTGCCGATTCACTTTTCCATCCAAATGAAACGTGGATTCATCACTGAAGACAATTCTGCACAATAAGCTCTCTTCCTCGTCGATCCTACGCTACAACTCGATGCAAAACTGGAACCGTTTTTCCTTATCCCCAGGCTTCAGTGCTTGCAAAAGCTGCAACTTGTATGGCCGCATCATTAACCTCTTGCGTACGATCCGCCACACAGATGACTGAGACAAGCCCAACTCGCACTGTTGACTTTCTGGGACTCCGTTGGAATGACCGTCGGACACGTTCCACTTTCTCGTCTGAGGCACGGCGACCGGGAGGCTTACCTTTGCAAGGGCAACCTGTTCTTTCAAACTGTTGATACCAGGAGTAAATGCTAGTCCGAGATGGAGAATCCTTATGAAATCGAGTACGGAAGTTACGCCGAACAGCAGCTGCACATTTGGTTTGATGAAATTCTTCTCGGGTCCGGAAGCCATTTTGTGTACTAGCAACATCAGCGCCGCCAGGTGGGAGAAACTGAAACTTCACCGCGCGTAAAACAAACTTAGACCTGTTCTGAAACAGTGTGCCGCATGTCGCAATTGTATTGTTGATTTTCCTGTAATAAATTTTCTAAAGTGTTCAGGTATTTATGAATAACCCGTATATATACACACAAACACACGCACGCACAGACACACATACAGGGGGGGAGGGGAATCGTTTTAAAATTATTACTAATTATTGTTTTATAATAATTTTTTAATAAAGATTTATTGTTATATTATTTATTTTTTAAATAAAATTTTTATCCTTGTTAAACATTTACTTTGTAATTATTTTACATATAAGATTTTTCTATCCAAATTATTTTCTATATGATAATAATTTTATTACTGTACAGTAATATATAATATTTATTAAGGAATCTTACAAGTAGAAATAGTAATTTATAAGTCTCCGGTTAAAGTCGTAGTTTAACAGTTAAATAATATTTGTTTATGAAAATAGTAGTTTTAGGTGAAATTGATAATTGTTATTTAATTTTATTTACAACTAGATGAAAGTACCCGGCGATGCCCGGGTTATGCCAGACGTCTTGGGCGAATAAAATTATGTATTATATGTTAATACAATCATTTCACCTTTTGCGCATTTTTTACCCAAGGATGAAGGCATTATATAGGATTTCGAGTTTAACAATGTAAACGGTTGGCAAGACAACTTCACGTTAAAAACGCTAAATTTTGTCAAAATCTGATATTAAAACGTTAAATTCGAAAGGTTTACATTCTAAAGCGATAAAAGACGATAAGAATAAGAAACTGAATTTATTTTTCTTTAATACAGTCCAAGTCCGAAAATCGTAGGTCAAATATGTGAATTTTAATAAGCAAAATAAAATAAGGTTGCAGGTCAAAATATCGATTTTCCCATGTTATCTTATGAGGAATGGAAATCAATCTCGGGAATCGAATTTTGGAAATTTTTTTTTCGTAAATGGCTTCCACTTTAAGAACCGAACATTCCTACCAAATGTCAATCTTCTAGCTACTCGGAAAGTTTGTTCCGATTTGACGACGACGACGAAGTCAATTTTATATATTAGATGCGTGTGTGTGTATAAATGAGGCAACGAGGTGTTGGAGGGAGCCCAGTGGATACTTACCGGAATTTGGAGTGCCGCTGGGGTGGCTGAAGACACACGAAAAACAGTAACACGAAAATAACACAAATTCGGAAGCTTTTCTGGCCGAAGCCCTTCGTCAGCGACGGAAAAACGTAATGTTTGAAGTGTCGCAATGGGCAGGGGTATGGGAATGACAGGGTAATGTGAGGAGTTCGGAGATAGGAAGAGGCGGGAAATGGGGAGGGCCAATAAGGCTAGCGGAGGTTGTGACCGGAAGGGAGGGGGTGGGAGAAAGAGTCAAGTTGTATGTGGGCAAGTTCCCACTGTCGAAGTAGGGGGGCGGGGGTGTCGTCGGGTAGGGCGCGGATGGTCCTTACAATGTAGCAATTATTGAATGTTAAGATTTTTCTTAGCATTGACTCAGGGTAAATTCATTAAGGAAGGTTAAGGATTAAAATTAAATCCTGTAAGCCAATAAAATATTCTAAAAGGCACTGGTGAAATTAAAGTTCTTTAAAAATATAATTTAGACAGCGGATGGATGTATGTAATTTGTGTTATAAATTTATTATGTGAATAAGAAACGCTTATTTTAAGCAAGCTTCAACAAAATGACTTTAGGTCAGTTTATTATTCCACACTTCCAGTGATTAATGCATGACATTTCCATTCTAGTTCGAGTTTTCTTTTCAATAAGACGTAAACAATTGATGGCTCTTTATCCTGAACGATCTCGTTGCGATCGGCGCTAACGCTTAAATTAGCCTCCATGCTATCCGTCTAGACAAGTTTGGAAGTTTATCCACGAAAACTCGAATATTCATCCTTCCTCCCATTACATTAAGTTTGATCAGGTCCGTTCCTTTGGGGAAGGACGAGATAAACCAAGTACTTTAAGCCGAGACCACCACCAGATGGCACTAAAGGCGAGAAAAATCCACCCGTCCATCCGGTTAGGAGGAGGTGCCGTGATTATTTATTCTCCTCACGATATCTAGCCACAGGAAAGGGGAAGACCCAGGGTCGAAATACCCTACGCCGCCTCCGAGATTCAAACTCTGTAATCCACAATTCAAGGAACTCCCAGATACCTCTCGGGACGATTTATGGCGATAACAAACAACCAATAAAATTCCGAACCATTTTCAAAAGAAAATAAATATTTTTACTTCCTTATAAGACATAAATATCCACTAACAACTACGTAAGGTCGACACAAATACAGTACCCCTCCCCCCGATTATAATGCCGTCGCTTATAACGCGGATTCGGATGTAATGCGGACTCGGATTCCTACTTCAGTATTTTATATTGAAATCGAATAACTTCCACTGCTATGGCTAATTATCTACGTCAGAAATTTTGTGTGGTTTTGTTTTTTGTAACATTAAACCAACTTAAAATCTTCACAAATTTGCGTGAACATGTTGCATGGGTCGTGGTAGCGTTTTCGGAAATACCGAGGGCGCTCATGTGACACGGGTGACTGCGGCTCCCTAGAAACCCGCACTCTATAAAATTAACATAATCGTGGGGCGGAACGTACCAGTAGACATAACACTGGAAATGCGTATAGTTGAGTGAGCTAGATGAAGGCTTTATTTTGATCGTAAACGAAATTTTGGCGTTGTCTGATTTGCAGTTAAACAATATATGCAAGAAATAAGAATGATCAAAATTCAAACGTAAATAAAAATGAAGTTTATGATTCAGAAAATGCGAATTTAATGTTGAACAGATAACTGACTTATCGACTTTAAATAAACTGCCGTAAAATTTTAGATATTAGGAAAGAAATATTTTCTAGAAAAAATCGTACACAAAGTCATGCCCGTGGGTACAATTGGTAATCGGACAGAAGCGATATCACCCAAAGCCGTTTTACAGGTTTTAATTTAAAATGTTTTATTTATGACGCCTTTTGTGTATTCGATGGGAAATAACTCTGTTTCTTAATGCACGAATGAATATCTAAACATAGTCTGACGTTTCTAAAACAATAAAATTAATACAATGCAAAGCCACTTTGAATGTCGAAATATTCCCAAAGTTTTGCAAGCCCAGAAGACTCAGTTTCGTTTTCTCCAAACCACTGAATCGCATTGATATAGGAGGGCGTAAGGAAAAAAGCTGCAATATCTTAAATGTACCTTTTACGGCTATGCGTCCAAAGAACTGAGTCGAGAGTAATCGCAACGCTTTCAAATTACCAAAGATTTAAAATATCTTTTTTTTTTACCAGTAAAAATATATCAGGCGAATATCCTCATATATTTCACCCGACCCTATGGCGTAATCCAACATTACATGGCTTCGTATAAAAATCTCTCTGTCCGTCTCGAATCCCGGCAATTTCATCGGCTAAGTGCAAAGCGTCGTCCACATACATCCCACAATTCGTCTTCGAGAGACATTTCCGAAGCGTCGCCTATGGAAACGGTCTCGCGGGCGTCGCACAGGCAATCAATTAACACTCAAAAACCCATCCTTTGTGCCAACGGCCGTCGGAATAATAGACCTGCGCCGATGCTATTGAAGGCGAGCGTTGGATGGGAGGGACAAAGAACTTTAGAAACTATTATTTCTTCCCTCCCTCTCTGGACCGCCCTTAACGCGCTTCGGAACCAAAAAATAGCGTCCCGAGCGATTAGCATAATCGATTGGGTCCAATAACGACGAGAAAGGGATATATTGGAGTAACACGAAAGGAAATTAAAGATAAAAATTCAGGTGGATTTTTTTAAGGTAGACCATGAGGCATTTGAGATGAATTACTATTAACTAAAATGATTGTTTTTATAAAAATACAAAATTTTGACAACCAAAACACTTTAACAGTAGTTTTAAAAAGTTACTTTATATATCTACTTATTTTAGAAGCAAATCGTAACTCTAATACTGTTCTACCATAGTTATTATATCCGTTATTCTATTTTGTCTTGATTTTGATATGCTCTAATTTATTAATTTATATTATTTACACTACGTAAATCATTTTCAATGTTTAGGGATTGCAAAAATTGAACAAAAATAATTTAATAAATGAGAACATATCTTAAAGGTAAAACTATAGTACATAGCTTAATTTATAAATTTTTCGACAATAATGCTGATAGTTAAGTGTTAAAGCATCGTCAATATAATTAATAAGAAGACACGAAATTGGTTTCTCATTAAAAATAACGGTCCATGTAGAAGAAAAAATTTCCTTAATCAAAGGAGTATCCAACATTTTTTGCACTTTTCGATTGAGGAAAACATGCCTTTTTCCGCAAGATTGTATGTACATTTATATATTTTTACTTTCTCCATACGTAGTATAGGAAAAGTATTATGAACATGAGAAAAATCGACTTCGAGATTTCAACGAAAATCACGTTTTGAGGTCCCTAGACCACGTTTAGACTATTTTCGGAATGATGTGTGTGTATGTGGATGGATGGATGTGATATTGGGCGCTCTTAACTCAAAAAGTATTTCTCATATCGTTATCAAATTTCATATATAACACTTTAGCATGAGCACAAAGAACTGATTAGTTTTGGACAATACCTGTTAACCGGAAGTCGAGGTTTATTCGAAACCCGATTCGGTTTTTGCGATATTTCTCCGATAACACCTTATTATTGTATACATTGACCATTACAAAAACTATAGAAAATATAATTTCCTACATCTTTTATTTAAAACAATTTTCCATAGCAGTTATTGCTTAGGAATTATTTATAAATAATCGTTTTCGGTTTTCATCGAATATGTTCGTTAAAACGCTGTTATTTACAAACTTTATAAGGAACAAAGTTATAGAAAATAACATTCCTTCCAACTTTTGTTTGAAATAATTTTTCGTAGAACCATCCATTTCGGAGATATTCAACTTATTCATAAATTTCCAGTAAACAGCGCCACCAACTAGCGGTGAATTCTGTAAATATATTCAACATATAATTTACCGCAATAAGGACGACTATTCTGCTACGATACGAAATAATGATATTGCCTTATAATGCTATTCATAATAATTTAAATATCTATATCCCAAATATGGAGAAAGTCGTGTTGGCCACACCAGATTTTTACTTTCTCCATATATAGTAATGGGAAAGTATTTTGTTCAGGAAAAGAATCGACTTCGAGATTTCAACGGAAATACACGTTTTGAGGTCCCTAGAATACGTTTAGATATTTTCGGAATTATGTATGTGTGTGTGTCTGTGTGTGTGGATGTATGTGATTGTGGGCGCTCTAACTCAAAAAGTACTTGTCATATTAACACCAAATTACATATATAAAACTTTGGTACGAGTACGAAGTGCCGATTAGTTCTTGGACAATAACGGTTAACCGGAAGTCGAGATTTATTCGAAACCCGATTCGGTTTTGGCGAAATATCTCCGTTAAAACATTATTATTGTACGTACAATTCTATACAAAGGTTATAGAGGATGTAATTTTCTACAACTTTCATTTGAAAGAATTTTCCATAGCAGTTATTGTTTAGGAATTATTTGTAAATAACCGGTTTTTTCGGTTTCCGTCAAATATCTCCTTAAAAACGTCGTTATTAGTAATCTTCGTAAGGACCAAAGTTGTAGAGAATAATATTTCTTCCAATATTTCTTATAATATATTATTATAATATTTCTTATAATATCTACTTTCGCAGTATTTTCCTAGCTTGTTTTTGGTTTTGTATTTTATTGTTTACAAGAAGTGTAATTGCTAATACAATAAATCATTTGCACTTTCCAAAAAAAACCTTTAATTTTCTAATAGTAAGTTCTGAAGAAAAAAATATTTTTCTGCTTAACTAACCAAATGTCTCACCATCCTGCACATTTCGACGATTGCATGGTAGCAACTTCCTGACAATTAAATGGATATTCTAGCAATCGCTAAGATTCGACTGATCCCAAAGAAACTCCAGCGATCGAGAGAGAAGATGATGACGAGCTCGCAAAGAGGCCTTCAGAGCGCGTGATTTACACGAATAACGTTCTGACATGTACTGATGTAGATGACAGGGTAGTCAAAGAATGGCGAAATTATTCGATTTCATATCATATTTCAAAATACAATACGGCCACAAAGCAAAGGAAAATTAATAAATATTTCAAAAATGTGATATGAATTAAAACATTGATGGATCATGTTTTATGTTAAATTGCCATTCATTTTCCTGCGATACATTTTTCTTTACGTTTTTAATACTTCTCCATCATATGAGGTATCTGTAATTATATAAGGGATCCTCTACGCATCATGCGTCGAATTTTGCGATTTGCCCAACCAAGCCCAGCCAACATCTACCAGACGACAACGGTATCCGAAAACACGCAAGCGAACGAGGGCTTCAAATTTGGCGCCCATAAGAGCTCGCCGCCATGGGAGCATGTTAAACCTACTAATCATTGACCAGAGAAATAAAGCACTGAATGATTTGTAGGGTGATATAAAGGAATTATAAAATGATGAAAACATGGTTCAATTAATTTCGCTGCTACGTTGTAGATTGAGAAGTATCTAGAAGAAGAGTAAATGGAATATTCAGAGATGTATTAGGTTAATTTACGCGGCCGCTTTAGCCGTATCGATGGGTTGATAGCCTGAGGATATTACAGCAAAATCGAACGAGAAAGTGTATTTTGACATCCCAGTACATACGATGACGTATATGAAGGGATGTGTACGTGAGTGAATGAGCGAAAACGGCTGCGTGTAAGTGCGAGAGAGAAAACGATGGGTTTGATGAATGAGAAGATGTGCGTGTATGAGGGTGTGTGTGTGCGAGAGAATGTGTGTGCGCAAGAGAATGTGTGTGCGAGAGAGAGGATGTGTGTGTGCGAGAGAGAAGCTGTTTGTGTGTGAGAGTGAGATAGGGAGTGTGTGCGCGCGTGAGAGAGGGTGTGTGTGAGAGTGAGTGTGTGTGAGAGTGTGTGAGTGAAAGTGTGTGTGTGTGCCACCAAAAACTCCTTAAAAATTATCTGGAATATATACCACCCAACTTGCACAACAAACCCCTAACTATACGGCCTAATATCTATACGACCATCAAACACTTGTTTACCCCTTCAATATAGACCACCCAACACACTATGTTACCCCCTGATTTATGCCACCCAATTTGCACTTCACTGTCACTATGACATATTCCTCCCTAGATGCATCAAACTCCCCACGCTCTTCTGCCAAGCGACGTACTGTCGCTGTTAGGTGCGTGAAGTCACAGTGAGGGTTTTTATGCAAAATATAGGAAATAATCAGAAATCCTTAAAAGCCTTTAAGTAATTTCCGCGAAAAATATAAAATTTTTATGCTACTTTTTAAATCCTTAACTGTCTAAATATGAACTTTGTGACGTGAAAGCCTTACAACTCCATTCATTGGCACTGTATCTATAACTACGATTTTGTCAGTTTTTTTTAGATAAATAATAAAACAATTATTCCCATGGAATGGATTGCGACCGTGTCAAGCGTGCATAAATCATACAGCAAACAAGAGATAATTTACGGCAATAATTGCCCAAATTAATTTTACTTTCCCTTTTACGCCGACTTAATATAAAACATTTCGCAGCTGTGAGAGGGAACTAACGATGCATCGAGGCAGTTTGAAAATTAATGAGGGAAGAGGATCGGCAGGATTTTGGGATATTTCGCATGCTGTCATTAAATTATCGGCAAAATTCGACTATTGGTGGTAATAATCTCACCTTCCATTTCCCCTGAAGCAGACGTTAATCGTGTGTTCGAAATCGGCGAGCTCTGTTAGTATAAAAACGCTTCTTTTTACTTTCTCCATATACTTAGTATAGCGAAATAATTGTTTCCATGGAAAAAATCGACTTCGAGATTCCAACGAAAATACGTTTTGAGGTCCCTAGAACATGTTTAGACTATTTTCGGAATGTCTGCGTGTATGTGTATGTGATTTTGGGCGCTCTAACTCGAAAAGTACCTTCCATATCATTGCCAAATTTCATATATAACACTTTGGTATAAGCACAAAGAGCTGATTCGTTTTTGGACAATACTGGTTAACCGGAAGTAGAGGTTTATTCGAAACCCAATTCGGTTTTTGCGATATTTCTCCGTTAAAACATCATTATTGTATGTACAAATTGATACAAGTATAATAGAGAATGTAATTTCCTACAACTTTTATTTGAAACAAATTTCCGTAGTAGTTATTGTTTAGGAATTATTGATAAATAATCGGTTTTTTCGGTTTCCGTCACATATGTCGTTATTGGTAACCTTTGTTAGGACTAAAGTTGTAGACATTAATATTTCTTTCAAGTTTTGTTTGAAACAAATTTTCGTTGAACCATTCATTTCGGAGATATTTAACTTATTCGTAAATTTCCAGTATGCAGGCCACCAACTAGCGATGAATTCTGTAAACATATTCAACATATAATGTACAGAAATAAGGACGACTATTCTTCTACATTACGAAATAATAATTTTGCCTTATAATGCTAGGTATTTATAATAATTTAAATATCTATACCCCAAATATTTTCTTTTAATTTTCGTCGGTTTTAATACGTCACCCGTTTCACTAAGTAAGATGAGAAGAAAAATCACTTTAGTAACCGCCTAAGTAGACCGAAGCGGATTTTGACTGAAGGTTTGCTGCGAACGGCTATCGAGAAATTTGCCGTATTTGCTGTAAGACATAATCGCAGTAAGCAAAAATGAAGCGGGCATTAAGTTTGTCCGAAATTTCTAAGCCTATTCGAAGAAATGTTCATCACTCATGTGAATCATAAACTTCTCCTTTGCCACTTAAAACTAGAGTGTAGGCATAAAGTCTATAACATTTTAAAATATATCTGCATATATGCCAGTGTACCCAAATGAGTACACCATAATAAGCAATAATAGTAATAACATTTTATTATTTCAATTATTATAAATTTAATTCGTAATAATAAGTATACTATAAAAATTTAAATGAAATTTTAAAACTAATAAATGGCCGTTAATGGGCCTCTAATCCCAAAATATAGTGTGCAATTACGCAAAAGAAAAAACAACCCACTCGTAAAAAAAACTAAGCCTTCAACAAAAACTATTTCGTATCGTAGGAATGAACACATTTATTGAATAAAAGTCTCATAAGTATTATTCTCTTCAATAAATTATCTTTACTATTTCCTCTAATTTTTGAATAACAGCAGAGTGAGACACGCTTTGTTTTTCATTCCATATACCTACTATGTTGTAAACGTTGGAGTTGACATCTCACCTTTACTTCATGCGTACGTCCTAATAGGATTTACACACACGGTAGTGCCTTTCATACGTTTCTCCCTGCAACCTCCATTTTATAGTTCTAACACCAATTCCGCTATATATTTCGCACTGGCTTCTCAAAGGATTTATTCATTCCAACATTCCGCTCTTTTTCGACGAATATATATTTTTTCCTTCGCTTTTCTAAATTCATGCGTCGTTCGTGTTGTTGCGCGAACGGATTTGTATTCTCTTGTTATTTTTTTCCCAAATCGCTTCTTTTCCCCATCTTTACTCCTATCCTAACGCCTCGCCGCGGCAGTACCGAGAAACTCCCCTCACTGCATATGGTTGCAAAAAGCAGAGAGAGAAAGAGAGAGAGAGAGAGAGAGCAAGTTGCCCTCTCTGATTTTTTACTCTCTACCCCTCTTTCTCCCTCCCTCTCTCTCTCTCTGAGCGATGAATAACTCATGCACCGGAAGCACTTTTGCCATCGCTGGACGGATGGACCTGTCTCTTTTTTTACCATTCCCTCTTTACCTTCTCTCCATCCCTCCGAGAGAGGAGGACGGAGCGTACGTCCTGCTTGGAAAGAAAAAAATTAAAATATAAGAATTTTTTCCGAAAAAAAAGAAAAACACGACGGTGTCAACCTTTAGCTTATTCGAAAGTAATGTCCGTCGGTCTCGCGGACGGACGATGATCTTCGTCTGTTTTTATTTTTTGCAGTCACCCCATCCTTGCATTAAAGGGCGAAGGGTTAAGTACCGACATGTTGTTGTCTCGTCCCTTTCTCTCTCTCTCTCTCTCTCTCTCACGGTCTCCTTTTTCATCTGCGATGTGAAAACCCCAGATATTCGGAGGGATTCGCCGTTAGCGAGAGAGACATTTCTCTCTCTCCCTCTCTCTCTCTGCAAAGAGGCGACCGAACGGCGAAAAAACGAAAAGAATTTTTCGGACGGCGAAGATTCGCTTCAATTATGCACGCGCCTATTCTGTTTTCTATTCTCCCCGTCGAAATGGCTGAGTTATATAGGGAACTCGGGTGGAGGTGTGTTTATAAATAGGGTAGCGCGATGATGAACGAGCAGTTCCGTTCTTTTTTTTTTTAGAGTCATATTTTTTAATGTCGCCTCCGAGGCGGAGACAGGGATCTCGGGAGTCAAGGTTGAAACGAATAAATGTCGGGTCAATTACAAATTATCGCTCGTGTTAAATTGTTTTTTTTTTTTATATTTAAGGACGCTTTCTTTGTTTAGTTGTCCTTTAGTTTAGTCATCCTCATCGGATAAATCTCTTGAATTTTACATTAATATTTATGGTAATTCTATTACATACGTAAACGCGTGATATCGAGAAGTAAATGGTAGTCAGGACTTGACATTCACTCGATATTCACGTCGGTTGTGGAAGCATTCATCAATTTTCACAAACGAGGAGATAATAAGTTCGACAGTTAACTTGGCTTTCATGAATCTGAATGTAAAAAAGTTGACAAAAACGAAACCCAATTTCGACTTATGTAAAGTAATACTTTGATAACCTATACTACGATAGAAACATAATCACCATCAATGAAAAATATATCAAAAACTAACCAGTGAAAAGTTTAAACAAATAATCGTTTGGAGGCATGCTGTAACTCTTTTAAACATACAAGTGATGTAGCCTTATATCATTGATATGTAGGTTGGCCCAAAAAGTAGTGTCAGGAATTATTATTTCAATTTAAAGCAAACTGTTTGAGTCATGTTTGAAATTTTTGTTCTGTTCCGTATACTGCTTTTGTAAAAGTAAAATTATTTTGTTTTCAACCTTCCCTTAAACTTCAGGAATGCAAAACTGAAAATAAACATAATCCAGGAATACTAATTTTGGGACACCCTGGATATTATACTGCTTTCTCTGCCACGATGATGACTGAAAACTCAGAAATTTACAGATAACAAATATATTCGGCGACCTTTTCATTCGATAAAAGATTCAGGCATACTTTCATCGGAAAGCGATAAAACATTGGGTTTCCATTAAAGAACAAATATAAGAAGCACGAATTATTACGTACTATTACGAGAACATCACAGTCGATAGATAACCATAAAGATGACAGTTCTTCCATTAAATAAAATAAGCAAATAAGATAAACGGTCAGGTACACCAAATTCGAGTTTCAGTTACAATGTAGCTTTGCCTTATTGCATTCATTCTAAGAACGGCAATTATTATGGCTTGGGTAAAATTTTCAATTTTTACTGTAGCTGAAAGTGAAATACCGCCAATTTTACTCCTCATGCGAACCTAAATATTGCCATTATATCCGTAGTATCCATTTTTAAATTCATATCTCTTATGATTTTCAATCGTTAAAATTTTTATTACGTTCTCAAAGTGAGCGTTACGTGTCGATGCCATCATCTGTAGTCGTTTTGAGGGAAACGGTCTATATACCTTCATCATACACTATATACGTGCCAAAAGACGGACTTGATTATTAAATATCGCCTTCCGTCAAAAGCGCAAGAATCACGCGCATATAAAAACGAAGACACGAGCGACCGAGGGTAATTCCTAACGCAGATAGACATTTGCAAAAAAATTCACCTCTTACTCGCAGCGAAAATACGATAAAATAAAAGTGACGGACGATTCGGTCGCATTGAGACGAACTTCGACAAAATTGGAACCTTTGAAAAGGTCGCTGGATACGTGTGGAAGGGATATAAAAAGGACGAGGGGGGAGTGAAATGGAGGCGATGGGTGGGAGGAGAGATCCGGAAGTTACTGGGAAAGGGAGATAGTTTTGAGGGTTAGGGAAGGTGGAAAGATGGGGGGGTGAGGGGGTGGGTATAAGGCTTTCCAAAGGAAAACGGCATTTCTTTCGAGAATCTCAAGGGAAGAGAGGAATGGTTGATATTGAAAACTGACCGAGTGGGATGTATCGGATACCACGAGAACGGTGTAGATAAAACTCTTTCGACGTCCCTCTCACCATCTCTCTCTCCCTCCCTCTTTCTCCCCTCCTACCTCTCATCTTCTGTCCCTTTTTCCGTATCTCTTTACATCCGCGTCTCAGTTTCTCTCTCTTTCTCCCAATTCTTCCTCCTCCCACTACCTCTTTCTCAATTTCGCCCTAAATAAAGTCGTTTGTAGTATGTCTGTCTGTCTTTCCCCCCTCCCTTACTCTTTCTCTCTCCGTGTCTCTCCTCCCTCCTTCCCTTTCTCTCCCTGTCTGCTTTCCCCCATCATCCTATCTCTTTCTCTACATCCCTCCTCTTTGACTTTCTCTTTCCCTATATCCATCCTTACCTTTCTCATCCTCTCTCCTATCCCTCTCTCTCTCTCCATCCCTCCCACTTCCTCTCCCACTCCCCTATATCCCTACCTTTCTCCAGCCTTCATACTCCCCGTTTCCTAAATTCGCCCTTAGGAAGAGAAAACTTTTCAACCCTCCTCCTTTCAGCTCCCTTTCCTTCTAACATCTCTCTCTCTCCTTGACCCGACGACCGCTTCCCACCCCACCCCCACGACCCCTGCTCCTCGGCCACACTAACTTCTGCGATCCGTCTGCCACTTCCATCTCGTCCGAGCTACCCTCCTCTGGTCTTACCCCGGAATTCCGGAGGGAAAAAATCTCGGCGGACCTGTTTCTCCTTTCTTTTGCGGACAAAATTAAATTATGTCCTCCCCGTCTTTTTCTGGGGGGGAGGGAATAAGTTTTCCAAACTACATTCCTGGAGTTGCAAGCGGTATTGGAAAGTGAGGTGGAGGGGTTTGGAAGGATTGTGAGGGGTGTTTAGGGAGTTGGAAAGGTGGAGAAAGCGGGATAGAAAGAGAGAGGGAGGATGAAAGAGGAAGGGGAAGAAAGGATGAAGGAAGGGAAGGGAAACGTATTAGAAAAAGAGAGAAAGGTAAGAGGCGGGGGAAAGAGAGAGGAGAAAGTGTGAGGAAGAGATGGAGGATTAATGAATGACGGTAATGGGAAAAAGAGAGCGAATAAAAAAGGGTTAGAAGGTGTTAGGTGATAAGATAAGTTAAGGAAGGATATGGGATGGTGTGAAGGAAGGATGAAGGAATGTGAGACAGAGCGAGGAAGAATTAGAAAAGGGGTAAGGGATGAAGCGAGAGAGAGAGAGGCTAATGTAGGGCCTGGGAAATGGGAGGCGGATAGGAAATTTGAGAAAAGAGAGAGGGAGGGAGGAGGGATTAGAAAGGAAATAGTTTGGGACGAGTGATAAGGAAAAAAGGCATAAATAAATATAGGTATACATAGACACTTAAATATACATATATCCGAGGCTTTCCGTGTCTGCGTGTAACTCGAGTTTCGCAAACTTTTCCCTCGGAGACTGCGATGGAGGAGGAGGGGCGTGAGAGCGAAAGAGAAGTAGAGACGAGAAATTCGAGGATTGCGCATTCGTTTGCATTCTCTCCTTGTTATCGTCTTTCTCCTGCCGCCTTCTTATTTTCCTAGCTCTGAGAGAAACGTCAAGACTGGTATTAAAAGAGAAGATATTTTTAATTTAAAAAAGAATCTTCTAACTTGAATTGTAACGCGTGAGTTTAAGCGTGTTTGAACCAACATATTTTGCTTTCGGAAGGATCAAATGAATATATACATATATATATATATATCTTCATTGCTAATTAGGAAAGTTTTAAACTTAAAATGTAAAAATTTAGATTTAAATTACGGACACGAAATGTACTCGTAGTTATATTTTTTCAACCCGTAGACATTTCCTTCTAGTAATAATACAACTTTTGTGAAAAATTTTCTTGAGAGTTACGAAAAAATCATTTTTAATGACACACCAGTGTACGCTATATGCCATTCGTTATCATAACCAACTTGCCATCAACATTCAACGTTCTTTCCGTAGAAGCATCCGTGGTTATGTTCTAAATCAGGAAATTCAGGTTTTCCCATTATCCGCAACCTTCTTCAATTCTTGGTAGCTTTCAATTCGTCTATAAGCTTATAACCTTTTCCTTCCACTTCCTATTTCACTATCATATAATCCTTCAGTCATGGACGCACTCCTCAGATTATTCCACTTGTATTATCTTTTCTCTCATATGCTTCTCAACAACATTTAAAATTAATTTGTTCATTCAATTCTCCGCACATTTTTTCATATCCGCATTTTTAAACTTTCCACGTACTGTATATATAAATACTACGGAAGAGGAAAAGTATATGAGGATATTCAGGGCAACTAGGTGTTGAAGGAAACCCAGTGAGCACTTACCGGAAGGAGAATAACTTCTACAAATGTGTCTCTCCAACACCCCAATGGAAGTAGGTAATTTTTTTTGCAAAAAAATGCCTTATAATATCCGCTTTCGCAGCAGGTACTTTCCTAAGTTGTTCTTTTTTGTAATGAATACATTTGCGAACACGTCTGGGAGTTTTAGAGATGCCTGTGAAGGGAAGTACGAAAACAATTTTAAATTTAATAGATGATTTTGAAGAACTATAGTTTGTAATATACGATGAAAACTGTAAACCTGATTTTTGATGTTACAAGATGCAATTTCAAACTCTTACTATTTACAAATACACGCTAATAAAACGGACTACTTTTTCTATAACTATACCGGCGCAGAGTTCAAAATCTAAGTTACAAAATTTCAAAATAATTTCGTATTTAATCATTCCATTTTAATCAGTTGCGAAAATTCATCGAAGCTAAAACTTTTCTGAAATCGATGCGGATAATTTGATATCAATTGGTTAGACTTCCCGATAATTAGAGCTCGGATGATCAGAACTTCACTGCACACGAACTAATCAAATTCTAACGATCGATTTAATGAGCCGTATTTACGCCACGTAATGAAATGCTTAAGTAATAATGGTATTCACTTAATATGCGTGAATCAGTCTGTCGAGAATTACGAATTGAATTCATGTTTATCTTCGCGAAATATCTTCGTGGGAGCGAAAAATAAATGAAACCGAAAATCAATAATTGCTCCGTTGGAGTGTTTGAATAAGAGAAGGAAGGAGATGAGGGAGAATGAAATTGAAAGGGTTTTCGAGAGTACAAAGAGAGTGAAAAATCAAGGGCAAACAAATGGAGAAATAGATGGAAGGAGAAAGAGGGAATTTAGAAAATAAACGCAAATATACATATTTTTTCGGAGAGATCGATTTTTCGGCTGCTTATTTGCAGGTAAAATTTTTTCTTTGCTGCACGAGGAAAAACTCTCTGAGAAATCGCTGTAATCAGACGTCCTATTGGATCCTAGAAATTAAAAATTAGACTTCCTATTACTACTTTCCTTATGGAGGATGAAGTTCTTCGAGCCATTAGATCTTAAAATATCAAATGATTTAAGAAAAGGTTAAGTTGGTTTTAAATAGTATTCTAAAAGATAATGAATAAGTTGAAGGGAGTAAAAGATTGGTTGATGGATTGTAATACAGTGGTGACCTCGTGAACTCTGTGACCGCTACGTTTGCCGTAAAGGCCTATCTGGAAACAGGGAAAACTCATAATCTGAAAAGTGTGTAAAAATGTATGCAGTGCAGTAATCGTAACATTTGTTTAGTAAATATTGTTTGAAGTTTTGTCCTCCTGACTTTTAGGTCAATTGTGAGCACTTAGGATAAATAAATTTATTTATTTTAATAATTAGATCATAAACAGATTTTAACGGTATTTTACAGTGAGCCTAGCAATGAGAACAAAGACGCTTTTACCACCCCTTTATCAAGGCCGGATAAATAAATTAATATCGAAATAACTGAACCGAAATCAAGCAATACGATGGAGAAATTAGTTCTAAAGAAGTCAGCTTTGGTAGAGCGACGTTTAATATGTTTGCAATCTTATGGTAAGGTCGGGGGTCTAAGTAACGTTTAAGATAGTCATGCAACTATTGAAAGTTTCATTGCGAAAGCCCCAAGTGCTCTATGATGCTTACGATGACAATATTGAACAAATAAAAATGGAAGTGAAGGCTGGAGTAGAAAGAATTAAACCAAGATGTCCGCAACGAGAAAAGATGAAAACCTATAACAAGAAGAGTGTTGCCGGAATAATGCCCATCCGACAGTTATAAGGTATTTATTCAATCTTATTACTTATTGTAGATTTTGTTGCCAACTATTAATGATAATTTTAGTTTCTCAAGAGAGTGGTTAGTAGTAAGCCACTCGAAGAAAATCCGCCATTCTACTCTCCCAAAATATAACCATAGGTGAAAGATATAATGAAATTAATACTGTTTAACTTCAACTAGACAAAATAAATTTCAACGCGTTATTTTGGCTGTTATACTTCTCAGATTTCTAAACCAGGGGTCAGTCTGTTGAGTGTCAAAACCTATATTCAACACTTGTGACTCCCTTAAATAAATTTTATCCCTGGCGTTTAGATATTTTTTTTTGTAATTTGTCCTCGAATTAGCGTGCCGCGTAAAATTACTTTGCTACAGGTCCCTGGTCTAAACCATCGTGTTGTCAAACATTGGTTTCCATATTAGTTTCTAATTTCGTAAACCAGTTATTAGTAACAAACATAGATGAAACACGGCTGTTCTAAAGTCCTGATGTACTGTAAGGAATGGTATAAAGGAATTTAAGGAGAAAACGTATTCTCAGTGCTGGACAAACAGAAAGAGACGAGAGATACGGAGAGGTGAAGAAAACGAGCAATATAAATGTAAGGGAAGATGACAGGAATAAGCAGTAGGGAAAAGACGGGGTATTCGGACGTCATCTCCTACGTCACGGACAAAAAACCGATCATACATAGTCCACTCCAACCATCCTTTACCCTTCAACCCCTTTGCACTTCATTCGCAACCCCTTTCTCGCCCTCTCCGTCCATACACAGCACCTCCGTCATCTGAAAACTCCACTTTGCAACCATCTTTATCGATTCATAGTTTCGAGAGGAGACGGAGTGGAGGGAGAAAGAGAGAGAGGGGATGGGGTGGGTTATTGGGGGATTATGTGAAGGGTGGCTGGTGTGCAGAGTGGGGGTAGTCGAAGAGGAAGATCGCCCACGCAAGTGATTCGGAGGACGAGACGGCGATTATAGGAGAGAAAGGAGCCTCAGAGTGCGAGCGATCGGGCGTTAGAGCAGTTGGAGAAGAAGAGGGACGGTAGAAGAGGGGTGGAAGATATCGGTCTGAAGAATATGGAAGGGTAAAAGTGCGAGGGGGAGTGAGAGATAAGAAGGCAGAGAGAAGGAAGGGGGAGACAAATTGGGAGAAAGATAGGGAGAGAGATAAGGAGAGAGAAGAGGGAGAGAGGATATAGAGAGGATAGGGGGAGAGAGAGAAAAGAGGGATAAAGGGGAAAGAGAATGTGGGGACAGGAGACGGAAAGAAGAGAAATGGAGAGGAGGGCGAAGAAAGAGAAAAAATCTGATGTGGCCAACACGTGAATTTCTCCATATTTGGGGTATAGATATTGAAATTATTATGAGTAGCATTAAAAGGCAATATTATTATTTCCTATCGTAAAAGAATACAGTCGTCCTTATTGCCGTTAATTAGGTAAATTTTGAATATGTTTACAGAATTCACCGCTACATGGTCGTGGCGCTGTATACTGGAAATTAAGAAAAAGCAAAAATCTCCGAAATGGATGGTTCTACAAAAATTTACTTCATACAAAACTTGGAAGAAATATTACTCTCTACAACTCTGGTCCTCACGAAGATTACCAATAACGACGTTTTTAAGGAGATATTTGACAGAAACCAAAAAAACCGATTATTTATAAATAATTCCTAAACAATAACTGCTATGGAAAATCGATTCAAATGAAAGTTGTGGAAATTACATTATCTATAACCTTTGTATAGAATTGTATACGCAATAATGATGTTTTAACGGAGAAATATCGCAAAAACCGAATCGGGTTGCGAATAAACCTCGAATTCCGGTTAACCGGTGTTGTCCAAAAACTAATCAGTTCTTTGTGCACATGCTAAAGTGTTATATATGAAGTTTGGTAACGATATGGAAGGTACTTTTCGAGTTAGAGCGCTCACAATCACATACACGCACGCAGGCACACAGACACCATTCCGATAATAGTCTAAACGTGTTCTAGGGACCTCAAGACGTATTTCCGTTGAAATCTCGAAGTCGATTTTTTTTCATGAAAACATTACTTTCTCTATACTACGTATATGGAGAAAGTAAAAAGAAAGAGATGTGAGGGCGAGCGGGAGTGGTAGAGAAGTGAGGGCGAGAGAGGAGGAAAGAGGAAGAGAGGAGAAGGCGAGTGTCCGGTGAAAGGGATTACTAGAAAGAATTCGACATTTGAGAAGAGAGAGCGAAAGTGAGAAAAATATGAGAGGGGGAGAAATTTGGTAGAGAATGTGGAAGAGAGTGGCGAAGAAAGCATTATACGTGAACGGATGGAATGCAAACGGGGGAAATGGAACGGAAGAGACACTGAGGTGGCGTTCGGTAAATGGAAAAGGACAGAATAAATACGAGTGCCTGGAGAAATGGATTCGAGCAGCGAGAAAAAAGATGTGGGCGTGTAAAAAGAAACTAATAGGAGGAAACATTTGCGATCGGAAGAGAGACTAAGCGGCGAGAAAGTGATGCAGCGTGAAGGGGAATGACGTAGAGAATAATGAAGCAACCAGAGAACTGATGTTTCACCCTACGATATAAATGACGTCAGCGTAACTACTCTCTTGAATAGCTACAACAATATAATACTGGCGAAAACTTATTTTTCCGTATTTCCACTGAATTTCAGTAATGCCTAAAATTTAACCCTCGGAAAATAAAAAAATAACTTGATAGAAAACGGACAAAGGTGCGTATCGATATGGTGAAGACGTTTACATTTTTAAGGAAACGATCTAAAAGGCGAAAGTAAGTAAAGCGAGAAACGGAAACAGGAAGAAGTGAGAAGAAAGGGAGAGAACACAAGAGAATCGTCATGAAGTGTAAGAAAAATAAGCATAAAGAGATGAAAGCGTAGGGAGAAAGAAAATAACACAAGATACCCTTGCTAAAGCTAGAGGCGGAATCAAGTTTTCTTAAAATATTTTAGCATTTTTTATGACTCCCCTTGGGAATTTAGATCCTCGCTAGACCTTCCCATGCATGAAAACTTCACTAGGTTCAGTAGTTTGGCTGCAATGCCATTTCAAACTTTCAAAATTTCCAATTTTATAGACATTAAACGGATAATCTATTAACTACTTGGAAAATCCAATAGGTAGAATATTTATAGATTGATAAAAATACGTCTACGGATGGACGGAAAACAAATCAAAAAAACAATAGCTTTTTTCACATTTTTGAAAACGAGTTAAAATGAAATGGAGCGAGATAGAGAAAAAGAGAAGGGAATGCAAAAGAGAACGAGAAGGAAATGCATAAGAGGAAGGAAGAACGAAGAAAAATGAAGATGAGAATAAAGAAGAGCGATATAATGGAAAGAATTGAAGGCCGGCACAGAGAATTCGGGCGAAATTGATATTATGCAGTATGTACTGTGGACAGATTGAGCGAGAGATATGGCGGAAGGAGGAGGGGAGAGAGAAGCGAAAAATGGAGAAGTAGAAAGTGTATGGTGAAGAAAGGGAGATAATTGGGAGAAGTGAGAGAGAGAGAGAGAGAGAGAGAGAGGGAAAGCGAGAGAAGATGAGAGTGAGGGAAAGAATGAGTGAGGAGAGAGAGGGGTTGCATAATACAAGGGGAACAAAAGCGAGAGAGAATCCGCATGGGAAGCATTTTGCGGGGAAGAGAGCGCGAGCATTAAAGTTGCGTGGTAAAAAAACGTTATCCTCGACAAAGGATAAAAGGCGGTTAATAGGAAAACGGGAAGAAACGAGGATACATACTCGGATGTGGTTCAGTAAAAGAATCGCGAAAAAGAAAAAGTCGATTTTAATTAAAATTATTATGGGTGATGTTTTCGCGCCCTAGTTCTCCAAGATCGCGGGTACGTCCCTTCGCATAAGTGGCTCCAAAAAAAGATACGGCAAATCTCCTTGCACATACAAACGGATTCTATTCAAACTACCTCTATTTCCTCATACATGCACGCGCTTTGATAAAAACCGTACGCGAGTTACAAAGGGGAAGGCAAAAGTAATTATAAAGAACTTGAGAATGCGGCTGCAAAAGCAGTTAAAACTAAAAGGAAACGATCCCGACTTCTAACGTTCAAAACAGGTGATTATTATGTAGTGATGTAATCACCTTTAAAAATGATGCTAAGAAATGAATGAAAGATAAAATTATAATTGAATAAGCTCAAGGTGTATACATTAGGTAAGGTTAAATTCATAATATCAATGTAAATAAACAAATCTAGTGCTCACTTTCAGCATATAATGGGTCTTACAAACTAAATTATAATTATATCGTTATTATTATACATTGATGATATTCAGATTGATTGATCAAATTCACCTTCGCAACTTTCCGGATCGATTGCTTTGGACAAATTATCGCAATACAAAATCAGGGGTTGTAAATAATACCAACATTTTTTGTTTTTTTCTAAGAAACACAAAATCGATATTGTGTATAATTAAAAAAAACCGAAATACGACAAATATACGCAATAAGAAATAAACACTTTTAAAGAAACAACAAGTAAATAAGAAGTATGCGGACGATTAATAGTGATGCATTTCTAATTAATTATATATGTACTAACTGTCCAAAATTTTGAGTTTATAAAATATTACGAGTACGATTACAGCATATATGTGTATGTGTTGAAACAGACTATGAATTCTAGAATAGTCCAGTAACTCAAAGAAGAGAGATGTATCCTAGGGATCACTCGAACAGACCGCTGAGAAATTAATGGGTAAGAAAGTTTACGGGAATCTGTGACGTTATTAAAGTAAAGGCGCTAAAGTGGAAGTAGACAGGTCATACAAAAGCTAGAAGAAATGATCGGCGATGAACATCTAGCTTCAATCAATGGATCCCATGGAACATCAAGAGACCAAGAGCCAGATGGAACATGGATATTGTAAAGTTCTTAGGGCCAATTTGGATGGAGGCAGTTGAGAGAGAAAATTGGAGGAATCTGGGGAAGGCCTCCATCCATCAAGGAATAGAAAAATACTGATGATAATAAGTATTTATATTTATAAATATTTATGCATATAAATGCACACACATAAATATGCATGAACATATATAGCATAATGGTCCAAACGTTAGTAATGAAACAAATATGTCATTAGCAACGTTATATTTGTTCATGTTTTCGCGAGGCCTATACAAGAAGAAAGTATAAAAGAAATAAAATTATCGCACGCGTTTCGAGTTCTGTAGATAAAATAAAATATTTTTATTATCAAGTATAATTAGTATTATATTTGTAAATTTATAAACGGGGTTTAAAGTCATGCGGCAAACAAATTTTAGCGTTTCCATAAAATTTACACTGAATTTCGGAATTGGAGTCCGATAGACCCTAGGAAAAAACTGAAAGGACGAATAAAACCTCCTACCACGAGTTCCCAGGTGGATGCTCTAACAGCAGAGCTACAGGGACAAACTTGAGAGACGAAGGGAGAAAAGTGGGAGAGAATAACAGAGGGAGAGAAGGAAGAGTGAAGGAGGTGGGGGAATAGAAAACCGCAGGAATAGTAGCCGAGGTGACAATGGTGGTAGGATGGAAGAGAGGAACGCGCACGGTCGTACACGCTGTGTAGTTTAGGACAGCGTAGGTTATGGGTTTAGGTGTTGGTGGGGTCGGAGGTCTCCTATCGAAATGCTCCTAGCTCCAAATGTCCCATAACTCGCATTACTTCGTCCTCTCTAATGCTCACTCCTTAAACCAAGAGTTTCTCAGCATGGTGCTCCCTGCTGCGCTCTTCCGCAGTGCTTAAAATCGCGTAGTTTGGACCCATAAATTTTGTTTCTTCGTTTATTTTCTTTCTTTAACCTATTAAAGACCGTTAACGACAACCTTGGCGTCGGTATGATTTTATTTATGAACATCCCTATTCTTGAAAAAAGTGCAGCGGGCTCGTTCTATTATTTTAGAAAATTTACTTGGTGCTGGACGCACTGAAGAAGTTAGAGAACCCTTGCCTTAATCCGTGAGAACTTGTTCCCTTGCCGCTTTCGTGCAATACCTCAATTCCAATTCCTCATTCCATATCTTCCTTTATCTCTCTATCCAACTCTCTCTCTCTCTCTCACTTCCTCATTTTCTTTTACTATAACTTCCTCATCTTCTCGCTCTCACTCTCATCTTTACGGTCCATCCTCAACATCTCTATCTATCTATCTACCTCTCTTCCACTTTTACTATCTCTATTCCTTCTATTTATCCCTCTCTCTCTCTCTTTGATGACGTTACCTTTTGTGTCTCACTTGCTCAACAATATATAAATTTTTAAATATCGAATTTTGAAGTAGCATTAATGCATTTATATAATTTTAACGTAGTATATATTATTCATTCATGGTTTTTCAACACTAAGATTGGTTTGAAATGACCAGGGAATAAACACATATGATGTGGTGGTTTCCCGTTGCCTTCCACATCAGACACACACACATGATTGATGAAATATGAAATTATGAAAACGACACACAAACATCCATGCCCTTGGCGGGATTCAAACCCGTAACCTTAGTGATGGTAGGCCACTGGAGCCGGCAATATATATTATATAGAATATAAATATATAATATATTATATATATATAATATAATCCCGTCGTATATGGCGAATGGATAAATGTAAAAAAAATAAACATGAAGTCTTCATTTCGCCAGAATAAAGTTGCTTTGTCTGTCTTTCTCTCCATCTCTTGCTATTTATACACATAAAATTGTTCTAATAATCTGCCCTCTTATGGCTCTCTCTCACTTCGTCTTCTCCATCCATCCTTTTAACTTCCTATCTCTGTCATTCCGACAATGCGGATACGTGACACTTCCCTTGTTCCGGGAGTTGAGTTTTTAACGGATCCCCCTTATTACCATCACTCGCGGCCCTGTGCGAAATTTGGAAACGATGTCTCGGCATCTGCAGCTGTAGCATGAACAACTTTGCTCCCCCCTTATGGGGCTCTTCGCTCGCGAACGACCTCCGATGCGTTTTACGCAACGAGTGTGCCGAAGTACTTGAACGAAAAGTGCGGTTCGGGCGCTCCGCGATCTTGGCTTTCTCGCTTCAGAGAAGAGAGAACAGGTGCGTCCGTAGTAACGATCTTGTGTTGTTTTGATTCTACGATAATAAGGCGATTCTTTTGTTATATCTGATTAACGAAGCGTGAGATTTTAATTTTAATTAAGGCTTTTCTTTGACGGCTAGTTATTCATGAAAAGTTTTTCAATTTCCTGCATAGGAAACATTTTATTGATGCACTGCTTTCACTGTTATCTTTATCTCTTACTATTAGCCCTTTATCTTATTTTGCTCAAATTGATTGACGTGAAAAGTATACTAATCGTTTAAAAAACAGTCTCGACGGAAAGCCTCTAAAACTGGTAATAAGAATTCGATCAAACGTTTAACGTTATGAAACCCCATGGAAATGCCTCAAGCAAATGTTTACCTCACAGGAAATACTTTGTATTTCAAATACAAATACAACTCTAAATTGATTCATTATTACTGGGCGGTAATTGAATTTTAAAGGTTGATTCCAACAAACTAGTGAATTTTAACGGCATTTTGTATTACGACGGTAAGTTGATTCCACATAGAAATGAAAAATAAGTTTTGGTAATTTTCCAGACGTTTCATCACAGCTATTGTAATGCTTCCAATTCTAGGAAGAATCATCGCTATCTTTCCTGAATATAAGGTTTCAAAATAAAGTAATCGTGCAGCATAAATTCGCCTCGCCTATACGTACATATGTACACACACACGCACGCGTGTACATAAATAGTCCCATCTTTAGCGTAAAATATACATTTAGAAGAAGAAGACATATTTTATTGTTACCAAATATTCTACTTGCAGCAATGTTTTATTTATTTTATTTTAGTTTTTCAATTTGACTGCACACAAACTTTTAGAAATATCTGTAATACGCTATAAACTTATTCACATTTTATGAACAAACTATATAAATTTTCTTTCGTTATAAAGGGCTTACAGCTTTTTAAATTTATAGTAATTACTAAATTGGCATCTTCCGACAAATTTACAGACTATTCAGTTATTTATTGTTAATCCATAGAGAAAGAAGATAGGTTAAAGCGACGTTATAATGAGTTTCAGTGATAAATGTCGTCTAATTTGTATTTGAAATAATAGGATGCTTTGAGGAAAAGTTTTATAGCCATAGGAATACTCAATACCATTTCTATCACGCAATCCATGAGCTGAAATTTCCAACTATCTTACTTTAACGTAGAGTGTTACAATGACATCATCGGAAACAACGTAACGAACGAGTCTCAATCCAATCATAAACTCGGGTCATTCACAAAAAAAGATCGTTCCATCCGATCCTTTTAGACTTAAAATTCCCTTCGAAGTCCGGGTAAGCACGTCCGTATAGGATACGGTTAAGGGATATCGCCAAACAAGTCGTTTAGGAGAAATAGAGGGAGCACAACTTTTTCCTCTAGAGAAAACTATCGGTCGGGGGGAGAGTAATCTGAAATTTATACGCGTCACGTCCCAAACCCGTTTGCAAACAAGGTGAATTCTTGACCCACATAAATCAAACGATGAAACGGCGACCCTTTTTATTCCTGTGGTGTCCGCGCTTGTGTGTGTGTGTGTGTGTTTATGCATTATCCAGATCTTTCGTCCCCTCTCATCCCTCTAAAATCCCTTCCTCTTCCCGCAGAACTCTTACCATCCGATAGGGATGGCGTAGTGTCAGCGCGAACGTTCTCTTTTTTTCTTCCTCCCTTTCCTTTTCCGTTTCCATGGAGAGAGAGAGAAAGAGAGGGAGAAATTGAGGTTGAGAAGAGGGTAAAGAGAAGCCACGAACGTGCTTAGGTCATTCGCATCTTATACCTTTTCGCAAAACCCATTCAAAACCTTCTCCATCAAGCTCTGTCCTCGCTGAAGCTGTACCTTCTCCTCCTTACCCGTACTATTCCTCCATTTCCTACCTTATCGCCTTTTGCTTCCTCTCGTTCTATTTTTCTATTTTATCGTGAAAATATTAAGTTTAAAGAGGGAAAAAATGCGGGAAAGTAAAACAATTACTTAAAATTACTTTTCGAGGCATGCAGCCGAGGTAAACGTCCCCATTAATATAAAGCGGTTCTCTTTTTCCACTCTCGTTTATTCGTTTTTCTCTGATCTACTGCCCCAAACTTACATTAACTTCCGAGGTCTTGGAAGAGTATCACTGTTGTCCTTACGGAAGGCTGCTAGTTCGAATTCCGCCATGAGCGTGTGAGCCATGTCATTTTGCACATTTCCTATTTTATTTACCGTAATAGTTATAAATGAAAATTTTAAAAACCCAAACAGACGAATATATAAAGGAATAAATAATAAATTAATTGTCGAAAATATATAATTCGATTTTTTGACGAGTCGGAACAATTATTCTTCACAATTTTACACCGTGTTATGTTTGAGTAACAAAAAGAACACATATTATATAAGTTATACTTATTAATATGTTACATTTATTGTTATATAGTTTTATATTTATGGTTTTCGTAACAATTATTTGTGATAATCACGAACATCAATATGGGTGCCACATAAGTACCTTTACTCCTGGGTGTCGTGGGCTGAAAATGCGATTTGGAGTGCTTTTTTTCATTCTTGCTTTCTTCAGGGTAGAGATGAGTCACCAGAGTTCGTTTACAGTAGCAGAGCAATAATAATGAGTGTTTGGTTCAATAAACCCAAGGAACGAAAGATGAATCATCGGCGCCGCATCATTATCTGTACGATGGAACCCATAGGAATGTTCTAGATTATCAGAAATAATTGTGACTAAATAAAGCACGAATATTAAAATATACGCAATAAATATAGCAACAAACATAGTTAATATAACGCTAAATATTTGTTTTATTTTCCCTACTCTACCTGTGGGTAAATTGACTCTTGGAATGATTGCCTATATAACTCAAAGTTTCTACAGTTATAACTTATTCAGTCCTGAGGTTCGACTTCGACCGTAAATAAATAAAAGAATATTACGTCTACTGTGTACACTCAAAGTTATTTCTTTTATTTTTCTTTTCGCGTTCTCCGTTTCTTCATCAAAGGGTTTATCCTTCCCACACTCATGTATCTTATCTCTCCTGCTTATCTTTCACTTTAAGCCGCCCACTTAGTAAATCACTATCTCTATTTCACCTTTAACTCTTGTTCTTCCCCTACCTCTCTCTCTCTCTCCCCCTCTTTCCGTTCTCAATTTCCTGTTTACTCCGCCCTCTTTTCTTCCACCCTTTTCCTGCCCATCCCACACATTCCTATCCTTTTCTTTTTCACTATTTCTCTTTTTTTTTGCAAACATCTCTTCGTGCCTAATTTATTTTGTATCTATTACTCCATCACCGCAAACTCTAATCTCTCTCTCTCCCTCATCTTTCCTCCCCTCCCTCCCTCCGACTTAACCTCCATCCTTTCCTATCTTTCTCCATCTCTCTAGCCCGCTGTTTTCTCCCTCGCCCTTTTCCGCCCACACTCGGAACCTCCCGCGTTATTGACTCCGTCTCCCACTCTCTCACCGCTACACTCTTAGCCCTTTTGTCGCTTCTCTTTTACAACGCGAGGCATTCCGTTTCAACCTTGATGCTTTGTTGTGCGTTCAAAGAACTTCGAAGAGGTGGTTTGCGTGTGTGTGTGTGGAGGGGAGTTGGTGAGGTGGTGGCTGAGAATTGTTGTTTGTGAGGTTTCCGCGAAAGAGCTTTGTCGGGATTATTATGTGCTAAAATAACCGCACGAGATTTCCCGTCTTTCTCTCTCTCTCTCTCTCTTTACTTATCAGTCTGTTTCACTCAATAATGATAGGGTTGTGTTAGTATTTTTCCCCCTAAAATTTCGTCGATGTTCTTTCTTTTTCGTATGATAGAGATTTACGATTCGTAGCTTCGGTCGTCGGTTGTGGAACTCCCGTTTTCCCTTTCTTTGTTGGACAGTAAAACGTGAAATGAATTTAGAACTATGGTTTTAAGACTCGAGAGAAAGAGAGTGAGAGAGGGAAAAGAACGCTCTCATGACCTCTCCTAAAACCTTAAAAACTTGTCCCATAAACTGACTTCTCACAGAAAAAGGTAACTGTCCGAGTTAATGGAGAAGCATATTAGGTTTATATTCCAAGATTAGGATATACAATAACACATTACGAAAGTGAATCTAGAAAAATCGATTGCTATGTGTGTGTGTGTTAAAATTTATTTGCGTAATTCTAGTGGACTCGTAAACATTCTAAATTATATTTCTTCGATTTAAAAATAAGCAATTAACGATGAAAAATTGAGTATTTCACTGCTTAACTTAGGTATCTCCAAAACCGGTACCAAGATTTTAGAAAAACCAGTTCCGCATTTCGGGCAAACGGCAGTCGTCTCCAGGAGAGATAAATATATTCTAAAAAAGAATATGTACCCTCAATTGCTCATTTTACAACTTATTTTTGCCATAAGACGAGGTCGATAATTATCTATTGAATGTTTTACCCCGTTGAAACATGATTCGAATATTCGAGGGGGTCAAAGAGACTAAAGTTACAGTAACGGAGTAAGTTGGTGCATTCACTTTGGAATGAAGGATGAAGTTGCGCAAGCAGACAAAGGATCGAAAGGAGGGTCGGAATACATTTGGAAAAATAAGTAAATTCTGAGAGATGATTCGATTCTTTTTCGGAAAATGAAACTACTCTAATAGTTCTTTTCAAAACTTCATCTTTCGGTCAATGACCTGTGGAGTGAATGCGAGAACAGTCCAAGAGTTTTAAATGACTCAAAGGGCATTTTGAGTACCGCGAGAACGGATCTCTGCAGGTCTCTGTAGACAGAAAAGAGAAGGAACGAAATTGACAATGCCCTGCGCACATCACAGAAATTGACGACTAACATAGTTGGGATACGTATACATAGGAAGCGGCTTCGAAGAGGACAACGAGGGATAAAATAAAACAAGAAAGGTAGATTTTTCACTCAGAGGGTACAGAATACGGATGAGTGAATTGGATTGAAAGAATGGAAGTATGGACCAAGAGAAGAGGATGCAGCATAGAAGAGTTAAATGGCTATAGAGTAAAATCCATGTTTATAGATAGACTTAGTAGATTATAACTACGGCGTTCAAAATATATTTAAGATTTGAAAAATGACAGTTGCTTCAAATGTTGGAAAGAAAAGTTATATCGCACCAAAAATATGGGAAATAAACATGAAAAATTCTATTACTGAAAATTACTCAGAGAATGAAGAAATCAATGAGAGAGAGAGAGAGGAAAAAAATTACGCCCCACGTAAGAAAAGCGATAACAATAAGTATAGGATTTATTTTACAAATCGCCCAAATAAGGTAATATAAATCCGCAAAGAAATTTTTATCGGCAACTCCATCTTGCACCCTCCACATAATACAACCCATCGCAGTATTAACGTTAAATTAAAAGAATAAGTAAAGTTACCAACATGAATAGAGAAGTAAAAAATCGGTACAACATACATTGTACAAACTTTCTCATATAATAATGGGTCGTTTAGCTATCTTTAGAAAATGAAAATCGTATGAGCCTGTTTTTAGAAAATCCAATTTTTGTTAAAGTTGCCCAAGAATAAACTAGCTTTATATTCATTCATTGAGAAAAATGAAATACGTAGTATATATACTCAGGTAACTGTACGAAATTTGATCAAAATCCTTATAGCCGTTTTCGAGAAAATCGAATTGTTGTTAAAGTTGCCTAGAATAAACTAGCCTTATATTCATTTTTTGAGAAATATGAACCATACAGTCAGGGGCGGATTGGGAGCAAAAATCGGCCCGGGCAAATATTCGGATATCGCCCCCCCCCTAACAACTAAAATAATGTTGCGGCCCATAGTTTGAGAAACACTACTTTAGAATACTGAAAAGCAACAGCTCCTGGCCAAGGCATCAACCATTCAAACAGCCCCGGCCCAGGAGCAGCATCGGCCCACCGGGACTTTGCCCGGTGTCCCGGCGGCCCAATCCGCCCCTGCATACAGTATTATTGAAGACGTAAACTCAAGTAACTGTACGAAATTTGATCAAAATCGTCAGAGCCGTTTTTGAAAAAATCGGATTGTTGTTAAAAATGCGTAGAATAAACTACTCTTAATTACTGAGCAACGTAAACCATTTCTATGTATACTCTGCTCAGTTTGATAAAATGCCTAAGTACGAGATTTCATTCATTTTCGCTCTACCGTCTAGGCTCCAGAGCCAGTAACAGACAGACAGACGGCAGTGCGAAAACCACTTTTTCGGATTCAGCGACACCTAAAACTTATATTTCCGTAAAAATCTCGAGGTCGAATTTTTTCGCGATAACAATACTTTCTCGATACTTCGTATGAGAAAGTAAAAAAGAAAGAAAAATTATCAGAAGAGAATAAAAATATTAATCCGGCAATAAATATAACCAAAATCGAATATCACAGCAGGAATATAACAGGAGCGGAAAAAGATGCGAAAGCTTTGCGAAGCTGCTAGGTCGAAACGGAATGACAGATGAGAGAGTGGGAATGGCGGAGAAAGGAAAAGGGAACGGCAGGAAAAGTGGAGATGAGAAAAAGCAGAAGAGAGACGGTGGTATGTAGATGGAAGGGGGAGTAAGATTCTCGGCCTAGTGAAGAGAGGGCAAGGAAGGGAGATGGTTGTGTGGAACGGAGGAGGTTAGTAGTAGGTGCTGTGTAGAATGCGAATGAGGGCTTGTAAAGGGGGTACCCAAGGAGTGGAGTTTAGGAGATTGAGAACGGAAATTAGGTAGCGCGGGAGAGGAGGATGCTGAGTGGAGTGGGAATGGTGGGAAGGAGGAGGGATAGAGAGAGAGAGGAAGACAAAAGGGAAAGAGGAATGGATTGGTTTGACGATAGGGAAAGGGAGAGAAAGAGGAACAGAGACGGAGAGATGGAGAAAGAAGGGTGGATATAATGGGTTGGAAAGAGGGAGAAAAGGGAGGGGAAGAGAGTAAAGGGGGAAAGAGTAAGAGTAGTATATAGAGGGATAGGGGGAGAAAGAGAGAGATTGAGGCAGAATAGAGAGAGATGGAGAGAGTTGGATGGAGAGCAAGAATTGGATGGAGAGAGTTGGATGGAGAGAGGGATGGAGGGAGAGAGGGATGGAGGGAGAGAGGGATTGATGGAGAGAGGGATGGAGAGAGAGGGGAAAACGAAAGGGATGGAAATAAAGGGGTAGAGAGAAAGAGAGGGAGGGAGCTACAGATAAAAGGAGGGGTTGAAAGAGTAAGGGAAAGAGAGAAATGGAGGGAGGGAAAAAGGAAGAAGAGAGAGAGAAAGGACGGAATAAATAGGTATGAACAATGAGACAGGAGGCAGGTGGGGAGAAAGGGGGAGAGATAGAAATGTAGACAATGAAAGGTTGGGAGAGAAATAGAAAGAAATTGATGGATGGAAAGACCGACTAGAGAGAGGAGGAGGGTAAGTTTCTGCTATCTCCTCCACCCATGCAGACAAACTCCTCAAACCGCACACGCCTCAGGATCCACCCCCCTCCAATACCTCCTCGAGGAGCAGTCGAAATGGGAAATGATACGGGAGGGTTTCTGAAAGACACTCTTCTTCTCTGGGCTAACAGAGCGTCATGACGCCGCATTTCCCTTTCACCACCCCATCCCCTTCTCCTCACATCGTCTTTCTCCCTCCCTCACCCTTTTACTCTTTCCCATCCCCCCCCCCCCGTTCCCAAGGAGTATTAACAACCCACCACCTCGCCTCATCTCATATACCCAGTTTTAATCAGTTATCTCTACCCTCCTCTCTTCTCTTCTTCTTCTTCTCTCTCTCTCGGAAACCAAGTCCCCACACGTGCACGCACACCAGCGCTCCTATCCCCGTTTCCTGCCAAACTGACTTGCCGCCTCTCTACGCCATCGACCAATTTTACCGCTTTAATACTTAACGGAGACGAATTTATGGGATCGTTTGTATGCGAATAGGCCTCCATCCATCTCTCTCTCTCTCCCCCTCCCCTCTCCTTCTCGCTCGGAATTGCGAAAGATATTTTGGGCGGCGTTATTAATTTTCTATAGTTTGGAGAAGGAATTCAAAATATTTGTTTTAATACGATTCCCGTCTTTCGAGGAGCTCGTCATTTACTCCTTGCCGAATTCGTGGTAGCACTTGTCTGCTAAACGGGTATGCCCTTCAGAAGCTAAAATTTGATTTTCTTTGGGAAAATTATCTTCGAATTAATGGATGCGAAATACATTATCTATAATTATTAGCAAAGAAGTGCATGGATGCACAATTATATGTAAATACTTCTGAATAATTTCAATATTTCTCTATATATTTTGTTGTTAATGTTTAAAATGATTAAGGTTTAAATGTAACACGGGTCTGTATTATCCTGTATTGCCTCCATTTCGACCGACTAAAGTCGTTTTTTTGTCTTACAGGACAAAACTGTTATGAAATTTAAGCCTCCGGTTGTTAATTCACAAATATATGTGAAAGCTGGATATTGAATGAAAAACAAACGCGGGGATGATGCGGCTGCACGAATTGATTTTCTGAAAAAAAATCGCCGGATACTGGTCAAAATATAATCTCTTTACTCATTCGAACGCAATGATTTTATTAGATCGCAGAGATTCGATCGAAATTTAAAGCGGGCCTCGTATTCCCCAACTTCGTTCCGAAATCGTACACAGAATTTCAGTCGCGGTGATCAAATGGAACCAGGTCTTTCCGTTACCTAAAGGGTTCAAGCATCTACCTTAATTTTCCGTTTTTGTCCGAAGATTTCGAAACGAAACTAGGTCAGCGCGTCACTTCGGTTTCATGCAAATATCTTCGCTCAAGTGGATTTTCATCGGCAGTTTTACTCCTGTTTTTTTCGCAGATTAAAAATGCAGATAATAAATTTAAAAGTTCCATTTAAAAATATATTGTCAGAAAAAGTCATTCTCAATAACTCTAACGTTCATTTTTTCATTCCGTTGCTGCATGTTTGTTTCATCTTCATGACCAACTTCTTCATAGCTTAAACTCATTTCATTAGGAACGGATAAAATTATAAATTTAATCTAAATTAATTGAAAAAAAAAGTTACTTGTCAAATGAGGTGAAATACGTACAGTTGAGTGGAAGTGATTATATTATTATCCGAGTAGAAGCAGGCAAGACAGGTTTACAATAAAAAAAAATCGCCAAAAGTTAAGAACACATGGCTCTTGAAAACCATTTGGATATATCCGAAGTTGTTAGAATTCAGTAGTAACGTCTATACTAGAAAATACTAAAACAGAGTTTTCCATGTTAATCATTATTAGTTATCTTAAAATTTTCATAAGCAGCCTATGGCAGTGCTTGATTGTTTTTTCAGCACATACTCGTATCAAGGTCAGGCATCCCTTATGATGAGATTTAGCTTTTAAATCCTGCTATGTCGCATGAATAATTTAAAAGAGGGTGGAAGCATTTGGAACGCGTGCACATTCTTCCAGGCAATTTTGTCCAGCTATTCAGTAACTAGAATTGACATCGTGAACACAAACCACCTATTAGAGCCGATCTCAAGCGAATCGTCAGTGCACAAAATAAACTAGACAAAAATCTGTTATCGTTATTTTTATAGAAATATTTTAGTTACTTATTTTTTCAAACGTGGACTACTAGATTCTCAAATAATAAAAGCCATAAAATGAAAATAGTAATCTAATTTCTCTCACAAAAGCAAATAACAAGAAAAAATATTTGATTTAATCGAATTTCAGATATTCAGATTTCAAAGTCAAGTAGAACAACCTTTTTAGAGACATTATAAAGAAAAATAAACTCATCCCATTCCTACAAAACTGGCATCTCCCTCACGGTGATCGTAAGGAACAATACATATTTGGAAAAATAAACTTTTTTAGTTACTCCCGGAAACAATGAGGTGTAGCACTAAACATTCCTGTGAAAGTAAACACTTTTATTCGACAAAGTAGTCTCGTCTGAAAGCAGTCAAACTCGAGGACAAAGTCAATAGAGGGACAGATAGTGCAATCAAATGCGCTTCACCTCAAGTATACCACCGTACATTTGTATATATTAGAGAGTACCATTTGCAGAAGCCATTTCGATATATTTATATCTCGAGATTTTATCATATAACTTTATATATATATATATAGATATATAAACAGTATCAAAGATACCTTGAATAAAGAGACTGGAAAACATGAGAAGAAAATCAGAAAACCATGGATCACTAAGGAAATGCTGGAGAAAATGAATGAGAGAAGAAAATGGAAAAAATGTTAACGGTGAATAAGTTAGAGTCAAATATAGACGCGTAAACAATGAGCTGAGAAGGGTAACAGATAAATCTAGGGAAAATTGGATAAAAGAAAAATCTGAGGAAATACAACGGATGGAGAAGTTAGGACGGTACGATATCATGTACGCTAGGGCACTGGAGTTAGAAGATAAGAAGCCTAATGGAATTCGCGGTAAAGGAATTATGAATACAGATGGAAAAATAGTCGCAGAACCAAATGATGTAGCACAGGTATGGGAAGAATACATTAAGGAACTGTACAACAAGAAGGCAGGATCGGCACAAATGGAACTGGAAGAAGAGGATAACACTGAAGAAGACAACTTGGGACCAAGTATTATGAAAAGCGAAGTAGAAAAGGCGATACTGGAACTGAAGAAAGGAAAAGCTACAGGCAGCGACGGAATACCGGCAGAGGTACTTAAAGTCATGGGATCGGAAGGACTAAAAGTGATTACAAAATTAATGAACAAGATTTACGACTCGGGAGAGTGGCCTCAGGATTTCTTAGATGTAACAATGATCCCTCTAAAGAAGAAACCAAAGGCAATGCAGTGTAAAGACTACAGAACGATAAGTCTGTGACACACTTCGAAGATCATCACGAGGATTCTTAATAAAAGGCTAGAGAAAAAGGCCGAAGAAATGCTAGGGGAAGACCAATTCGGCTATTGGTGTAGTGAGAATCATATCAGAAAGGGCAATAGTGTACAGCCAAGATTACTGCGTATGTTTTGTCGACTGGCAGAAGGCCTTTGATAGAGTAAATTGGGTAGGTACTGATGATGAGGATATTAAAGGATATAGGTGTAGACTGGAAAGACAGGAGACTGATCAGGAATGTATATGTGAATCAAGTTGTAAAGGTCAGGCTGAAGAATGCGGACACCAGCAGAGTAAATATCGGTAGAGGAGTAAGACAGGGCTGTTGTCTATCGCCGATCCTATTCAATATATATGGAGAGAGGCTAACGCAGGAAGCCTTAGAAGGCACGAATGATCAAGTACTTCTAGCAAAGAAAGGAAAAGGAAATCCAGAAAAAATAGACTAGTGATAACAGGCAGAAAATATGGTATGGAAATAAATACAGAAAAATCCAAGGTCATGCGAATATCAAGTAAAGAAGAAGAAAATTTGAACGTAAGTATTGGAGGAAAGCCATTAGAACAAGTTTCAGACTATAAATACCTTGGAAGCATCACAACGAGAGAAGCAAAATATACCGATGAAATCAGGACTAGAATAACGAAAGGAAAAGCCGCTTTCAGAAGAAAGAAACTCCTACTAACGGAGAATATAAAGGAGGATATCCGCAAGAAGCTGATAAAGTGCTATGTATGACGTATAGCTTTGTATGGACGCTAAGGAAAAATGATATTAAATACTTGAAAATCTTCGAAATGGACATGGAGAAGAATTCTGAAGATAAAATGGACTGATAGGGCGAAAAACGAGGAAGTACTACTACGAAGAATAGGAGAGAAGCGAACAATTATAAAGACTATCAGAAAGGGGAAGGCGAACTGGATTGGACATTATCTGAGAAGAGAACAGTAGTTCTAGAAGGAAAACAGGATGGAAAAAGAGAAAGAGGTAGGAAGAGGTTTCAGCTCATAGACGACTTGAAAGGGAAAGAGAGCTATCAAGACATGAAGAAGACTGCAAAAAATAGGTGTACATACATGGAGAACCAAGTTTAACCATGAATAATCACGGACCTGTCTACGGGCAGACTACCTATGAAGATGATGACAAACGCACACATAAAGATGAAACAGCAAAATGATAGGCGGAATCGACAAATGGAACGCTGAAGGATGAGTGTAAGTGAATGACAAATTTATATATGTATGCATACGTGTGTAGGTATGTTTGCATATGTATTAACGAGTGTATGTGTATGTGTGTGTGTGTGTGTGTGTGTGTGTGTATATATATATATATATATATCCGACTGCATCTCTCTCTCTCTTTGTAGGTGGCCTTTTTCTTTTACCCGACCCTCTTTTCTGCTTCTCCGGATAACTTTTCCAATAGAATTGGTTTTCCTTTTCCTCTATTCTTCCTCCATCTACACCCCCCCTTTCTCACTCTCTCGATTCCACATTTCAATAAGAGAATAAAAGAGGAATAGAAATGGTCGGGGGAGGAAAGAGAAAAAAGCGGAGACTTTCCAGCCTCTCAGCCACCATGGCTTCTTATCGCGGGCTTCTGTCTCGAATAATCTTTTAAAGCTGTTTTTTTTCCTCAGAAGAATTTCCCTCTGAAAATTCAAGGACGAGTGAAATATGTTATATATATATATATATATATATATATATATAACGCCCTCGCCTTTCTCCAGTACTCTCTTTTTCTATTACACTTTTTTCTTTCTAGTTCTAGCATTATCTCTCGCCACACCCTTTTTAGTGCCTAATTCTCGCCGATACCTTGAAGGAATAATTCTCATTCTTCGCTAACGGAGAGATTTTGGAGATTATGATATCGCGAATTGAAAGTTTTATCGTTAATCCTTTGTACGCTCGCGGCTAGATTGAAAAAAAAAGAACATTACGCCGGTGATCTTTCTGAGTGAATAGTAGAGAAGTACGTATTAAACGAAACTGCGAGGTCGATATCTTCAAGGTCTTTCGGAGACTCGAATAACCGCGACGCGGAATAAAGACTTCATCTTTGAAATCGATAAAAATTGAGTCCTAAATGAAAAGTCTAAATTGCCGTGGGGATCGCAAAATTTCATTTGTTTTTCCTTTAATATCCAAGATTTATAGAACTGCTATCTATGAAAAATGTTTTAAGAATTTAGTCGAGTTCTTGCGATTTAATTTCATCATTTTTATGAATCAAGTATATCTTTCGAAATAATATATAAAATACTGATGTTGTTTTAAAAGTGAAATGTGATGTACGTATGGCTCAAATTATTTTTTATAAGCCCAATCGAAACTTGTTTAAAATTATAAAAGGAAAAAATTATTTAGGCAGCTTATTCCGACATGCATTCAGAGGCGTGCCTTGGGTTGTACGGGGCCCGGAGCGAATCGGCCGTTGCGGGGCCCACTTAACATTAACCGCCAAATTGAACTTAGAATTACCTTGCCTTAAAGTAGAAAGGTGGGACCCGAGGCGGTTGCCTTGATTCGTCCTACCCTAGGGACGGTTCAGCATGTATTTACTTATATGATGAGAATGACTTCCTGAATATAGTGTTGAATAATGTAACTGACTGTGATTACAGGTTTAAGAATTTTTGCGTGTACCAAATGACAAAAAATTGCCAAGTACCAATAGTCGAATAAGGAATATAATATTTAAGTCTAACATTTCAGCAGTTTAACGTAGAGGTGGGAATAAAATTATAAATTTCAGATAGCAAAGAACAGTACTTTACAGGAAAACTTGCTAAGGATTTTCGCGGATAATTAAGGGGAAATTGATTTTTTTGCATTTTTAAATTTCTTAATCGACCCAGTACTATGAAATCCTCAGATTGGCAAATTGTTTAAAATAACAGTGTGATTAAAAACATCACCTTACAGTAGAATACAGATAAGTGTTATGCAATAAAATATTTAAATTTGTGAAATTTTCATACCGTCATGTTGTCACGGGTTTTGCGCTATCTTTTGCCTTTGTACTTCATTACTCGAATGATGTCTCCAATAAAAAAATGAATTCTCTCGAACGATTCAAAGGATGAATAAATTTTGTGAATAACGTAAAAATGCATTTGTGTGATGCACGTAAACAGTATTTAAAGGTCGTGATTTAATATTTTACGGCAAAATAGCCCATATTGCACATGAACTAGTAGAACATAAGTTATTAGCCTTCATTTGATAACTAAAATCTAAGCTACACATTGATGTATTCACGTTCGCTGCAATACTAAGATGAAGAGCTTTTAAGAAATGCACTGATGATTGCTGTTCAGAAAGTTGCAATTAAAAAATGTGCATAAAGGCGGAAATAGCAGGAAAAATTAAATATCCAACTATAGGATCCTTAAAAATTCTTCTTTGATAGCGATAATCTTTCTCCGTCAAATCATCAACTAAAAAAATAATTAACACAGCGTTACGTATGTCATCTATTTGAGACCAACCCGAAATATTTTTATAAATTTAATAATATCTCTGTCTCCTTCTCCATAGGAAGACAAGTGAAAATCTCGAAAATAATAGTTTCGGAATTTTATCGCCAGTGAAAATCTTCGTCCGAGATGCCTTTCACTCGCATATTTTTTTACGCAACCCATTTTTTTTGCGGCTATCTCCAAAACACTCAATATCTGCGCGACGCTTTATCCAACCGTTCCATTTCGCCACCCCCCCCCCCCCCCTTCCCGACCCATCATCTCTCCTTTCTTCCAAACACAACCATTAACGCTGTCGACTTCTCTTATTTCCATCTTCTCCTTCTCTCAATATGGCTGCCTCTCCATTTCTCTCTTGATACCCCTTCCGTCATCTTCACTCACCTAGTTCTCACAATTTCGCTCTCTTTTTCCCATATTTATTTTTTAATAATTCCTTTCCCTCTTCCAATCTATCATTGTGTCTTTCTGTCAACGTCTTTTTCCTCTTTCGTTCTGTATCCTTCATATTTTTCACCGATTTCGCTGATAAAGCTTTGAGTCGTAACATGGTTGAATAAACCAGATTCAATTAGCCATCCATTAGAGGCAACTTGTCAACTGTCTATTCCATTTGGAGGATTTCCGAATGGTAGCAACTATGGCGCCCATTTAAGCTCCGATGCGTCTTAACCGTGCACCATATTTGTTCAACAGTCCTACTGTAGTTAAAATTTGCATTTATTTTGTCACTATGGAATTATCGAAAACATGTGGAAGTATAATATTCATTAGCCTGTTTTATTACATGGGAGAAAAAAGATCAGAAACATCTGTCGGCTCGATCAATTACTTTAAGGAATTTTCTTACAATAAGTTTATGAGCACCAGAAGATACAACTAACTCATTAACTATCATCAACTAATAAGGAACTAATAAATCTCTACAGTCACACAACCTCTTAACTTATTTGCAAGTAGTCTGTTTTTTCCTTTCCAAGAGTAATTTGTGAGAGTCTATCACAGGCAACCTGTTTTTCACTCTTGATTTTCTGTACTAATACGCCAAGTGAAACTACCATTTTACCCATGCATGTACAGGTAATGTTTTAGCAAGCTAAACAAAACTAATAACCATAAAACTAGCATCTTAACTTCAATTCCTTTCAAAGACAAATAAACGAATAAAGTTTTTACCAAACAATTGCGTTCAACTCATATTGTGACATTGGTAATTATTTTATAAAATGAATTTATCCCTATAACTACTAGTAACTTGTTTTTCTATTACCATTCTCCCTCTTCATTCTTCCTTTATCCCTCTATCTCTTTTCTTTCCTTCTTATAATTCTTCTCATATCGTCTCTCTTCTTTTATTTTTCTCTTTCACTACATTTTTCTGCTCCATCTTTTTCTCTTCGTCTTTATCCTCCCTCTAAAATGAAACGTTTTTTTCCATTTCACTTGTCTCTTCTCTTTCCTTTATCCTACCATCCTCACTCTATAGCCAGGGCCGCCGAGAGCCGGCGCGGGCCCTGAGGCAAATACCATGCCGGGCCCCCTTTCTTTGTTTTAAGTTCAAAAAGAGAACCGGGCCGTTCGACATGCCCAGGACAGCCGACTCTCCCTACCCCCTTCTCTACGGTATTGGCTCGCAGTATTATAAGCAGAAATTGTCTAATTTCCTCCAGTTAAAATTTTTTATCAAAATTACGTTGATACTATATGTATCACATCATATATAGACTTGGCATGATTCGGTTTATGTCGATAAACAGCGAATTTGTAAAAAATCAAATATTCGACGAAATTTAATTGCCGTCGATAAGTGTAGGTTTTTCATCACTAAATATTTTGCGAAATTAATGTCATGGTTTTTAAATTTGGTTTTCCAAATTAACACCTAAAGTGTATTTTAGTACCAAAAAAGCAACGTATAAAAACAATCGGCACTTATAACAGACGACCACATTTGAATCGGAATTTCCTGCGCAATGCATTGTGAGGTCCCCCGTGACATTTTTAAGTAGCTGCGTATCTTGCGCTGCAACAGAGTCCGAAAGTAGGAATTAAATGAGAGTAGGTCTTACAATTAGTGTGAATGAATACCGATCGCCAGATGTCCCAATAGTACTTTAACTAATAAATTCTCATAAAATTTACATTTCTAGGGGCCATACCGATAATCCATCCTCCGAAGGAGAGTTTCCCATCATAATCTTTCCGTGTATGCGTTCTAGGCATTTTTCTAGATTCCTCCTGATTTTTTACCAGCATCGCAACTTTTTCCTTCATAATATTTACGTATAAATTTGGTTGTATATTATAACAGCGTAACAATAAGTTTGTTATCGAATGGTCGCGATTTCGTGATTGTACGATTCAACGAAGTAAGTCATGTATTTATGCACTTTTAGTAAAGTTTAATTCGACGGAAATTATCGTCGTATCAGCCTTATATGCGATATTAAGTGTACTTAAATATTCCAAGTTCAACATTATAAAATATGGTCAATAAAGAAAGAAAGGCTACCATATCTCTAAAAAAAATTTGGGAGTAAACAATATCGTTCTTTAGAACTGACCGTACGACGACACTCCGGACCTCGGGCCCAAAGACGGAATTTCCCGAAGGGGAGAAAAATGAGAGTAGTGGGGAGGAGTTTTAGGGTGCTAAGGGGTGATAGAAAAGCAGTGGGTTGAGTTGGAAAAACCCAAATACAAATCTGAGAAATGGAAATGGAGAAAACGCCGCCCGTTGGTACTGGATGCCGGCGTGCCTTGCACCCGCGTATTGCGATAGGAAAACCTTACGACCGATCCTAATTCCGGGCCCATCAGAGGCCCAGACCCCGGGGATTTTGCCCCGGTATCCCCGCCCTCTCGGTGGCCCTGTCTATAGCTCTCGTCTTTGCTCAGGAGTTATTTTCTCATTCTCTACATTCAAATCCATCACGCTTCCGTCTCCAAATGACTCCTCCCACGCAATCCCGCGTTAACTCTGAAAAAAAATTCCTTTTTTTCTCTGACATTTAGTTTAAAGGAGTCTTGCTCAGCTTCCCATCCCTCTTCCGAAGTCACTCGCCTTATCCTTCTCTTCCAGTCTCATTCTCTTAAGCGAGAGAGTAAAAAAAAGAAGATCTTCCTGTCGAAGCAAGCAGACGAGTAAGGCCACCTCACCGAAAAGGTGCGAAACTCCTTCAAAAAAATCGGCGAAGCGGAAAAAATAGGTTTATGATGGTTTTAAAGGCTCGGATTGAGATAGAGTGTGTGTGTGAGAGAGAGAGGGAGAGAGAGAAAAAGTGGGAAATTTTGGAATTATACAGATGGAGCAAGACACACGTTTCTATAATAATAATAATAAAAGACACTGTTAGGAACTTTTCGTAGTTTAAATACACATACGGCTTACACAAAAGTATTATGAATACAGGACTGGTGTGGAAATTTCTTGAACTTAAGGTTTCATAGATATTACATGTATTTTAAATTGACAGTTTAGAAAATTAGGGCACTAAAAAGTATGAATCCTTATAAAATATCGCCTTCAATATTATGTTATATATATATATATTAGTTTTTATCGAAAAAAGTGGGATTTATTCTGGGTTTCAACAAAGGAAATACTTAACTACCATAGCAACGAGCTCAATGCTTTTATTTGTACAGTGTACCCTCGAAATACGTGGAAATACTTGCAGAATGGGGATGACTCCATAACAGACTGCTTTCAAGGGATATCTCAAGAACCATATCGCTTTTTTTACAATTGGTCTCGAAACGTGCAATTTTTTTTCAAAATGTACCCTTAAAACGTGAATCTACGACTTTTTGTAAAAAAATTGCCTTATAGTAATATCTGCTTTCGCAGTACTTTCCAAACTTGCAATATATAGCATCTCTTTGGCAATTTCAGCAGATATAGAATGTAATCAACGGCAGAAGCTTTCATGTGCTGGAACTGCATCATATTTAATAAAACCAGTAAAAACCGTAACACAGTAAAACCATAAAAAGGTACAAACTATAAAAACAATTGGTAAAAGTTCCACAAAGTATAAAAGTAAAAATTAATTTTTACTTTTATACTTTGTGGAACTTTTACCAATTGTTTTTATAGTTTCCACCGTTTTATGGTTTTACTGTTTTACGGTTTTTACTGGTTTTATTAAATAGATATAGAATGGTACAAAAGTTACTGTGAATTATGGCCGGAATAATTTTTCGACTGAAGGAGAAAATTAAAGTAACAAATTTCAACGGCAAATGGAAACGGCGATTCGAGAAAAAGCCGTCAGAAATAAAGCGAAAAATTATTTGAATGGAAAGTGAGCGATACGAAAAGAAGGGAATAATCGACAGAAATATACGCTTGAGTTGGCTGAACATTCACGAACAGAAAATACGTAGAGAAGGCATGAACAACAAATTACATAAAGGGGAAGTACTTCACTTTAAATAGTCAATGGAGTATACATTGAAAAACGGACTGTGTGGCTGCATCTCAACCAGAATGTCATATGAACGCAAACGAGAAACGATTCATTTTGACATAATGGACAATGAACTTTCCTCAACGTATCCGACCCGTCCTATCGCTCGTGATTTTAAGGATCGAATTTCGATAAGACGTCGCATATTCCTGAATCCGTTATCTACACCGAACAAACCTCCGCGGTGCAATTTTCCCCGAGGTAATCTTTTCCGAACAGGTTGGAATTTCCTTAAGAGGAAAAAAATCAAAAATGTGGATTATATAGTATCCTTTAATTGAATGAGCCATTATTGAAAAATTAAGGGACGAAACAGAAGGGTTCCGAGACGACTAAAAAAATCGGGCGTTAATCAAAAGGAGAGGTCGAAATAAAAACTCTTCTTAAACATTTTTTACCATCATTTTCGTAGCTCTTTTGTTTCTTTCCCAACGACACCGCCGCACGTATCCTTCGAAACTGTTTTTATGCATTTCTTAATCTCTCTCTCCCTCGTCAAAGTCACCTTGAAATAAAAAAGGCACGATTTGGTCATCGTAGCGTGAGGTGGTTTAATAAAAAGAAACGCCCATGCAAGAAACTTTTCCTTTTGATCAAAAGCGTTCTTCTCGTCCCCCCCCCCTCCCGATCCCTCGATCTCACTCCTTAAATCCATCTTTTCCTTTCCCACTTCCTCTTTATCCTCCCTCTCTTCTCCTTCCTCCTTCCTCCTAACCCCTCCCATGCCGTCGTCCTTTGCCAAAATGGAGCCAGAGTGAATTACAACGCTCACGGAACGCACGCTAGAGATCGCGGTAATCGATGCGTCGAGGCACTGGCAGAGTAGTAACATAGAGGGGCGTTTGAGGAGTCTTGCGTCTGGAAATTCTTTAGAGGGCGATCTTTTTCCTTTTTATCAACTCGGGAGATCTCTTTTCAAAAAAGAAGAGGTGACCGAACCGCTGTCATGGCGTCAAAGTGACCGTAATTTGTGGAATGTGAGGTGACGTGTTTTTATATTTTTTTTAGGGAGAAGGAAAATGATTCCCTTCCGCAAAAAGCGAGCGAAAAACATTAACAAAAACACAATCCACGATGAAACACAATTAAAATTGCAAAATTACAACAATAATCAGGTCCTTAGTCTTGATTCTAGAGGGCGTTTAAATTTCAAACTAAAAAAACATTCGAATATAACATGATCGTTAAAAAGTTGTCTTCGAGATTTCGATAGATATTCATGTTTTGGTGCCCATGTGCACGAAAAAGTGTTTTTTGTTCAGATCCGTCTGTCTGGAGTATGTAGTTGGTGCGCGGCTCTAAAGGCTAAACGGTTCCACGTAACTGTATAGTTAAATGGTTTATCGTTTTTACCATGACGACATTGAGACTGGTAAATTTCTTCTCAAACTGCGAGTAATTACGTACAAATATATGTGTGACACTGTTGTGTGTAGCATATCAGAAAAATTGCGCAATACGTGTGATTTTTATTTCAAAGATTTTTTTCTTCTTGGGTGGACAGAAATTGAAGATTTCTCGGCAGACGGGATCAGAGATATTTTCCTTCCTCTGGAAAAATGAACGAATCCCTCTGAAGTAACTGCTTAGAAGTCTCTTTTTTCGTATAGGCTTATCTGTGTTGAAGGAACAACATACTATTTCCCGCTCTAATCGTTTTCGTCCGGATTTTCAACCACTCACATCGCGTATCTCGTTTACCTATCGAATATCTGTCTCTTCATCTTTTCGACCCGTACGTAGCGACTAATTAGCGAAATAATTTCGTTCCCAATGTCCTCACTTGTGGCTATTCTTCCCGGATGTAAAAGTGTATTTGGAAACTATAAAATTTATTTTTCTGGTTCTTGTATATATATGCTACCGAATGCAGTTGAAAAATGTCAATAGCGATGAGAAAATCGCTTAAAATAACCATTTGAATAATTTATCTTATTTATATTTCACAATTAATTTAACTGTCTAATTGACTGTTTTTTCGAGGACAATATAACCTAATAAATATCAAGATAAAATAGGTGAAATAAATTCCATTTCATATTCTAAATATGGCATGAAGGAAATATTAGAAAATTCTACAATTCTACAGGGATGCCACGCAAGCCATTTTTGATACAGATAAATGAAATCGCGCAGCGATCCTAATTAATCAAAATTCATGATATGCGCCGAAGCTTTGGAGGCCAACGTTCGATCAACTAGCGATGATGGAGATAAAACGCACGCTTCAACGCCCATCCATTAATTGAATATCGATCTGTATTGCATTAAATCAACCCTTTCTTTAAAAAAAATGAAAATTTCATATAAACCGTTATTCCGCAGCGAGTTCCTAGTTAATATTAAAACCTAAGGCTTTTTAATGGAACGCAAAGTTGGAAATTAGAGAGACATATTTCTTATTTCTGTTACCCGTTGTATTTGTATTTCAAGGATTTGATATTTTTTCTCAAAATGACTGTAGTCTATAGGCAACTTTTAAGTATGGGAGTTTCCCTTAATTTTATTTGCAAAAAAATGTGGTAAACGTATTATTGATAAGGAAATAAGTAAAATGGAGGTAGGGTAAACAGAATGCTAAAATTAGTCAAGTTTTTCTTCCATTTTCAAATTTTTACTCACTTGGCATTAATTAGTCCAAAATGTTCAACTTGTCTTGAAATTTAACAGATAAGTAACTAAGATCCTTAATGACTATGAATTAAAGAATACTCTGTGATATTTTAAGTAAACATATGACATTTAAAGATAAGTGCAGAGGAATTGTTCTCGAGTAATAAGGAAACGTTTTATTTTTCGCCTCTGCTCGAACATTAAACCGAGTGTGTGTTAATAAAAAGGGGGTAAAATGGATGCAGAGGAAAATATACGGCTAATTTGGACGTGTAACCCTACCAAGTAATGGGAATATTAAGGTTTTTACTTACTATCGCAGGAGAGGAAGGAAAGAGAGGAAGTGTAATTAGAGAGAGAGAGAGACAAAAAAGAAGAGACGGTGGAAAGGTAATAATAGGGAGAAGAGAAAAAGAGAGGCACGAAAATAGGCTGAAAAAGGACAGACAGACAGACAAACGACTTTATTTAGGGCGAAAATGAGACGGAAGGAATGGAACGAAAAGAGGTAATGAGAGAGATAAAGAAGAAGAAGAAAGAGAGGGAAATTAAAGGAGAGAAATGGAAATAAATGAGAACAGAAAGAGGGGGAAAGAGATGAATTTTATAGGCAGAAAGAAAGACAAAGTGAGGCGAAAAATAGACAAAGAAAAGGGAACCGAAAGTACGAGAGAGGAGGAAATGGTGAGAGAGACAAAAAGAAAGAGATATACAGGTGGAAATATGAAGAGAGAGAGGGAGGGAGGCGGAGGATGAAAGGTAGAGAGAGAGAATGACGTTAAATGGAGTGGAAGCCGGAGGGATAACTGGTAACGAAGTCAATGCAAAGGGAGACGAAAGATTTTTTTTCCTCTCTGGCCGGTGGATCAGAACCGAGATTGAGCGACGAGAGTACGTGAGGATGGGTTGAATAGAATGGAGAGGAAAGAGGGGAACGAAAGAGACCAAGGAGAAGTCAGAGAGATCTCACGAGAGAGGAGGTGGGGAGGGTGGGGTCTCTCTCAAAAAGGGAAGAGACTTGTGATGGAGTTTCTTAGAAGTTAAGTTCCTCATCTTAGGGGGGGAGAGGGGGTAACGATGTTGAAGTTTATCGCTGCCTCTGTAAAGGGGAAGAAGGACGGATGAAGGGAAGGGGAAGATGCTGACTGTGAGATGGACGAAGACGGGGAGGTGGGAAGAGAGGCGGGAAAGGGGTGAGAAATGAGCGAACGAAGGATGTGAGAGGGGAAATAAAGAAAAGAGAATGAGGGAGGAAGGATTTTACGCATGGCTCTTTACACGGAGTGGTAAGGAAGTTGTCGTGTTCGGTTTTACTTCCCGAGGAAAAAGACTGTCGAGGACATCCCACGCGCGCATATTTGGAAATTTCGCGCGCATTCGTATTTTCTGGTTAGTTTTAAGGTGCAAATAGGAGATTTAGGTCCCGAAGCGTAGAACTGAACGTAATTTCGATTTGAAAACTTATTGGCTGTCTTATCTTAACTAAATTTTTCTCCCTTGTCTCATTTTGCCTTGGAAATATATTTCAACTTGGATCGAAATGTCAAATAGAGAAATTACCGTGAGGTTAAATTTACCATTAATGCTGACAAATAGGACGCAAATGAATTTATATCATATTAAAATCAGAATATTCCGTCAATTATGGTTGCCTCTGAATAATACGTGTTACAAAAATTTCTCCGGATATAATTAAATTTCCCATTATTTCGTGTAATGTAAATTTAAAGGACTTAGATATTTTATTTAACTTCTGTAGTAAAAAATGCCTGCAATATTATCGACATTTTTCTAAATCGGGAAACGTATTTGGTTAAACAAATTTAAATTTGGAACTTTAAGTAAGACATTTGACAACAACATAGAAAGGTGTCATAAAAGTCATTCGTTAATAAGAACAACATTTCCAATTAATTAAAATTTTCCCATGTCAGATAATTACCATTTGGCAAGAACTTAACGAAGGAAAGAAAGTCAACTGATATTCACGTAATTAAGCAAATCTCGAGAATATGAAAGGACTAAACGGTCGTTATTGACAGTTCTGCTCCCCTTAAAAAAAATGCGGCTCGCAGCGAACATCCATTTAACAGAGAAGAGATGAAACGACAAGGTTTTTTACTGCCAATTTCCCATTAGCAAACGACAAAGAAGTCACTTAAAAAAAAGAAAATTTTACCCAAAAATAATCACCGCGAACGCAGCAGGAATGCGCCCGAAAACGTTATTAAATCGAACAGATGTAATGAAAATATTTACCCATTGACGCTAGCCGCTGGGGGATGAGAGAACGAGGGAAATGTTTTCGCTCGCATCCAAAACTAACGTATTCCGAGGTACATTGCATTAAAGTCAATGTTTGCGGAGGGATTATTAAGAATAATATTTACCCGCATTTAATCTCTTGACGACGATTTTACCGAAATATCGAAACACTCATCAACAGCTCCTGATATTCCGTAAACACGACGTTATTTTCGCAGGTGGATGTAATTGGGGATGATAAATCTGCAATGGGATTTAAAACAAAAAACGGTCGCATGGTTTTTGCGTCCGTAATGGTTGCCAAAGTACCAATCCGATGGGATTTTAACGAAAATCGAAATTCAATTATGGGGTTTTGCTCAAAATGGGACGAGACGTGGTCTTGAAAGGTACGGAACCAGAGATGGGTAACTAAGCCGCGGGTCTCAAACGTCGAAGTGCACGAAAACTAATTATCGTTCAGCCGAAAATGTGGCGAGGGATTGTGATTAGAGTCCGGTTTCAAAATAGCAACAAAAAAAAGAAACTCGCTCGAGAACGCAATGCTTAAAATTTTGAAAGCGCTCATACTACTGATGCTACAAATTTAGTTTCAATTAATCAGGTATTGTAATCTACCGTTACAGGCGTAACTTTGTGGAACTTAATACTATAAAAATTAAGAGTTAACTCAATGGAAGCTATTGGTTTTACCAAGCTGTAAAATCTTCAGATAAAGATATTGATAGATAACTTCTGTTCGTGTGTGCAGAGCGGCTGTTATAAACTTAAACGATTGTTAAATTTATCAATAGGCAAATAATACAGTAAAATTATCGCGAATTAATCTTCAGGCCGCTTGACAGTATATAATTTCAAAATGAAAGTCGTCGTTCAGCGAATATTGATTTATTTGGTTAAAAATTACACAGGGTGATCATTGACATTTATCTCCATTAGCACGGTAATGTCCCGACTCAAAAACACTCCACAAAACTTTCCGCATACGCAAAACAATGGCTAAACCTATAAGAGTAATGGCGGGCAGATCTGATAAGCTATAATTATATTTCAACCACCAGAAAATGCCAGTTGTTATTAACAGAAACGAGGCTAGAATCATCAAAACTTTTCATCCACGGACATAAGTCATTAAAGATTTTCTTCTAGTATTTACTCTCATCATAAGTATCCTGACATAAAAAAGGTAAATTTCCTAGCCGAAGCAAGAAGTAATAACTATAGTTTATAAATTATCCGGAAAATTATAATATGCAAAACTCAATCATTTCCCAAAATTAGCACATTCCTAAAAGGAACGTGAATGTTGCACAATTATTGCTAACCAAAGATAAGTGTTCATCTTCTCTCTTAGTGATAACAGACGACGGAAACTATTAACGAAATAACTAGACCACATTTTCCTGGTATTAATATAAGTTTTATCATTACATTACTCCAGAGCCCGACCTTCCACTAAAAACGCGGAATATGTGTGTATATAGGAAGATTTATAATCTTGGGTGAGCAAATAATGGCTCGTTTTCTGTCGAACAAAAATAACATTCCATGATGAAAAATTTCATTACAACATATATCAGTAATACCGACTAGACGCGAAAAAAATCCAGAGAGACAGAGGAACTCATTGTCAGACATCATGGGATAATATATACACTTCTCTAATAAAAATTAAAATGACCACCTAGGGAAATGTGGGGATTAAAATTGACGTAGAAAGCGCTTCCTCACAAAGTCCTGAAAACATACTTTCTCCTGTCATAAAAAGCGAATTCGTCCTTTATGACCAACTCGGCGGCGAAATCCGCAAAAGGATGATCCGAGGAATTAACAACGGCGAATATGACTCCATATAATAAAAAAAGCGATGAATCGAAACTTTCCCTTAAAAGCGGAGGTTTTCGAAAGTTGAAGAAGGAAATTACTTAAGAAATCCCAAATCCACCCGTAATAATCTTTGCTAATGAAAACTTCGGAAAGGAGAATACGAGGTTATTCGTCTCAGAAGTGAGCCCCGGGGGAACATTGTGGGAAAGCATGAGAAGTAAAGGCAGGGGAAGAAGAGGAACTGTGGCTAAGGAGAGATCTGATTCATGGGACGAGGAGTACTGATTCATTTAGATAAGTTCACCCTAGTATTTTAACGCAAAAGACTCATTACACGCATATGAGTATAAATATTCATACATACATGTACACACGCAAATACTCATACCTACAGACATACTAGAGATATACATATAATGAAGATTGTCGTTCCTATATAACAAAAACGGTCTTGGACGAAGTTGACATTTCGATAAATTAACTCAAAAATAAATTTGAATTATTGTGGATTATTAGTATTAAGTACTTCAACGTTCAAAATAGAAGAAATTACAATTTCTTTCGGAATTACTATCAAATCTCTTAATTATATACCTAATTAACTTAATTCATCCATTCTTACTTTTAAACGATATGATGACTTTTTCAATAAAACCAGATTAATTTATCTTAATCATAATTTGGCTGTCGGATCTAATAAAGCTTAGAATGTCTTTCGACGTAACTACTTACTAGTTGCTGTCAGATTTTCACTCTTGTAATAACAAAAGACGCTCATCCAATACCTGAAAGAGAATAAATGAAAGAATTAATTTTTTTCCAAATATAGCGTTTATATTACAGTTAATTTACGGAAATAAAAAGAATATATATTTAAGTTGAAAAATGTTTATTTTGAATTCTGGGAACGATTTCTTGTGACAAATTGTATGCATATCTTCCGTTCTGAGTTCGTACGCCGTTTTTCGTTAGACTTCTTATCCTTATTTTCAGTGCTCTAGCGTACATCAAAAGGTACCTACCTCCCTAGCTTTTCCATCCGCCGCATTTATTCACATTTTCCCCTTATCCATCATTCTCCAAATTTATCTGCCACCAGTCTCAACTCGTTGTTTATTAGCCTATAGTTAATTCCAACTTCTTTTTTTTTGAGTTCTTTTTCGCTTTCTTCTCTAGTCAGATTTCTCGATCATTTCCTGAGTTACCAACGGTTTTCCGATTCTCTTCTCATGTTTGCCTATCAATTTATTCACAGTTTCTCTGACACTGTCTTTAATTTTCTTTCATTCTATCCAAAGTATTTTTAGGTTTGTTTTTCAACTTTCTAAAACTTTCTGCTGGATACGTTCTACTAAATAAATTCCTCTACTTTCTGTTTGCCTGTATGTACGTATACACATATGACATTGTAAATATTTTATCCTATTATCTCTTCATTATTATAAAACTACCGCACTATTTTTTCGTGGAAGCAGAAAAATATCCACTCACTTTTTTTATGATATACAAATCCATCTATATAAGGAATGACTTTAATCATATGTTTATTGGTAATCAATTTAATACGACTTGTTTTATTTCTTCTGTAAATAGATGACGAGGTATCGTAAAATAATCTTAAATATCTATTGTTGAACATCACTTCTAGAAATTCTAGTATATAGATATTGCAAAATTGAAGAGAAAAATTATCATGTCTTGCAAGAAAGAGATTAGTAGTAACGAGGTTGTTATAACAAGTAACATATGCCTATCTTTTCCGAGAACACTGACGCACGCATCATATAAACGAGAATTTTGCAGTGATCGATTCTACTACTCCTATATTTGATTATTATTATCTCCGTAATATATGTACATATTTTTGCAGTCCTACAGTTTGTATTCATAAACTTGCGCATAGTATATACCTGACTTTTATTTATGTTTATTTGCCCTTTCTTCAAGAATCTAATAAATAAAAGATTTGTCTGTCTATCTGTCTGTCTGTCTGTGGCAGCCATAACTCATCAGAGAATAAAGTTAGGAACTTGAAATTTTGACAGCAGCTTCAGGTTGATCATGGGAGTTGCAATTCTAATCGGTTCACGGGGTCGTGACCACGGAGGTCACGGATCGGTTGGTCAACATTTCAGTTTCTTGAGGATATCTCAGCAACCATTGGACCGATTTTGATGAATCCTACACCAATATCAATGTTTTGATGATATACATTTTCTATCTGAAAATGGACAAAATCAGTCCACTGGGTCGAAAGGTCTTAATGTAATAGCAGGTTCAAATTTTGGTGTTTTGAGTATATCTCAGCAACGAATTGAAATAGGTTTAAAAATATAAATTTTTCATCAGTTATTTCTGTAAAACATAATTTTTGCATTTATGGCATTATTGAAGTATAGAAATTTACTAACATTCCATATCTTACGTAAAAATTGTTGTTGAATTGTTGTTTATTTCATTGAAATATTTGTTGGTTTTAATTGAATTATCTTCTAATCTAACATATAAAGGAGAATGTTTGTAAGTTTGTTCGCTTTGAGTGCTTTTAATACGAGATAGGGAGGGAGAGAGATGGATGGTTACGGAAGGTGGAGATGGAGAGAGGGAATTACATGGAAGGGGTGGAGAGAGGGAGGGGGAGGGTGAAAGATGAAGGGGGAGGGAGGAAGAGGGAGAGAGGGGAGGGAGGGGGAGAAGGGAAGGAGAGGGTGGAAGGGAGGGGGAGGAAGTTTATACGTTATTTTCGTAAGATTTTCTTCATTCACCTAAATAGAAAAATGCGGAGCGGTTTTCTTCATTTTTGCTTTATTCGACGGGTATAACCGTGTGCTATCTTATTCTTGCGATGCTTACATGTTACACGATCGAAGTTTTAGATTCACTAAATCCGTTGAAAATCAACGGGCACTCCTGCTAGTGAATAAATAAAACATACAGTGCAAACCAGACTCACAAATGTCTCTTTCTAACGCAGTAGTTTCAAGAGAGACAGGACGAATGCCATTTTGTAACCGTAGTTATGCATCCCAAATTTCTTCTCCCGTCTCTCCTCCTCCTATCCCCATGTCCTTAATTTAACCTGTTCCATTTTTCCATCTCTCTCTGTCACAATTTCCCTTCTTCCTCTCCACTTCTCTCCTCGTTCCCTCCCACTAAACATCATCCGACAAAATGTCAAGTGCCTCGTGTCGTTCTTCTCTTTTCCTGTCATTTTTACGTCCGCTTGTGTCGCGTTCAACGTATGTCTGGATCATTCGTTTTTATCCAAATTCATCCCGGAGAAAAATAACCTCTTGAATTATTTACGAATAGTGCTTCCATCTGCGTGTGAGAAGCTCAAAAACATAACCAAAACTATTTGAGAGGAAGAAATTTAACGAGAATTCTTTTACGAATATTATATATCTAATTTTTCCATACGGATTACTATAATTCGATTAGTCTCAGATGCTCAAACAGTTTCTGCTTTTTTATATTAGATCAAATTTTTGTTATAAAGAACTGGCCTAATTACATATATATATATATATATATATATATATATATATATATATATATATATATATATATAAAGATAATTCGTGTTCTACAATTTGAGTTGTCTTCCTCAACGTCATTATATTGTCTCTGCTCTTCTATAACCATCTGCTAGCTTAGTTATTTTTTTTTCCTGTTTTTCCGTCAAATTTTACCTTAATCAAAACTTTAAACTTGCAGTCTTTTCTCAGTAAATTTAGAAATGCATAGCATTGTAATTTAAAATTCAAGAATAAGCACTTACGTATCAAAGGTTGGAAAATCAAGTACCTTATCTCTAATAGCCATAACAAGGTTATAAAAATTGGATGACACATAATTGTTTAGGTAGTGTTAGATGTCATTAAATTAAATGATGAAGTATTTTGTTACTTAAGAAGTAATTTTCTTGTTTTTCTAAAATTCTCGCCTCTCTCGTAAACTATACAATTAAATATTGACTCATATTTGAGGATTAAATTGTAAATTGATTAATATTTTCATTACTACAATTTAAAGCAACGTAATTAACTTTTCCAAGTCATAATGTTTCTTACATATGCGTTTCGATTTTATAAGCCCTAAAAACATGAACATTAAACGTACATTCATCTTAATTTTATTCTTATTATAACTTTAAAGTAGCGTGTAGACGGTTCTCTTAGTCGGGCTATGATTTTTATAAGCGACTTTTATTGTGGAAAGTAAGACAAACTTCTCCGTTTCTTTGGAATCGTAAAAGAAACACCTTCACGCATGCCTGATAGAATTAACAAAGTCATAAAATGTTTAAAAGTACTATACTATTGTTAGTTATATATAATAACATCAAATTGTACGAAATGCAAGATAAGGATTTAATTTTGCATTCGTGTGATCGACCTCGTATTAATTTTTCAAATCTATTTTTTAATGAACATATATCGTTACGAATAAAATAAGGTTTGATGCCTTTTCTAACGAAATTTATTTCGGCTAGTCGTACGGCGCTTACTTTCCGATTCTCTCCTCAGACCAAGCGTCTTAATATCATCCGCAATGCTTCCCAGTCGATGGATCTCGGTCGATTTCTCTCTCCTTGTTTCCCCCGGAAATCCCACTGGAAAACTTCCTGTTAGGACAGGAGCGAAAGGAGATAATGGGGGAGAGGGTGAAAGAGGAAGAGAAAGGGGTGAAGGACTCCTCTTACATTTACTTGGGCGAATGGATGAAGTAAAGTGTTCCATTGAAAAAGAAAAAGAACGAAATCTTCTTCGTGCGTGTCAAAGTATCATAATACTTACATAGGAGACCTATCACGGTTTTGTTTGTCTGGATGTTTGTTTGTCAGGGCTTTTAAGACTACGCCTTCTACCTATCAATAAGTCTCAAGGACAGACTTCCGAGAAAGTTGGGATTTCGCTTTCAGAGGCAGTTATCACGCCCAACCAAACGACTTAATTCCGCAATCTTTACAGAAAATGACAAGAAGAGGAGGAGAATTACTCGCGCTAAATCTGTCGAGGCTGTCGTAAGTTTTTTTTACGTAAAATGTAGGGATATTATTCTTTAATTAACTCTAAAAAATGCTTTCGATGAGAAAAATGCTTTAAAAAATTTATTTCAGCTGGATAAACACAACGCGAAGATTACACTGGTATGGAGGCCAACCGTTAAATTCAATTCATGCTTTTATCGTTGAATAAGCAAAAACGTGAATTAATTTCATTACTTTGATAAGCATCTGTGAAGTTCCTTGACAGTTTTCAACCGACTCCAGTAGATAATACTCCGAAGGGCACGATCGATTTTCGACTTTCTGCTTGCTGGAAATATATTTTGACATTTAAATAATTTATTCATAAATTAATTAAAAATCAAAACTTTCTTATTTACAAATTGAAAATGTTAGCGTTTTTTTTAACTTCCTCATTAGTAGAAGGAAGCACCGGAAAATCAAACGTGAAACCAAAAAAATATCGGATTTTTAACAACAGGAACAGTAAATTTCATTCTCAAGATGTATAGAAGCATTTCCTGGACCATTTCGTCGTTTAGCTGGCTATCTCTTTTTCTTACTCTCGGACATTTCTCCACAAAAAATGCTCCATAAATTTCTACAATCTCCCTTTCCCCCTTTCGAATCCCACGTATTTTTCTGTAAATTAGTCATCAGCAGTTGAGCCCGAATACGGACGATGGAGAACGAGGAGGGGGGAATGAAAAAATTATAACGAAAGAAAAAAATCCCTCACCGAGTTGATGGCTTAAGTCCCTCATTACGAGGGGTATAAAAAAAAGAGAGCGTCGGTGTCTGCGGCGGCGGTAGTGCCATCTATTAATTATTCCGAGAACGCAACGTCACCCGAACTCAAGAAAGGGGTTAACAATGAGTGATTTAATGCTTCCACCTCTCCCCGCAGCTCCAGACGGTGGCAGCACGATTGTGCGAGAGAGAGAGAGGGGGAGAGAGAATTCACAGGTGCGTATGGGAGAAGAGATTGGAGAGAGACGGAGAGAGAGTGGTTTTTGCGGAGGCGGAGAGAAATATCGGGAGGAGAAAGGAGAGAGGAGGGAGAAAGGATCATCGCTCATTACGCGTAATCCCGCTCCTTCCTCGGCCATCAGTTTCCAAAAGCGAAGAAACGGAATCGTCAAGGAGAAAAGGGTAGGAGATGGAAGGAAAAAACAGAGAGAGAGACGATCGGAGCGGTCGCAATTTATAAAAAAAAATATTCGAACCAAAAAGACGAGGAAAAGTATCGGGACCGAAAATAATTGAGCCGAAATCCTAGAATGCGAACGGGATTTGATTAAAACTTCAAAATTAACGGAGATATCTTCGCCTTACTCGACGGAAATGTTTCTCCTTTAATTTTGTTTTTTTAAAAGTTTTGTCTCACAATCATCGTATAGCTTTTGATTCAGAAAGGTTATCAATTTAAAAAACTTTACGGTTAAAATTGAATTAAATAAACGTTCCTTTTCAAACGCATAAGAACGAAGAAAACAACGCTTTAGCGCATAAAGTTTTCCTCGCTATGCGATGATGGGATCGAATGGCTGTATTTATATTCCTAGTAAAATAAACTTAGGGATTTATATGCTTTTCCTTAAGAGTCTCAATCATATTATCTGAGAACAACTTCAATTAATAAACCCCTCGTATTTTACGTTGACCCCATATGATTTCCTAGAAAAGCAGGTCATTTCATAATTTTATTAACCTAATTACCTCAACAAATTTGCCAGATGACTTTGCGCAATTTAATTGAATGCAAAAATCTACTTCCTTCATTAAATAACGAATCAAGTGACTTTCTTTCGTTATAAGTACGAGAGATAAATCTAATTCTATTAGTATTTGCACCACATATGCCATTTCAAGAAAGTTAAATCTAATTAATCCCCTAAAAATTTAGAAATACTTCGTTCTTTGGTTTGCCTTATCTAATGGCGATGAAATTAGCAAATAAGAACGTAATTAAACAAAGTAAGCGACCTTCCCATTTCTAAGCTACTAATTCACAATAGATTACATACATCATTGTCAATTAAATTTCCATTCTTGTCATCTCAAAGTGATAATTAAAAGTAGTACGTTTATTATTAGTGTATCTTGAATAATAATATTCAATTTGATTATTGAAATAATATTTTATAGCCAGTGAGGAAAAATATCGACATTTTGAGGAATTTCCCGATTTTAAGATGTACCTACCATCTTTAATCTGTTTTAAAAATTTTAATACTACAACCAAAAGCAGTATTTCTAATCCTCATTATTTATTCCGGCAATACTTAATAGTTTGCATTGTTGTATTTAATCTCGTTTTTTTTAGAAAGAAGGGGAGCTGTGTGAATTTTAATTAAATAAAGTACAAATAAACGAGGAATGCTTAATGAAGGATTATGAATCACACTTTAGCCAAAAATTTATGGTGTAACCCATGCAGAAATAATTTTATCCGCCAACACTTAAATTCAGATTCCCGAGTGACCATTCCATTTCAAAATATAACGCGCGGCCAAATTTAATCATTTTATGGCACCAGACGATTTGGTAACCAGAGAAACAAACAAAACAAAAGGAAGTATTCGAAAGCCGACTTCCTCTTACCAAGTTCGCCGCTTGAATCTTTTATGGCCATGCGAGGGCAAGTTGAACAATGCGGAATGTGCTACGTAAGCTATTATTTTTCCCGAGGTTCGGTTTACAGGAGTGTGTGTGTGCACGCGTCTTGATAATGAGGTCGCTCAAACTTTGAACTTGGACATTTACACAATACGAAACGGTTTTTTTGTTGCGCTCAAATGAAAATATTCATCAAAACGCGCAGAGAGGAATTTATGGGGTTTTCCTCGAACCGTAATGAAAATCTTGTAGGTTATTCGATAGTATTTCGGTAGAGATTTTAACGAGTTCGCTGCAACTGGGGTTAATGTGTCCAATAAAACATTATAATTTTAGCCATTTGCATATTAAAATATGAACAGAGTGGTTAAAGTATTAGAACATTTAAAAGATTGATTTTGTTAAAATAAGTATTTTTGGAATTACCATATAAATTGCTTCATTGGTACGGTATGAAATATCATAACAAACCAAACTATGGGCTCATATTTTCAAGTATATAATTATAATCAAACTTTTCGTTATGAATGATAAGTATTGAAAGTAACTTTTTCTCAGCTTATCAAATATTCATATTTGAGTTTTATGCTTCGGCTATTTATTAGTCGCGAATAATAGAGCTGAATATTCTCATGTGATTTGTCTCTAGCGTAAATCTTTACCTATAAGTTTCATCCGACTAACGCAAAGAATTTTGAATTCTCTTTCTATTTAAAGGTTATGGAAATATTATAAAAATTATTTACATAATACTAAGTAAATATTAAAAATATCTTTGAAATTATATGTGTACAAACATTGTAAAAACTTGTTTTATTTACATAATACTAAGTAAATACTCAAAATATCTTTGAAATTATATTTGTACAAACATTGTAAAAACTTGCTTTTCCGAAGTGAGTTTCCTATAAAAATGAAAATTCCTTTCATGCTTTACTAAAAGGCATCATTATATATTATGTCCAAAACATTTTTCAGGATATAAAAGTTATACATTTCCACGGTATTCATCACAAACATAACTTCTAAGAAGGTATTGCATATGTAACTCCCAATATTTTTTGCAAAAGATTATATGTAATAAAACTGGCAAAGCTTAACTGAAGTCGTCCTAAATAACTATTGTGATGTAAATCACTATCTGAAGACATTGTAGAAAAATTTATTTGGAAATTTCCATTAATATGTAACGGTTAATTTTGCAATCAAAACAATGTTATTCACCTGAGATTATGATACTAGTGACACACTAAAGTATAAATGATTTATTTACTGGTATTTCTGGAATGAGAGTCACGCTTTTAAGGTAGCAGGTGCATAAGATTACCACTAAGCGGTCGAAAAAACTTTCAGACTTGGAAAATGATCATAAATTTCAATTGCGTCAAAAGAGACTTAGGTCGGGAAACCGTTGTACGAGACGTTACCAAGAGAATAAATGGAAATGATGGATGAATTTAGGGAATTCCACCGCAAATGGAAGCATTTTGCATCCTTGAAATGTTACAATATGCTAAATTTTGCATGATTTCTACCGTAAGATTTTCTCCAAATATGTGTAGTGAAAAACATTATTTATAATTCAAATAATAATAATATGTGAAGTTTAGTGTTTTCTCACTAGATGCTTTTAAAAATAATTGTTTTTATGCTACAATTAATTCTAATAAAGAAATTCGTCAATATTTGAAAAGACAAATGAACGACTGTTGGCTGTCTCGGTGGAGAGGTAAAGAGCATGTCTGCCTCTCAAACCTAATGTGTCAGATTCGAATCTTGATTTGGGCACTAATGTTTCGGACTGTCTTTGCCACAGTACGAGTAACTCTTTTTAAACGACCATGGATGTGCAGTTTAAGAGTCAATTAAATTACATAAATCCCTGTTCAAGAATTAGCGAAATTGAAACCGATTATAACATCCAACAAACTTCTAGCCAATGTGGACTGAATCATTGGCATGTTATGGAATATATACGTTTGAGGATTCCCGAGTTGGCTCTTTGACCTATAAACCTAAGCTCAATATTTCAATTTATTAACTATACTCTTGCCGTTTGCATTTATAATATTTCTTAAAGATTAATGAATTCTCAATAAATATAGAGAAATCTTGAAATTTTTAGGGTAGAAGGGGAAATAGTTTAAATCAGCGACAAAATTTAATGACTTTCTGAATGACCTATCTCGAAAATAAACCGTTGACATATATTAAATACAATTTTCTGCTGCTACGCTGAATTCTTGACATCGTTATACAATACGAAGCAAGATTTAAAATACATTAATTTGAACGAAATAAAAAATAACTAGGGTCATTTTCAACAGTTTATGTAGTTGTTGCTTAGTTGGTTCCACATACCACAAGCTGGTTTTGAGTAACCTTCAGTAAAAAAAATATAGCAAAATCAATTTTTTGCTAAATTCACGGTTAAATCACAGTGAAATTCTAATAACAAAGAGAACTCCATCTTCCTTTTTGCCCTTATTTGTGAATCGGTATCACAAAGCTCTGTACTCATAAACAACTCAATACTGTTATTTATGCATGTATTGATAATACATAAAGCTCAGAGGCTTTTATTGTAATGATAGAGGAATCTTAACGTTCACGGGTAAATCACACAGCGGGAAGTGTAACTCCAAACTTTGGAGTCCAAAGAGTCACTGTATTTTGGGATGCATAAAGTTCAGGGGCGAATTTAATTTAGATAAATACTCATATCTTTAAGGAACAACCCGTGGTAAGTAAATTACAATGCGAGCAGCGTAATTCGAAAGCGATGATATTAAAGTGTGATTCCTCCGAATCAGGAATATTTGGAATGGGGGCGGTGTATAAACTGTAAGAGTATCAGTATTGCGGGGAACGTGACAATCACGGAAAATTGCACAGCGAAAATCGTAACTCAAAGGGGCCGGTGCATTTTGGGATGCCTAGCATTCAGGGGCAACTTGACCCGCGGGCAGCATATCTTCCAGGAGTAACCTGTGTTGTGTGAAGCATAAAATTTATGGATTGTAATTTGGGTAGCATAACACCTAGGCGGTATCTGTTTGGTGCGAAAACTTTTCAGGCCGCGCTCCTCCTTTTGATCCACGTAAACCACCCCCCCCCATTTCAATCGGAAAAATTTGTTGACATTACATACAAAAAAATTATCTCACATTAGCTCAATAACATGATATAACAAGCGTTTTAGTATACGGAAGGGAAGAAAATTTAACACTACAGAACAAATGCACTGGGGCCTTTGCTCATTCTTAACCGAGTACACGAAAATCCAAATTTGATAAATTCTTCTTTGTATTTTCTTATTTTACGATTTGAGGATGCGTTTTCTTTACTTGTACAAAGAGTTGTCTCGTCAGATACTTCTTTTTCGCGTACCTTCTGTATTTTATTTGCAGCAGCATATTCATCAGATGAGCATGCGGCAGCAGCACCACGTTTTTCATCACCCTTATAATCCACTTATCCATATTCAGGGGAAAATAATAATATTAGAGTAAATCTACCAAGCGATTGAAGAATATGAACAAATGAAAGTACACTCGACTTCTCACGAAACAATATTTCTGACTTAGACCGAACCTTCCCTAGGCATTCTATCGGCCTAAGGCTCATGAAGCAATTTTATATTTAACTAGCAGAAATACCCGGCGTTGCCCGGGGAAATTTGGTTCAAATCCGATCGGAATTCTAGATGATACATGGTATTTAAGAATTCACTCGGTCGCCGTTTTGAATAAAACGAGCAGAGAGAAACAAAAATCACGTATGAATTATTTCTGGGAGCCCTCCACAATCGTACCAAATTTGATTCAAATCAATAGTAGGACTTGAGAAAATACGCGTAGTTTAATCAGTCCCCGCCGCCCAATAACGGATAAGGAAGTATCTGTTGACGGTTTGATTACTCTAGCTTTAACGGTGTGGAAATGTATAGATGCACAAATAAACAAACTCATAAATATATAGGAGATGGCGCAAGGGTTATAGGTTTTTAGGTCTAACATCCAAGGTCCATGAACGTAAACTCATTTTTACCTTTATACCAATACCACGCGGAACGCGGAATCGCCAGGGCGGGGGTCAACTGTACTTACATTTAGTTTTGTAGCTCTATAAAGTATCTATAAATGCCAGAGCGTTAGATTGCGTTAGATTGACCTGCCAGTTTATTATCGGTTTCGAATAAATTCACGTAAAATCAGTTAGCCTGCGCCAGGCCGGGTAAACTCGCGTCACTCTTTTAAAAAAGAAAGAGCGATTCGCGGCCCCCGTCACATCGTTCGCGCCCTCCAGTTTGCGCACCACTGTGGTAGAGAGCCAAACATCAAGGAGTAAATTACAAAGTGGGGTGCCAATAATTATGAGTAATTAGTAATGTGTATTTTAGTAGTAACTTGTTTTGGGAGAAATATAACAAACACAGTAAATTTTCATTGAAGGAAGCATAGCTTCAACTAATGTCCAGTAATCTGAAAAATATAACATTACATATATGTAGTTATATGGAATATTGGAAGCCAAAGAGTTAAGAGGAAAAATACAGTGTGACAATCTTAAATTTTAGAGGCAACTTATAATTTTAGTATTATAATTTTAGGAGTAAACTGCAATAGTCGAAGTATAGTCTTAAAGATTCACTAATTTGAGATAAGTTTTTATCCATCACAGATTTTAAATTTATTATTAATACTTGATAAATTAGATAGTATACAATGATATACAAATGCTATATAAAGTCGAGAAAATAAATATTATTATACTTTATATGCTTTACTATACTTTATACGAAAACAAGTAAAATTGCGCAATTTTAGGGCAAAAACATGATATTTCAAGCATTTATTAAGCATTAATTTAAAAATTACAGTAATTAGCCTACGGAAAAGAATAAAATTATTAGACAGAAACATAAGTCTGCTTTCCTTCTGAAAACTTTTATTGGATACCTTGGCTATAATTTTTTTTTCAAAATGTTTTGCAAACAATAAACGTTCGAATCGTTCCGAAATCCCTTTGCAAAGCGGCAAGGATACGGAGAGATTTCAAGCTACGAGTACCAGCCGATAGAATAAGCGTAATCTGAATGCGACGCACTTACGCTTTGAATGCGGGTATAATTTAGATTCCGGGGTAGACAGAGAGGAGAAACAATCCAGCGCCTCGTGCGGAAGCATATTGAGAAATTAGTTAACCCAAGTTCCATACTTAATTTAGGAGATTTTGTAATTTCGGAGGGAGTGCGTTACTAGCAAGATAGGAGGAAGGGGGAGATAGCAAGGTGCGTGATAGATATAGAGCGGAAGAAAGGGAAGGAAATATTCCAATGACAACGGAGCGCCCATCGGCAGAGGATTTTGTGAGTCAGCTTGGAAGGAAATGGTTAGAAGGGTTTGGTTAAGGACGGAATGGGAGAAAGAAAAGGAATGAGAGGGGGTGAGAGATGGAATAGGGTGAGGATACGGATAGGGCGAAGGACTGAGAATGGGAGGAAGGAATTAGGGTTTGGCGGAGCGCTAGGATTGCGAATGTATCGGTTGTATCGTAGGGCGGGGAAGGGGTTGAAAGGAGGGGGGAACGGTGAGGAAAAGGAATAGAGTCGGAGGGCATGTTAGGAGGGGGTCAAAACGTGGGGTTGGCAGAGGTTGTACGTTTCGGTGTACGCGACTCTCTGTTGCGGACATCTGCTCCCAAGTGCGAAGCAATCGTAAAGAATGTTCTCGGCGCTACTACGAGCGAGCGGTGCGGACACTTATCGTTTGCCTGAAATGCTCTTTTTCCAATAAATGTTGTGGAAATATGCGTTCGATTTGTCTTTTGTTTTCGTAATTTTCGAGTATCCTTTCTTTAGTTAAATGATAATTTCATATTGCCCCTTTGCGAACAAATAGAGCCTGAACATTTTTTATCGAAGGCGAATTAAAAATGAAGCAAAACCAGACCTGCGCCGTAATTATATTATAACTACGCACAAACTGCATTATATAGTCCAATTCAGCGTTTCCCAACCATTTTAAACTCTGCAGATCACTTCAGCGACCCTTCCAGACACTGGGAAGCACCTAATTTCTTACACTAACCTGCTTACTGTACAAACGTTTAAGAAATGGGGTTACATGTTTGCGTAGTTTATTTGACCATTTTCAAATATATTACACACGTTTCTGTCTGACTGAGGATAACCTGATTATTTTTCGTTTTATTCCAAAAATTATTTTCAACATTTGCACAGGAGAAAACTTTTGAAATATGAAAGTTTCACGGAAGTTATTTATAAAAATATTCAATACCTGTAATACTGTAAAATTTGCTTAAATAAATATGAGGTGCGGCCTAAAAAAAAACTTCATTTTAGAAACCTCCGCGGACCACCAACAAAACCTTTACGGACTACAAATGGTGCGCGGACCATAGGTTGGAAAAGGCTAATCTAACTGCCATTGAAAAGTTGTAACGAGAAAAAAAATGATATTAGAAACTAAACTATAAAACATTAATATGAGTCTATATCCTAAAAATATATAAACATATTTCCGATGAATCACATTGACAGCTCATGTATTTTAATTAGCAGAAAAAGTAATATGAAATTGCTAAAATAACCCTGTTATAACCGCTGAGCTCTTTCTGTTGTGATTAAACAAGCAAGATAACATCACGTGATCAACCGACATGGTAGCATCGCGTTATTTGTTCCGTGGGAAGAAGCAATCTCCAGCATTCCAATTTAATTCATTTCATATTATTTTAGGCTTATAATCCACAGGAAAACATTCTCAGAATCTCAACAGGCTTATATGTTTAAGCGCCTGAAAGGAAATTGAGTGGCACAAGGGAACGATATCCAAACCGAACGCAACCACGCCAAAGAGCCTAGGTTCATTAGTTTCCGTATAAGTAGTCAAGCAGGAGGTGATAGGCCAACGACTCATCGGTTTCTCATGGGAGAGAGATTGAGAAATCTGGTTTTGTTCATTAGGAGAATTCCCGATACAGCCAAGGGAATAATGACTTTAGACGAAAGGAGGCTTATGAGCGACAGATATTTTGAGCATGTAGGATTAGTACGTTTCAAAGGAATAAAATTACAAGGCGTTTCGAAATAATCTTTTCTAATTTAAGCTTTAATAATATACGAATAAACAAAAATCAACATCAAGTTTTACTGAATTTATTTATTTTTTGTAGTTTCGGTGTTTCTATGAATACGGATGAACAATTTAAAAAAATCCCTATATCCCAAGGAAAAATAACCACGTGCTTCATGGATATTGGAAACAGTCGTGCACAGAGGCTCAAAGGAACTTTAGAACGACGTGCATAAATGAGCATCCCTTTGGAACAAAATGCGAAATTGCTAAATACTGAAAGACTGCATGGAAATTATAAGTCAAGCATTATAAAATAGCAAATGTTGGTTAAATATTCTTACGGTAGAAATAGACTTATACTGGTAATACGACTATAACAGATGCTATTTGGAATTAAAGAAACCATACCTTTAAAGGCCGTTAGGTTTGTATTATACTAATATTTCAAATTAAAAGGAAAGTTTCGGAAAACCTTCTGTTGGCATTATTTCTATCATCTCTATGCAAAAATGTTGCACCTATATGAAAATGACGAGCTAGGATAAAAATCTTAGGAGTCTAAGTTAAGACGCACAAAAGAATTTTTTTACATAACTCGAATGCAAATAGCTACAAATTTTCAAAATTGAAAATTCACCATGTTAATGATTAATTCATCTACGAATAAGGCGTGTATATCCGAAGATCCAGCGTAACATGCACGATCGCAACCACACAATTTCCGAATGTCGTTCTTATGCTCTCAAGAACGTAAAAACGGAGAAATTTCTATTTTGATGAAACCAGATTCTACCGAACGAAACTTCTAAAAAGAAATTCACCACCCATTCTCATCCTTTATATTTGCCTTTGAGACTCCAACTTCTTTTTAAAGCCTAAAAAAAAAAACCACGGTTTTAATCAGCTACGCGTGTGACGATGGTCGTGTCTTTTTCCTCCCTTTTTCCTTCAGTCGAAAAAGAAATACCTTTGAGCGGGGAACTGCGCGAGGATATCTCGCGTCCCTTTCGAGTGGACACTTGGAGTCACTCCTTCTGTGCACACACGCGGCCTAACGACTTTGGGGATGCGTGGGCCCCGGGAGGCATATTCACGGTTGCGGGGTTCTTTATAAAACGGAAATAGTCAGGAAAAAAAGCACGGAATGTCGGTTCTACTCCAAGAGAGAAAGAGAGAAATTCCGACGATCCAAAAGATGCCGTTGGTCGTTTTCAATGAGGAGTCCGCCTTTCAGATTTTTTCCTCCATTTTCGGCAAAAAAAAAGGAAAGGGGAAGAAAAACGAAAAAATCTTACAAAGGTTCTCTCATTTAATTCGGCACGATAAAAAAAAAATTCCTGCTCGTTTGCTCCCCCCCCCCCCCCAGAAGCGGTGGCAAATGAGGGGAGCGGATTATAATCGATTGGGTATTCGAGGAGACTAAATGCTAAGAGTTGGCGGGAGATTGGAGGATTTTTTGCTGTTTTTTTCTTTGAGACCGGATCGGTTGAGGATGTTCCTACCTCTCACACTACGCTAGTTCCTCTCCCATTTTCCTCCCTTTTTTCCGTTTCGTGCGTATTCTTTTATCTCGATCCTTTTTTCCGCACAAACGCAGATGGAAAAAAATCTGCCTATCAAATCGAAATCGAGACGAAGATCGCCATACCGTTAAAAAAGAAGGGAATAAACACTGGGATAAATTCTTCGCCGCTTTTTTTATATCTCCAGGCAGCAGATGAAATGCGTCTGTTTGCAAAAATCTTGCACAACGCTCAATCTTATAGCAGATAATATAGGGATGAGAACGCGTATACAAGAGTGCATTATTACTAACTTTTACCAATTTCCACGATATTGACGTATGAGATCTTTTGGCGTTCAAACAGACGTGTTTAAATAAATCCTATGGAAATTAATAAAACTACGCGTATATTTATAATACGTTTATCCATATGTTTCTTGGTATTCGTTTTACAAGTCATCGATCTCATTAATAAATTAAAATTTTTGTGTTAGAGTTATTTTTTCAGAAATTACTGGTAAAGGGTGACGCTTAAAACACTCTTTGATTGGTACCATGTATAGTCATTTTTTACCTGACCCCGTTAAAGAGTTAGGTCATATTTTGTATCAGTGGTTTCAAAATATTTTCTTTCAAATACAAAACTGGGGAATGTGATTAAAAAACACGAGAATGATATACTCAATACTACTTTCCGTAAATTTACGTCAGAAAATTTCAAAATTGTACAAAAATAAGACACTAAAGAATGCATAATAGAGATACAAGATGCAATGATTTTAAGACAAGTACTTTTTATGAGGAAAAAAAATAGAACTCGATGAAGCGTATAACTCACCTAAAGGGATGATTATTGGTGCTAAAATATTCTGTTCGTGACATCAAAGATATTCTGTCTTAACTTCTATCTAATCACCATTTCCTATTTCATAAAAAAGTGTAAACTAATTAATTTTAAATGAAAAATTTCATAACACATATCTTAAAACTGTGGAAGTAATCAATTTTCTCAATACGACGATTAACCCAGTGTCTTAATGTAGGGACTTAGATGACACTAAAGGTGAAGTTATTAAATGTAAAGCAACAAGTTTGCTAAGAAAAATATTTATCTAGAGTATACCAATAAATAAAGTAATAATAGACGATCCTAGACTCGAATCTTTATTTTATTGAAATTTCGATAGGGAGAAATTACATAAATAACGAAGCTCAGATTTGCTAAAATTTGAAGAAATATAACAACGAAAAAAAACCTATTGAAAAAATTATCGGTTATTCTAAACCTGTTTTTGAGAGGAAGCGCTTCTCTAAAATACGAGGGATGTTCAAATTTGACCTGGACTTTATTTTTTTATTAAAATCTTATATATAATACAATGACCTGATGAGGTGTGTACATTATCATTATAATGATGACAATACAAAAACATTATGTTTTGTTGCCATAGCTGTCCATGTCAGAGCTAACAATTCAGGGGAATTTCAGGGGAACAACGCATTATTGTTAAATTTCTCTGTAAGGAAGGTGCAAAAGGGACTGAAATTCATCGCTGACTTCGAGTACAGTATGGGGAATCCTGTCTGTTTCGGTTTTCTATGTTTGGGTTGTAAGAATCATTCAAAGAGGGTCACAAATGCGTGGAGAACAAGAACACAAAGCAGGACCAGCAGCTGCAATCAATGATGTGACAATTACGCAGGTTGATGAGCTCGTTCGGAAGGACACGCGAATGTCAGTGCGTGAATTAGCGTTGCATGTTAACATTATTATTGGTAGTGCTGAGAATATACTTCATTACAACCTTAGATACAGTGAATTCAGCGCTTGATGGGTGCCCAAACAGTTGTAACCAGAACAAAAGGGTTCAAATTTCAGGGGTTCTGAGTAATCGATTTCTGAGGGAAGGGGCTGATTTTTTGAATCGTATCATAACCACGGACGAGACATGGGTCCATCACTTTACTTCAGAGAACAACTGTTCCAGTATGGAGTGGAGACACACAAATCCTCCTACACAGAAAAAATCCAAAACGATGGCATCGGCAAACAAGGTGATGACTACTGTTTTGGGATGCTCAAGGCATTATTAATGTGGATTTCCTGGAACAGGGCCATACAATTAATGCTGCTTATTACTCAGCGCTCCTAAAAATCGGTCTGAAACCAGCTGTAAGGAAGAAACAACCAGGTCTTCTGTCCAAAGGAATTTGTTTTCTCCACGACAGCACCCAACCACATAAGACAAACTTGGCTGTCAATATATTGGCTGAATTGGGGTGGGACTTTCTTCGCCATACTTCTTATAGTCCTGATTTGTCACAGTGTGACTTTCATCTATTTAGGCCGCTGAAAGAGCACTTAGTAGACAATAAATTCAGTTGAATGGCGGGGTAAAAAAATGCAATTCTCAACTGGTGTCGGCATCAACCGAAAGATTCCTTTGAAAGTGGAATACAAAAACTACTAGAACGCTGGATCAAGTGTATTCTGAAGGAGAGAGAGTACATAAAAAAGAGACTGTAATATTATTGTGCTGGTTACTTTAACGAGTTAATAATAAATAAACTCCAGGTCAAATATGATCACCACTCGTATGTGAATATATTATAAATACCTTTGAAGAATCACAACGAGAGAAGCAAAATATACCGATGAAATCAGGACTAGAATAACGAAAGGAAAAGCCGCTTTCAGAAGAAAGAAACTCCTATTAACGGGGAATATAAAGGAGGATATCTGCAAGAAGTTGATAAAATGCTATGTATGGAGTATAGCTTTGTATGGGACGCTAAGGAAAAAATGATATTAAATACTTGGAAAGCTTCGAAATGTGGGCATGGAGAAGAATGCTGAAAATAAAATGGACAGATAGGGTGAAAAACGAGGAAGTACTATTAAGAATAGGCGATAAGCGAACGATTATACAGATTATCAGAAACAGGAAGGCGAACTGGACTGGACATTACCTGAGGAGAGAGTGTATGATTAAGGTAGTGCTAGAAAGAAAGCTGGATGGAAAAAGAGAAAGAGGTAGGAAAAGGTTTCAGCTGATAGACGGCTTGAAAGGGAAAGAGACCTACCAAGACGAATACTGCGGAAAATAGGAGTACATATATGGAAAACCAACTTTAACCATGATTAATCACGGAAGTCTACGGACAGACTACCTATGATGATGATGATATACGATTAGAAAATCCCAGGGAAATGCTTCAGTTAATTTATCTTAAGCCTTTCCAAGAATAACTCATTATCTTTATTAATATAAACTGAAATATCCGCCTTTTATTATTTATATCACTTAGGAACGTCGCAAGAATCTTTGCTCGACGTTGACTGCTATGGCACATTGTTATCTGAGACTAGGTAAAAAATATTGCTATGAATGTTTTTAAAATGACAAAAAGGCGAATAGTAGATTATACGAAAACTCTTGTATGGTTTCTTCGAGGCACTGCTTGGGATATATGACCTCTTAAAAGAGAGGTGGATGACTAGATTAATTCGCTAATTAAATAAAGTGCCTGAATTTATACTAAATGGGTATTTGGGGCATTTATGTTAAATAAATAATATAATCTATTTTAGTAAACAAATAAATACAGAATTCGTTATTATTAAATGCATATTAATAACTAATTATCTAGCTTTCAGATAACTACTACATAACTATGGAGAAATCGTCTAATAATATTCATTCAATAAAAATCTTCAGATATAAAATGTAAAATAATACATATCCCAATCCACCCCATCACAACTACTTACTAGATAAAGTAGTACTGAGTCATAAATAAATTACATTGTAATACGTAGTGAATGACCTAAATAATTATTTGTTATATAAATGAGATTAACAACTCGATTCACAAGGAGTCTTAGGCACCGAGATACAGCATCAGTGCGCTCGAAAGACATATAAATAGCTTGACCGAGAACTACGAGGACTACGCGGTCACAAAAAGAAAATTATTTGAAAGGGCAAATTGAATCTCACTACGCATGCGAACGAATACGAAAAAAAACTAGAGAAAAAGAAAAAACTAGTCAGACAAGTAAAGGTCGAAACAAAAATAAAAAGAAACTGAACCACAGGAGGAGGAGCTAGTTGTTGATCCCGCACATGCGCTGGTAATTTAATTTTTTTATTCAACTCCTCTCGATTCTTCGGAGCAATAACAAGTTTAAGGCGACATCCCCGGGTGAGCGAGAGAAACTTTGAAAAGAGGCCTCACAGGCAATTTAGCCGTAATTGGTATCCCTTGCAGTTCTGTACGGGCTTTCACACCTCAGCAGCACTCAATTAATGGTTAGCGGGATTCTCGAGTGGAAAAGGAAACCAGATTGGACGTAGGGAAGTTGTTGATAGAGAGAGAAGGAAGAAGGGAGAGAGTTAGATAAAGAGAGAGAGAGAAGCTTGCTTAGGGGAGTTAATTTAAGATAGTCATCACTAAACCTGATTCGGAATTAAGCCGATATTGACGTTAAACGCTTCGTGGGCGTATAAGTCTTAATTTGAAGCGACACTTGGCAAATTGATTTGTTATTCTGTTTTATCAGCTGAGATGATTAATTATCATTCAAAGTTAACTTGTAAACTATGTGGCTTGTTAAATTTTGTTTGTACTATAGAAAAAGCGACGATATTTTTTATTCTCATTAAATCTAAGCTAACCATGTTAAATGGCTTGGTTAATTTTCAACATGATTTGAACTGTTCTTACGTTCAAATTCTCAGGATATGAATTTTTCACGTTATAGGTATATTTTTTAACATTTAGAAGATTTAAAATGAATAATTCCCTTAACCACATGGGAGAAAGAGTACAATTTAAAGGCGAAAAGAAAGAAATGGAGTTTTGAAATATATCAGGAGTGGTTATAAGAAAAATAAACACATTTCTGATTTTTATGCGTGAACAACATATTAAAGAATAATAAATTTTTCCTTAGTCATTACGGAAGGAATTTAAAACTAGTTGAACTCAATATTAATATCTGTGATGAATAAAGTACTGACTATTAAACAACTTTTGCAGAAACCAATATTGTACAACATCAAGTCACTAATTTCTGCTTTTATTACTGCAGTCATTTTTTCTGAATCTAACAATTTTTACAGTGATTTTAGTACTTCATCGTGGTTAAGACAAACTTCATACCTTCGAGCGCGGCCTTACCCGATATCACCTTGATAATATGAAAAATATTTGCGTAAATATATAAAATGCGCAAGTAAGTATTTAACTGCCAGATTTAACGACTCTGTAACCAGTTTATTATAATTTATTTAAAACAAATTTGTGAATTATCATCAACCCCATATAATTTTAAGATTCCAAATAAATAAAAATAATTCTGGTTTATAAATGTTAATACAGATGATATTCGTCGCGGAAATTTTATATTCGTCCTATAATAGTGGTCAATCAGGTCTTTTACATATGCTTGTTTGTATAAAATGGTCTAGGCAAATATAAAAATTATTTATAATGACATGAATGGCACCATAAACTTTAGCCACTCTCACGATTACATATAATTAACCATTAAAAGATCAAAACGATGTATTTGTTTAATATTATCAACAGATAAACTTCTATGCATGAAGTATCCGAGATTCGCCTTCGTACCTCATCATGGAAACCTCGCACAAAACGCAAAGTTAAAAGTTTGAAACGAAGAACATACAAAATTAACATACCTTTTCCATTTTAAAATAAAACAAACCTCAGTAATGTCGTGCTAGATACAGCGAGAGAAATGGGAAAAAAAGTATCTCCCATCATCTCAAGACGTTAACTTCGGCGAAAATGAGCAAAAACACGAACGAGAATAAGGAAAGGTAAAAAGAATAAGCACGCGAAGGAGATATGACTTTACTCCCTGGCCCGGGAATAATAAAAAAAACAAAAGCCGTCCAAAATGCGTAACTGACTCTTTGGAAGGGAAGAATAAAAAAGGGAGAGAAAATATTGGTTTTGGGGCGAGAAGGATGGAAAATGAGAGGAGTGTAAGACAGGTGGGCGGGAGAGCAAGAGAGAGGGGGGGGGGGGAGGGAGAGAGAGAGGAATGGAAGATGGAGTGAGAAGGTGTGAAAGTCGGGAAAGCACGACATTTTCCTCGGGACACGAAGTGGTACTGGGGACGGAGGTTTTTTTCTTCTCAGGGTAATCTCATGAGCGGGAGACTGCGAGAAGAAGAGGAGAAGGCGGCGTTGCCAATTTTCTCTCTTCTTTTTGCGTTTTATTTATTTTTTTATAAATTCGCAAGTAGCGAAGCCTGCTCCTCCTCTTACCGCCCCTCAAACCTCCCCATCCGACTGGCGCTTTTTAATTTAATTTTCGTGAATTCACTTGCGATAGCCGCATGGTTTGTCATTATACGAGATTTAATCAGTTCAGCTCCTGTCTTTGGGTTTCTTTTTTTACCTTTTAGCAGCCACCGTGACTGAGTTCATAATAATTCTCAAACCTTGTATTCATTCGTCTTTCTTTTGGAAATCGTAATTCGTGCAGACATAAGTAGTTACGTAAGTCTGAAGGTAGATTTTTTTCTACTGTAGGACATGATTATGATTTTTTGAAAAGTCTGAGTTAAACTTCATTTCCTTTAATAAATTATTTCTATCTCAAATTGCGCTAATTTATTTTATCTTGATTATTTGACGATTTATATTTGATTCTGCGATCGGTAGGTATATTTTTTTCTACCGGAATGGACCCATTTCAGGGAATTTTGACCGCAGAATTATTTTGCGAAAGCATTCATGCTAATTTATCAATGCTTTAAAACTTCGATACAATAGAAAAATTGCTGCAAAAAACAACAGAAACCTTTTAAAAAGGTTACCTACTGAGTGATATCTAATATTTGTAAAAGAGCGTCAGAAAATCAACTATCATTTAGTACAGTACTGTGTAATGAAGAGCACAAAGCAATATCGTTGCTTCCTTGGAAATTATGTGGAAAAAAAATAGAAAGTCGCTTATCAAACACTGTAAAAAATACCGAAAACGAAGTTTCGAGAACTCGGATTTGGATAAGATCCCGCATTTGGCAATGTATAACTAGTAAATGTACTGTTCTTCACCTTTTGATATTATATTTCAGCAAAATATTCGTAAATTATTCCATGTTGAGACAAAACGGAATAAATAAGCAAAAGTGGTTTTGTTTTGATGACATCCCAAATTAATGGAGACGCTTATCTTTGTTGGTTTGAAGGAAAGCACGTCATTGACGATAAGCGATACAAAAGCTTTTCATCGGGGATAGTAAAGTTGTCAAGAGAACGCGAACGCCAGATTATGAGGTTCAGAAAAACACCTCAAGGGAAAAGCCATCGAGTGAAAGTTAATTTAAATCTGTTGATAAGGCTAAGTGATGTCACTCCAGCGATTTTTTCGTAAACAAAAAGATTTTATTTATGGAATAGATTAACTGGTTTTAATAAGGAAGAAATATAGTGGCAATACATTTTACACCAAATGGTGATTTAAGTTTCTAATTCGTCAAGTGGCGAAACACCGAATAAACTGCTTTCTCTTTAAAATTGGTCAGAATGTTATTCTTTCATTTAGTTCAAGCGATATCTTTTTCTCTGACTTTTATATACAGTAAAAAACGACAATGCTATTGAGATAGCTGCATTTTGTATTTCTTCCTTGTTCAATCGAAGGAAATACTTTTTAATTTACCGTTTATCTCCTGTAACAGAGAGCTCAGCCTATATTGGAAAGATGGTTTTCAAGGATATTTGTTCGGAGGTTTATTACATCATAGACATGACGAAATCAGTGGGAAAAGATCATTCACTGCATCAAAATCGACCAAGGTTTTGCTGTAACTTCTAAGCAGTTCTAAAACAATAAAACTTTTTCTTTTGATTTACTAGAGTGATAATGACACTGCATACATCGAGGAATTTCTATTGCAATTATATCACCAGCCGTCGACACGTTCAACGTTCATTCCGCCGGAAAAAAATGATATCGTTCTCCAATTACTGCTGACTCTGTAAAACATTTTCAGCAAATTATGTCCTTGCTTGAACGTATCCGTAAAACAATAATATTTAAGGACCTAACTATTGCCAAAAAAGAACTCGAAGCGACGTTCGAAAGATGATGGAAAAAAAGCAATAAAAACACCGTCTTTTCCCACATCACATCGATATTTCCGTCCAAAAAGGACGAAAACGACCCAACGGGGACGAGAATCATTTTTCCGCGAAAGATTTTCCTTCTCTTCTCTCGCGAATATTACTACGCGCCCTTCGGATTTGCCGATACTCTCCCCCTCTCTCTCTCTCTCTTGGAAAAAATGAAAGCAAAGGTAGAGAATGGGAGAGCGGGAGGGGGTTGAGATTAAAGAAGAGGCGGCGCCGCACACGGAGGCGAGAATCTGTGGGAGGGAGGGAGGAAGGAAGGTTTCGGCAAGTGAAAGAATAAGAAGAAAGCCAAAAAAGCGAGTGAGAGAGAGAGAGAGAGGGAGGGAGGAGAGTGGAGACACAAAGAGGGTGAGCAAACCTTGGTATGCGGAAAGGAGGGAGGGAAACGCAATGAAGGAGAAAGGGACGAGGTTAGTCGAAGGCGAAGGTAATTAGGAAGGGGCGTGAATTACGTCGGGGCGTGGGCGTTAGTGGGATGCAGGAGGAGGGAGGAAGAGAGAGGAAACGGGAGAATGTGGTAGTGAGGACGAGAAAAATGGAAAGGGGAGTCAGAAGCTTTTGGAGAGGGAAAAGGAGTGCGAAGCAGAGAGATGGGAAAGGAGGAAAAAAGATGGAGTGGGAGGGAGAAGGAAGGGAAAGGAATGAGGAAGTGGAGAAAAGGGAGAGGTTACAGATTAGATAACGGCATTGGAGAAGGAGAGGATGAAAGAGGAGGAAGTGTTTGGCAGAAGGATTCAAAGGGAGAGAGGGAAGGGGTGGAAAGAAAGGGGAGAAAGGCGAAATGAGAGGAAGAGAGAGGGGTTGGGAGTGTGAGGCGGAGAAAATTAGAGGAAGACGTTCTTCGAAGGGAGATAGAGAGATGATGATGTAGGGAAGAGGAGAGGAAAAAAATCTGATGTGGCCAACACACGACTTTCTCCATATTTGGGGTATAGATATTTAAATTATTATGAATAGCATTATAAGGCAAAATTATTATTTCGTATCGTAAAAGAATACAGTCGTCCTTACTGCCGTAAATTATATTTTGAATATGTCTATAGAATTCACCGCTACATGGTGGTGGCGCTGTATACTGGAAATTACGAATAAGTTAAATATCTCCTAAACGGATGGTTATACGAAAAATTGTTTCAAACAAAAGTTGGAAGGATGTTATCTGCTATAACTTTGTTCCTTATAAAGATTGTAAATAACATCATTTTAACGCACATATTCGATAAAAACCGAAAAGACCGATTATTTATAAATAATTCCTGAACAATAACTGCTATGGAAAATCGATTCAAATGAAAGTTGTGGAAATTACATTATCTATAACCTTTGTATAGAATTGTATATATCATAATGATGTTTTAACGGAGAAATATCGCAAAAACCGAATCGGATTTCGAATAAACCTCGACTTCCGGTTAACCGGTGTTGTCCAAAAACTAATCAGTTCTTTGTGCCCATACCAAAGTGTTATATATGAAATTTGGTAACGTTATGGCAAATACTTTTTGAGTTAGAGCGCCCATAATCACATACACACACACACAGACATCATTCCGAAAATAGTCTAAACGTGTTCTAGGGACCTCAAAACGTGTATTTCCGTTGAAATGCCGAAGTCGATTTTTTTCGTGATTACAATACTTTCCCCATACTATGTATGGAGAAAATAAACATAGGAGGAAGGATAACGGAATAGTGAAAGGTACGGAGAAAGAGGGAAGACGTAGGTTGGAAGAGGAAACGAGAGGAACAAAGTTGGAAAGACACGATGCGCAATATAATATTCGATTAAGAGGTCTGGAAGAAGAAGAAGAAGAAGAAGAAGAAGAAGACATGAAATGGGATAAGGTGGTCAAGGAAAATAGCTTATATGTATTATATGATTCTGGCTGAGACAGCGCGAAAAAAAGTCAACGATTGTCTTTCAGGTTTACGGATTAGATTTGAGAGGCGTAAACTGCGAGTACAGCGTCTGCGTGCCCAGTGAGTAAATTTCGTGGCAAGCAAAAAAGGAAGAAGTGAGACTTCATAATTATAAAGAAAAGAGTAAGACGCAGAGGACCGGTACAGCGGCTTAAAGATGATTCAGGTGAGAGAAAAGAAGGGGAATAGAAAACAGAGAGTTGGGATTTTTTCAAAAAGGAAAGTGTATCATATACAAGCCAAGTAGATAATTCAACACGAATAAAATTAAAACAATTTCCACTAAGACTAAAATATTGAGGTGGTGTGACGGATTCATTTGGATAACAGCGAGAAAGGAGAAGAACATAATGGTGATAGTGTATTGAGGAATAAAAGGGATGACAATGGGAAGATGACAACAAGTTAACCAAAAACGCGAATAAAAATGGAGACTGTTGTTAAATCAGCAACGATACTCTTAACTTCGCAAAATGGGTATGTGCCGAGATAAATCGACTTTTTTTTAGTGAGAATTAAATAATCTCGTTTACGCGTTAAAAATATTCATTTAGAACCAATGGCTTTATTTTACAGGACGAATAAAGAACCAAATAGACAAATGGTGAGATGGAATCCATTTTTAAAAAACGCGGTATGGACCAAGGGAGATGCATACAAAGATAAAAGCTGTACGTTTTGGAAGTTTTATTTTTCCCGAATGATTCATACTTAGTTATAATTCATACCATTAAGAAATATGTTTTAAAGATTTTAATCTTGCGGGTATAAATAAAAAAATTCGTGGAATATGATGCTGAAAAAGTGCTGTCACCATAATATGTGAAATTTTTTCACAAAATAACATTTCAATTTACCTCGAAACTATTCTATCCAACGTGATAAAATTTTATCCTCCCAGCGGAGAATCGGTGCTTATAAAAATACTCGAGAACTTCATATATAATTTAACTGATTGGTAATCGGAATAACTGCAGCAGTCATGGAATACTGTATTAAGCAATCAGCGATCGGTTAATTAACATTGAGGAAGGCAGCTTTGTAGTAACATTCGCCCGAATCAACTAGATTAAAATAACCTTATTAAAATCTAAAAAAATAAAGAGAAAAATGTTTCTAACAAATTTAATAACGATATATATCTCCATGAACTTTAGAAGGAATAATTACCCTCTTTATTTTTTACAAAATATTCATTTTGACGAAATTTTAAGCACGAATTTATAGACCTAAGAAGACAAGTAGTAATCATAAGATACTCAGACATGTCCTTATACGTCATCGTCGGACTTTCTCAATCTACTGTCGGGCTTGGTCCTATCGCAGAGTCTTCCAATTAACTCCGCTGTATACTTTTCCTATCCGCTCCGATGAATTACCTCGAGTCATCTTCTTGCCTCTATGCCTGTCTCTCTCTCTCTCTCGTTCGTTCTCTTGGGATCTATTCGATTATCTCCTGCGTCCAGCGCTGATCGCCTCTCCAAGCAATATGGCCGACCCTTATGGTCATTTTCGGGACCCCTAGCTCTGTTAATTAACCTCGTGGTCTCATGTTTGTCTTCGTTTGCCTTAAGATCTAATCTCATTCTCCCAGAGCTTTAACCAACCACTATGATAACCTATGCTGTGTTTTCTTTGTAGTTTGAGGGCGTAGCAATCCATTTTTTACGTGGTTCGACGTGTATGACTGTTCAAAGCAGAAATGCGTCTGTGGAGTTCAATTAACTTGAACATGACGGAAAACAAAGTCGATTTTGCCGCATGCCTTCGATTTATGAATATATGCGTGAATTTCTCTTCGAAAGAGAGCTGATAGCAATCGGTAAGGCAAAAAAGAAACTACTAATTTAGTCCGCCACAGAAATTATTCATAATGAAATACACTTCAAACTTTTCCACAAGATACGAATTTTTATTATGCGGCATCATCTTGGCAAAACCGGCCGTGAATAAAAATACATATCTTGTGGAAAAGTACTAAGTGTAATTCATTACGAATAATATAAAACCCTTCAACGAAGTAACGCGTTTAAGAAAGGAAGAGTCGCCTCACGATGAACCATTTGCAGTTAAAATAACCAATAAAATCTTTATTTAAAAAACACAATTAATTTGAGGTAAAATGGCAATTTAAAGAAAAAGGCAGGTATGCTTAAAATTAGTTTTGAGAGAAATTCTTAGCTTTCTGTTGATTAGAATGTTCCACTGAACTCTATTTTCCATACCTGTAGCATATTATCCGGCGCCTTTCCAAAGAATTTCAGACAGATTTCCGGAGAAGTAAATATTTTCTTAAATTCTCAGCAAAGAAAACGAAAATTTCGAGTGAATTTTCGTGCAGCAATAGAGAAGTCGAAGAAGAAAACCGTCAATATAATACGACACTGAGAAGGTTAGAAATCACTGAAATGTGCAGAGTTGCCTTCCGGCAATTTCAACCGTACCTAGCGGAGAATTTGGCATCAAAACGCGTGAGTCATACAGGATCTTTTCGGCGACCATCTGAAGTAGTCGCTTTGTAATCACAGGATTAGAGAGAGAGGGAGAGTGGGGGGGGGGGGGGGGGGAGGAATCGGGAAGCGAAACGAATGGACGAGGTGAGGATTGAATACGATCGAAGAGAAGAGCGCCAAAGGAAGTGAAAACGGTGAAAGGGCGGAAAGATCTCGGGAAGAGAAACATTATGGAGTGTGTCGCGAGAGATAAGAAACGAATCGAAAAAGAATCCTGAGCGAGAGTGGAGGATTCGATAAGAAAATTTACCTCCGGTGGGTTTTAAAGGGAAGCCGAAGGAGATGCGATGGACTAAACTGCTTAAATTGACAGAAAGTTGCTCGGTAACCGTGATCAAGTTTTGTTGATATCTCTGACCGTGACTCTTTTTAATGCAGGTTAATATTGCACAAATGACTCGGTAGTGTTAAACAACAGGAAATTTAAGGTACGAAACTTGCTAAATTTCAAACGTAAAAGATTGTAAGAATGTATTCATAAAGAGCAAATATTATTAAAGGCTTAAAAATATAAACGTTAAGTTATTGTAGACGATCCGAGAAATATTATTGTTATTATTATACTTATTATCTATTTTAGACACACTGCTAAATGATTTGTGAATTTGCAGCAAAAGATATCCTGTATTAATGCATTTTCTTCATTCGGAATGCAGTTTTCTCGAAGTTTCATGATAAGTATAAAATCTGACTATTGTTGCCCGCAGTTTAGAAATAGCTCTTTTCTGCTTGCGAGCCAGATATTAAATTTATTTAAAAAATTCCACTTCATTATTAGCATATCAAATACTTTACGATAATTTCATTGGCCCCATGGTATTAAACTAATTAAAATAGTTGCTAAGTTTAACAAAATGTGTATATGCAAAACGCGAATCGCATCATTACTGCGGGCTAAAAATTTCAAATACGAACAACTGTTATTTTCATAACGAACGTTCAATACGTAATTCGATATAAAAACTACAAGTATATCCTGTCCTATGTACGTTAGCAATTATGTCAAATACATATTAACTGTAAAAATTTCTTTCACGTTGTTATTTTTGGTAATCGAAAGCTTAACGTTATAAAAACATTTCTGGAATCGTATCCTCGATATTATTTAATAGGACTGTGTTCAGACGTGTTGCCTATTTTCACCGTGGGATGCCGCCGACGCCGCGCGGTGTGCCATCTGCAGGATTCCCGAGGACAATATGCGTTTCGGTAGAGAAAATAGACTGATGCAGTATGCTGTTAAGCTTGGTAGTGTGTGGACGGTGTGATTGCTTGTGATAGCAGTGTCGCATAGTGTGTAATAAAGAACAATCATTACCGTTTGTTTTTTGCTTTGTTAAAACTTACAGTCCACAAAATTGTAACCGGGGAACGACGGCCAGCGTAATCGTTGCCAAAGGACGTGAGGCAACATACGTGCGCCAACAAATTGTAATATTTATTTTGAAAGCGGCAAATATCATAAAATAATTTCAGGTCTAACAGGTGGTTGATATACAGTTTTCAGTTAAAATACCTAAACAATAAAAACATCTGAAATAACAAATGCGTATTTTACTGAATCGATTTGATACGGCTAATAATCTACACAACAGCGACGACGAACTTGACTTCTCAGACATAAAGCAATCAAAATATATTATTTCCGGTTTGTTAAACTACGTGCAGCCGTTATTTGTAAATATCATATAATCGTGGATTCCTTAATTTTCCTCTCTTTTTAAATAGATCCATGCGATAAAACTGTAAAAAAAAACGACGCCATTTTCAACAATTTTCATTAAACTTCCTTCATTGTCTAAACTTCGGACCAAAAATTTTCCGATCTTCATTCCCATTGATTTTCCCTCCGTTATTTAAAGGGATCCCATCGGATCCTTCCTCCCTATTAGCTTCGACGTTATCCAAACTTTATGAAAGTCGATTCTCGAAGGAAGAGAAAAGCCTTTGGAAAATTCCTTTCTCTAAATTGATGGAAACGATTCGTTCGTGAATAAGAAGAGAAAGGATCGTAGACACTAAAGAATTTATTACGCGAAACTGAATGTAAATTTAATTTATAATTATCTACGAATCGGGATTTACCGTCGAGTTGAAAATATTTCAGAGAATGAAAGCGTGCAAGTCCAAAGTTGTTATCTTCTACCTGCGCTTGATATCCATATAAACCAATGACGGGAGTTGTCCTTGGAGATAAATTGTAATATGTTTTACATCAAATGATTGAACTGAACATTTTTGAGCTAGGTTTTTGTTATTCGCGAAAAAAATCCCCTACTTTCATACTGTCAGCTGATTTGAACTAATATTAACTTCACGGCCGATCTCCTAATGAATGATATAAAAATCCACGCGTAGAGATGAAACCACCAAAAGAGAGAAAAGAGCGCAAGAATTGGATCCGACACGGCGTTGGGGGAAAGGAACGCCTTACTCCTTGCACATTCACAGGCGTGTTTATGTTTAATTTCCCTGAAAAAAATTAAAAACGAACGCTGAATTTAAGGAATTAATTTCAAGAAGCGGGCAAAATTCAGCGAACGAATTAACTAAATCCCATCCTCCGGTTAGCGGTCCCGCAGTCTGTTCCCACTCTACAGTCACCCCTACCCCTTTCGAGGTAACGCCGTTTCAGGCGAAAACCGCGAAATATTCGCGGAACTCCCGGAAAAAAAATAAATCCCGACAATGCGTTAGACGGCAAAAAAAAAATATACGAAAGCGAGAATGGAGGGAGTAGCTGAGGTGTGAGAAAGACGGATCTAGTTTGTCGGGGAGATGCGTACACACAGGGTTAAGGTGAACGAGGTCTCTAAGGGAAAGGAGAGGGGGTAAGTTATTCGGCAGGAATCCGGCGTTGAGATATAAGGGAGTATAAACACTCTCAAACCATTCTCCCCTTCCATATTCACCGTACCTCATCTCAGGAGGACTTAGGAGGTTTATCGTCGATGGAATATGGAGGGGTGTGGATGAGGAGAGGGGGGAGAGAGAGAGATGAGGGGAGGGAGAAGGGCGATGAGGTGAGGGAACTACGCCGCCCGCAATCGAGATGGAAGGTGCCAGGAAAGCCATTCTCCTGGGAAAGTGCCATTAATTGAATGGAGTGAACGAGAGAGAGGGGGGGGGAGGAGGGGAGAAAATTGAAGAGGGAGGGAATGTATGTATGAGAAATATGATGGAATAGAAGTATACGAGAATGAATGAAGAGAGAAAATGAAATTAAGGGAAGTATAGAAAAAGGAAGGGGAGAAAGAAATGAATAAGCCGGGGAAGAGAGGTAATGAATGGGACGGGAGAGGGGGAGAGGGCGGAGAAAGGATGTAGGGAGAGAGGGAGAGAAAGGGAGAAAGTAATGAATAGAGGGGAATGGAGGTAGCGGAGGGGGAGATTAAAGTGGAAAGGAAAGAGTTACGTAGGAGGAAGAAGGAGGGAATGAGAGATAGGGGGGAAGAAGATAGAGGGGGAGGGAGAGAGAGAAAGAGGGAGGTGGAGGGTGAGGGCGGAGATAGAAGCAGAGAATGGTATGTAGAGAATTGAGAAAGGAGACAGAGAGGGAGGGAGAGAGGGCGAGGAAGATGGAGAAAGAGGAAATGAGGAAGGGAGGGGGAGAGAGTGAGTGAGAGGGAAGGAGTAGAAATGAGAGAGGGAGAGAATGGGAAATAGAGAATGGGAAATGTAGAATGAGAGAGAGAGAGAAATATATTGAATAAGCGAGTTAGATGGATCCTTTAAGAGGTAAAGTGTGGAGGGGAGAGAGGTGGGGAGGGAGAGATTGAGAGGGAAGAGGGAGAATAGTGGTGCCTATGGATGGAGGCTGGAAGAGGAGGAAACGCGTCAGCTTGCGCAGCAGAACGGTTAGGGAAACGTAGACTCAATTAAAGGGGGAAAGACGGAAAGGGAGGAGGGGAAAGGTGGCTCGGTGCTATTTTTTTCGCCACGAAGGTCGGCAGTCCTGCTTCTCGAAGGATCGAATGTTTATTTTTTTTTATTATCATCATCTCTCGGAGAGATGAGTGAAAGGGTTTGGGGAAAAAATAACAAGAGACTCTCGCCATCAAAACCCTGTCTCGAGATTTTTTTTCCCATTCCCCCTCTCGCTTACGGGAGGATGGGGATCGATATATTCGCTTTCAATAGGTATTGCTTATAATGGCGTCATAAATGTGGAAATTGCTTCGGAGGTTGATTACTCCGAGACCGCCGTCTCCATTATATGGATTTTTTTTCAGTCGCTGTTTCGGGCGAATGTTTTCGCCGTGTTATTGACATTTCAAAGCGATAACGTTTTGTTTGATTTTTATAGTTGGACTAGCGTGGCCCGCAAAGATTTTCGTCTTAAACTACTACAACGAAATCAATATCGTCTTTGTTTCTAGTATCTTAGCTCTAAATTCCGATAAATTGTTTTTTGCCTTCAGTTTTATGTTCACAACAATTATTTCATATTTACGCATTATATAACTATACACATATATACAGGTATACAAAAGTTCATTCATTAACAGAGAAGGAGAGGAATAGCTAAATTTTCCTGAATGTCAATAACTCTAATATAATAGTTAAATATATGGAGATTCAATGTCAAAATAGCAATATAAATCGAGAAATATTTTTCCAAATATCTAGTATCTTAGCTCTAAATTCCGATAAATTGTTTTTTGCCTTCAGTTTTATGTTCACAACAATTATTTCATATTTACGCATTATATAACTATACACATATATACAGGTATACAAAAGTTCATTCATTAACAGAGAAGGAGAGGAATAGCTAAATTTTCCTGAATGTCAATAACTCTAATATAATAGTTAAATATATGGAGATTCAATGTCAAAATAGCAATATAAATCGAGAAATATTTTTCCAAAGAATGTTATTCTATCGAAGCTTGTTTCTTTAGCAGAATAGCTTGTATTTAAATAAAGAACGTTAAAAAACTTGTATAAATTACTGTTTTACATGTTCGTAATTTAATATTATAAATTTTCAGCATACAAATAAATTAATTCTCTTGAGGTTTTTTGGTGAATCCTGCACATTATTTCTTCCTTCATCATAGTCAACACGTGAATTTATTTGATAGTTTCTCCTTACTATGGTAGAAAGTTTTCAGCTGTTCGTACAGAAAAAGTTGCAAATTCTTAAGTAGCTTCCCTGACCAGCGCGGGAGTTTCTCATCAGCACTTGAAGCATTAAGGCTAAATTTCTACAACATCTCGAATCTCTTCCGGAAGTTCCATGGAACGTTGTATTCAAGGCTCGTTGAGCAAAGTCCATTAGAACTGAGGAGAACAAAAAAGCGCCTTCTCGGCACAAAGACGCACGAAAGAAATCACCCTGAGGATCTCTCGAGTTAAATCTGGCAAGGGCCGCCTTTGACGAACGATCAAGTATCTTGGATTCTATCCACGTACCTCTCTTTCGCTTCATGCAATGAACGATGAGGAACAGGGTCGACCACGTGGATTTACTTGAGAGCATTCGGAAATTAGTCGCTAGCGGCTTTTATTTACTCGATCGAGTAATTTGGTCAGATGAAGCCACTTGCAAGTTTTATGGGGGATTTTGGCCGGCATGAACTAGATAGTTAATGCCACAGACGAGTATAATAATGCAAGGGATATTGTGCGAGCTAAAGTTTCGTCCGGGAGTCCAATAAGACCGTTTTCTGAAAATCATATTGTCCCAAAAAGTCGAATTAAACCGTTATCCTTATTATTTGAAATTAATTACGGAGAAAACGTTTAATGTGGGACGAAGTTCCGATTATTTATGCTCGCCGAATCCGTGGCTTCTCGAACGGAAAGTTTATTGAGAAACGCGGGTCAATTGATAGGTAATTCCGATAATATAATTCGAACCCGGTGGTATTAGTTTTTAAGTTTTAAATAAGATATATTACTTATGCGGAAGTACGCTAAATAAATTCATCTCCCAAGGAATCCATCGTCAATGCAATACCGAGGTTGTCGAAGGAGTTGTGCCAATGAGTGCCCTCCGGTTGGTTTAAGAAATTTTGAAGTAGCAAAAGAAAATGAACGACGGGCACAATGACAACTTTCCGTGAAAACAATAGGATGAAATATGCATAATAATAATATGTCTATAGCATATAATAATATGTATATAGGTCAGTGTTTTTAGGCGTACGATTCTAAACTTCCGATGGTTGTTAATTGACAATTGATTTTTAGTTCATGTGTACGTATGTATAACACATGTGCGGGATTGCATAAATTGCATCTTATTTTAATCGATTTTTAACCTTTTCGCTGTATTATAGCAAAAATTTAGTGTATCGCCATAATTACACCGAAAATTTTAATGAAACATTTTTCGAACTGGACTTTCGTTCGCTTTTATAAAACCAAAAGATGCACTATTTAAGTTACCAATTCCGATAAACTTGGAAGATACATTTCTACACTTTAAAATTTAACTTTATTATAGAAATGTCCACTTTTAATAACCAGGGTTCCTTAAGAAAAATCTTCTAAAATACTAGTGATGAGGGTAAAAAAAATACGGCATTTAGCATTCTACTAATACTTATGTTTTCACCGCAAAACCATCTCGTAACTAGAATAGTAAATAAAAGAGTTACGAATCATCGCGTTTAAAAATCGAAGAGGTGCAAATTTGGACTACCTATTTTCTCAAGCTGTACGGATGAATAATCAATTTGAAGAAGAAATTTATCTTTCTGGCAAGTGTAATTAGTTTTAAATGAGTGTTTTACAACGTCGCTTTTATCTCTCAGGAAGATTTCCGGCGTTTGGGTCACAAAGGAGTTTGAGGGATAGCAACAAAGGAGAAGAGGGCACAGAAGAAAATTAATCTGAGGGGCCCAAGTTTTGATGCACAGGAAATTCTGGACGTGAACTTGGGGATGAATTTAGGTAATGTATGTGACCTCATCAGGGTCAGTGTCAATCTTCTCCTTCACTGGCTCGCCTCGGAAGACGCATTTTCTCTTAGAACGATTAGTGAGATGTCGTGATGGTGAGATGGATATATTACTCTGTTTGAAACCCATCTTCCACAGACAATAAGTTAGTCTATGCCACAGCGAAAAAAAAAACTTCACGAATAAATATGGGACTAAAACTTTGGGGGAAAAGAAAGCTACCGTTTACTCTTTCTTGATCAATGAAAGGACTGGAAGATTGATCACTTTGGGATGCTGTCGATTCGAATTAATGTGAAATAGATCTACGGAAATTAATAGCAGATTGTTTTAGGTTCGTTCAAGTCCATTGTCTGCGGAACAATATGAAATATGAACATGGGATAAATGATTCCAATAATATATTACTAAGTAAAAATGATATAAAATACTTGGAAAGCTTCGAAATGTGGATATGGAGAAGGCTGAAGATAAAATGGACAGATAGGATGAAAAACGAGAAAATACTACGAATAATAGGAGAAAGCGAACGATTACACAGACTATCAGAAAGAGGAGGGCGAACTGGATTGAGGAGAGAGAGCATGACTAAAGACGTGCTAGACGGAGAAACTGGATGAAAAAGGTTTCAGCTGACAGACGACTTGAAAGGGAAAGAGAGTGATCAAGACACGAAGAAGACTGCAGAAAAATAGGTGTATGTGGAGAACCAGGTTTAACCATGAACAAGTAAGGATTTTAAAAAATCAAAAGTAAAATCTTTTTGCTTTATAAAATCGGCGGCCTTAAAAGAATAAAACAAGAAAAATTTCAGATTAATTGTTCGTTATAAAAGATTTTTGTGTCATATTCTTTTCATTACTGTTACTTTACATATCATTTACGTAGTAATTTCGCTTTGATAGGAGGTTTCCGAGTTTGAGCTTCATTAAAAAAATGTGTTTTGCTATTAACTTTATATTCAAAATCCACTTACTCTAGCTTATGGAATGAGATTATTACGTAAATGATATGTAAATTTATAGTAATGACAAGTAAATGACACTAAAATCTTTTATAACGAACAACTAATCTGAAAAATTTCTTGTTTTATTCTTTTACGGCCGCCGATTTATAAAGAAAAAAGATTTTATTTTTAATTCTTACTTGTTTTCATCTTTTAAGTGCGAAAATGAAAAATAACGAAAATAAATAATTTACCTCAATCGCTTTCCTACAATGACTGATGTCAAAGTTCGTGATTTGTGGAACTTTGTGAGTTCAGAGAACTCTATCGCTAGTATTCTCGTCAGTTTAAATCACAAAGTTAATAAGAAGAGAAACCCGGTACCGTCATTAGCCTACTCTTTTCTAAAAGCAACAAGGAGGACCAACGGCTTTATGTCCCTTCCGAAGAATGAAGCGTTGATTTGCGTGCTCTCCTCTAAACACGCAAAAACGGGGCCGCGAGATCTATTGAAAAAATGCAACTTTCGCAATGTCAATAGCTCAGCGTAAAAGGCCTACGCGCTCGCCACTACGACAAGGCACCCCATTTCGCAAGTTTTGAAATTTCGAAGATACTTTCTACCCAGAAGCCATCTCCCGCAGCGTGAGGAATAAAAAGACATTCCCAAAGAAACCGTATACTGATTACGAGTTGTTATTGTTTTATGAAAAAGTTCAAAATTTTTCAACCGATAGTGAACATTCTTTAGGTATGAAATGACTTACTCGTAATGGAAATAAGCTAAAATTTTCCTGCAATTAATGTAAACGTTAAAACATCTCTCGCCATATACTGATCAAAATGACAACTCACGTTGAAGTCCGTATTTCCCGCTATCATTTCTAACGTTGGGGCACAGAATACTGTGCTTATGTAGTAGTTCAATTTCTTTTCGCGTGCAGAGCCACCGCAACGAGATAGAATTTAGGAAAGTTTGAACATTCACAGTTTAACATCTAGATGAGATGTTAGTGGGTTAAAGACCATCTGCAAGCCATAAGCTTTCAAACAATGTAACACTCTTTACGACCCGATCATTCGTTTGAGAGATATAAGGGAACAAAAAATGGTCTACAAAAAAATATACATCGGACGAACGCATATAAAAGATTTTATAATAATCGCGGACCTGTCTACCGACAGACTACATATGATGATTATAAATTAAATCGAAATGAATGGATATTTTGATTAGTTCAATATATCGGTTTACCTTAAAGTTACGATAACAATTTTATAACAAAGAGACCATCTTTAAGAATAACTTTATCGAATGAAGTATTGTCACTTAGAAATAGCAAGTGAGGAAGGAACTGATAAGATATTACGGACGGTTAAAAAAATAAAAACTACACCCGCTGTGCTGCCCATACTCTCCAAATTTCAAACGCGGAAAGAACTTATTGCCACGTACAATCCCTCAAATTTGGTTGCTATAACTTGAAAGATGTTGAAGTATTCACCGGACATGTGTGACGGACTGACGAACAAAACGATTACATTTAAAAAAAACGCTAAAATGAGGGCCTTCAGCAAGCAATTTATTTTAAACACGATTAGTTTCGCTAAAATTAATGACATAGGTAATATTTCATCGGAACCGGTTGGGGTTACAATAATTTTATGTGGAAAGATTTCTTCGTAACAGTAATGATAATAAAGATCACTTCAATAGCCATAAAATAGAAAACTCTGATGTTCATTTCGGCAATAAAATTACAATCCACAGTAAGGATTTATTGAACGCAGATTCTAAAAAATAGCATGAGGCTGTCTTAATCATCAATAGCCATTACATTTCCTAGATAAATAGTTTTAGGAATTATATACATTTGATAAACATAACTGTAAGACTACTTTAGAGTGTGGATATCGTTATTTCTTGTCACTGATTTATTAATATATACGTAGTTTAAACGTAATACATGATGCGCAACTTGATTATTTTCATATTTTCATCCGAAAAAGCGGATTTAATTCGAGTTTTATTTTCATTAACAAAATCTTATCATTAAATATGTCAATAACTTGAATAATTACTTTCACCTGCATATAATTTTACAAAAATACATCTTCCCTCATAAAATGACGATGTGTGCTGTAAAAAGTCTATAATACGTTTATTTAATGCCGTTCACATGAAAAATATTACGAATAATATTTGGTTTATAACGTGAATCGCCTACAAGAATGTCCCTCCTTGATTTATTTGGGCCGCCATATTCTGCATAGTCTACTTGAGTGGATGAAATATGCATTACAGGTTCGATGTCTAAAGTAAAGACGCTAAATTGGACGCGAGCAAGTCTGAGTGCAAGATCTCAGAAGATTCCTCATTTCTAACTCTGTGCAAAGCAATTACGAGAGAAATGGAAAGCACCCTCAAAGGCATTAAGTCAGCTAAATAGGCTTGGTGAATAATCATCCCGAATATCGTGCGGTATTGCCTCGGGATTAGAATTGCATTTCGCAATTCAAGTATTTGTAAACATAAACTACACGAATTTAACCATAAAATTTCGCGTTGCGGGAGTAAATGTAGGCAAAATACTGATAGCCAAGTGCAATAGTACAATAAACGAGATTATAGAGACCGAAAATTTTCTATGTTAGTATAAATTTATTATAATTAGGTGTCATTTAATGCACGTGTTCCTCTCAAATAAAATTATACCACATTCTTTTGCTTTTGGATGAAGTAAATTCCCTATACTTTACAATATTAGCAATACCTTGTCATATTAAGGCATTCTTAGAACGATTCCCTTGGGTGAACATAATCTCCCAGGAACAGCGAGTAAAGCTGCACTCTTTGGCAGCCTGATTGTGTTCTTTGGAAGCCTGATTGTGGTCTTTGGAAGCCTGACTGTTCTCTTCTGCGATGTTAAAATCGCGTTCATTAGCACCAATAGTTAAACTTCTTCGGGTTCTTTCTTTCTATGCGTGTATAAGAACATGAATAATAAATTATACGTTGGTTTCCTGTTTTACGATCATTTCTTTCTTACAAAATCTTGATAATCTAGGATACCACTTGGTTCTCGCCACATTGAAAAAGTATAGAGATCCTGCCCTGGACTACAAAGAAGAAATTTTGTACATTTCTCTCCAGAGACAAATACCGCAAAGCGAAGGACTGGTGGGGCCTAAAGACACGAATGATTATGGATTCCGAACATATGTATCGCCAAATTACGTTCCGTCTAACGGTTTCCCTGGGAGCATGGCGGGAAATTGGGATAATTCGGTTATCGACAAGAACTCTGGATCTCGCAATGATCATATGGCGTTCGCAAATCCAACGGCGAAAGATGGCGCGATACAAACGAGAAAATCCAATCTCCCACAAACGTGAACTTCGAACCCCTTAACGAAACTCGGCGAAACGCACACACATGCAAATCCGAGAAATTATGATGTCGACGTCAGTCCTCTCCTCCTTCATCACATCCGAAGTTTAAAAGGTCAAGATCGTGACACGCAAGACACCTGAGAGAGATGAAAACGAGAGGGGAAGGGGATCGTGTGGGAGGAAAAGGGGACAGGAGGACGAGGAGAGGATCGGGAGGGAGTATGTGCTGACGGTGACGGTTCCAGCTCCTCTTTTCTCCTCAGGGTGAGAGGAGGTCGTATATATTCGAAGCGCTGGCAAACATCCTCCATCTTAATGAGAGGAGGAGGAGTGAGAGAGAGAGAGAAAGGAGACGAGGAGTGGGGGATGCTGAAGGATGGATGGTTCAGTTGTGTCTGCCTCTTTCTTACTTCCTTCTTGCAGGTGGGAATTTCAAAGATAATGACGTCACCAAAAGATGCTCTCTGTATATGTGTGTGTGTATATATATATATGTTTAAATAAAAGGAAATGTAATAATGAAGGTGGCAACAAGGTATCGGAGGGAGCCCAGTGGACACTTACCAAAACTGGAGAGCCGCTGGGGGTGTTGAAGGCACACGAAAAACACAAAAACAACACAAATTTGAAGTTTTCGGGCTGACGCCGTTCCTCTGCGACGGAGGGACATGTACTGTTTGAAGTGACACACTGTGGGGGATATGGGGGAGAGCGGGTAATGAGAGGAGTTCGGGGATAGGAGGCAGGGTGGGGATGGCTAATAGGGTTAGCGGAGGTTGAGACCGGTGGGGAGAGATAGATTCAAGAAGTGAGATGTGGGCTAATTCCCACTGTCGAAGTAGGGGAGCGGGGGTGTCGTCCGGTAGGGCGCGGATGATCATTACATTAAAGCAATTATTAAAAGTTACCATGTGTGAATTAGCGTGAGTGGCCACCGGAAGGAGACGTTTGAGATTTACGCTGTTCCGGTGGCCGTTAATTCTGATGTTGAGGGGGTTACTGGCGAGGCCAACATAAAAACGTACACCTTAGACCACTATTGTGGCTGAAATTTATTGACGACATCTTTCTCATCTGGACCAATGGACCTGACTACCTCCAATCCTTTTAGTCACACCTCTCCTCTCACCCACGATTTCCTTCACCTATAATACTTCCACCCCTAAAATCACCTTTCTGGACGTCGACCTCTCCATCCAAGATGGAAAAATCCGCACTGGCGTCCACATTAAACCCAGCAATAGCCTTCAATACTTTCACTTTGAAAACTGCCATCCCCTACATACAAAAATCTCTATTCCATTTGCCCTAGCCCACCGAGGATGGAGGATTTGCTCAGACAGGAGGTCTCTCTCAATATATTACTCCATCCTCGAAGATGCCCTTCTAAAACGTGGTTACCCACCGGGCCTGATCCGTGACCAGATTCGGGCAATTACACCCGCAATCAATAAACACCACCTTCACACTCTCCCTATTCCTGATTTTACCACTTCCCTCACGCTTACTACCCTCTTCCACCCCGGGATCCACGAGGTCCTCAAGGAAATCCTCCATGCTGCCCACCAAAGTCTTACTTCCAACTCACACCAATCCCCCTTCACCAATTCTCCCATTCTTTCCTTCCGCCGGACCCCCAATTTTGGAAATATCCTGTGAAAGAAAGAACTACCCATTGCCAACCCTCCATCTGCTGCAGTATCTCAACCCTGCGGCAAACCCCGGTGTCTCACATGCCCCACCCACCCTCATTTAACTTCTCCAGCCCCTCCTCCAACATCATCTACTCCATCAACTCCAGAAGTAACTGCACCATGAGGAATGTCATTTTCCTCCTCACCTGCATCCTCTGTACTGCTTTTTATGTTGACCTCACCAGTAGCCCCCTCAACATCAGAATTAACAGCCACCGGAACAGCGTAAATCTCAAACGTCCCCTCCCGGTGGCCTCTCACGCTAATTCACTTTTAATAATTACTTTGATGTAATGATTATCCGCGCCCTACCGGACGACACTCCCGCTCCCCTACTTCGACAGTGGGAATTAGCCCACATCTCACTTCTTGACTATTTCTTCCCCCCTGGTCTCAACCTCCGCTAACCCTATTAGCCATCCCCACCCCGCCTACTATCCCCGAACTCCTCTCATTACCCCCTCTCCCCCATATCCCCCACAGTGTGTCACTTCAAACAGTACATGTCTCTCCGTCGCAGAGGAACGGCGTCAGCCCGAAAGCTCCAAATATGTGTTGTTTTTGTGTTTTTCGTGTGTCTTCAGCACCCCCAGCGGCTCTCCAATTTAGGTATGTGTCCACTGGGCTCCCTCCAACTACTTGTTGCCACCTTTATATATATATATATATGTGTGTGTGTGTGTGTGTGCATCCACATAATCAAAATATTTAGTGTAAACGGGCTCTTTCAGATATCCAAATAAATAACTATTGAAAATCCATTATTATCACATTAAAAATGCGATGAGAATGCTTTTGAGACCGAAAAGAAAGCTTTAATTCAAGAAAAGTTAATCACACAAGTTATTTCTTGTTTTCTGTTTTTTACACACTTTTAATCCATGTGGTTTGATATTTTCCTACGCTTCATTTTTGCCATAGCTACATTAACTTTAAAAATTTAATTAGGTCTGCAATGTAAGTAAGAAGCACAATAAAGTTAGAGATAACGATGAATCGCTTGACCTAAGATTTCCATCGATCGATCGACCTTTAACAAATCATAATACAAAACTATGCTTATGTTCGGACGCTAATCTATAAAACATTGCAACACTATCATATTATCTACTTCAGATGTAATAAGTTTGGAATCCCTTTCGAGATAGCTACTTACTATTTGACGCCAGAATGTCATTCATGCAGTAATACAGAAGTAAATCCGATACCTAGAAGATAAACAGAAACAACATAAATATTTTTTGTTCTAAAATTATTGCATTTATATTACTGTTAGATCAGAAAAAATAATCAGAAAAAAGTAAAATTCAAAAGCATCTTTTAAAATATTTCTAACAATTATTATCATCAATAATACACACGCGTGCGCCCTCTTTGAACTTCTCATCCTCACATTTCTTATTCTTTTCTTTTAGTTTCCTGAAACACATTCTGTTTATACTTTCTCTATACGTAGTAATGGGAAAGTATTGTAATCATGAAAAAAATCGACTTCGAGATTTCTACGGAAATAAACGTTTTGAGGTCCCTAGAACACGGTTAGACTATTTTCGGAATGTCTGCGTGTATGTGTATGTGATCAAAAAGTACTTGCCATATTCTTACCAAACTTAATATATAACACTTTAGCATGAGCGCAAAAAACTGATTAGCTTTTGGACAATACCGGTTAACCGTTCGTCGAGGTTTCTTCGAAACCCGATTCGGTTTTTGCGATATTTCTCCTTCAAAACATCATTATTATATATACAATTCTATACTAATGTTATAATGTAATTTCCTACAACTTTCATTTGAAAGAATTTTCCATAGCAGTTATTGTTTAGGAATTATTTATAAAAAATTATCGGTTTTTTCGGTTTCCGTCAAACATCTCCTTAAAAACATCGTTATTGGTAATCTTCGTGAAAATCAAAGTTGTAGAGAATAATATTTCTTCCAAGTTTTGTTTGAAACAAATTTTCATAGAACCATCCATTTCGGATATATTCAATTTTTTCGTAATTTTCAGTATATAGCGCCACCACCATGTAGCGGTGAATTCTGTAAACATATTCAGAATATACCTAATTTACGGCAATAAGGACGACTGTATTCTTTTACGATACGAAATGATAATTTTGCCTCATAATGCTATTCATAATAATTTAAATATCTATACCCCAAATATGGAGAAAGTCATGTGTTGGCCACATCAGATTTTTTTAACCAGGCATCATGGATGCCTTACACATCTCTTGCGAAATTTCGCTTTTTTGTTCGCATTTACAGCCCCCCCTTTTTTTTAGGTTTTCTCTCTTTCCTTCGCTTTTTCTCTTTTCTACATCGTTTCCTTAGCTCCATCCCCTTTTGTCACTACCAAATATTTCTGTATCATCGCCTCATCTCTGATGCAAAGAAAGAGAGCGAAGCATAAAGGGAGTTAAGGAAAGGAAATGGTTGAAATATCAAGAAAAATAAAATTCCTTCTCTTCCCACTACCTCTTACCCTACAGCCCAACCCAGAGGGAGTTATGCAAAACGTAAAATCGTAAATAAGAAGATATAACAGTTTCAAGCTCTCCCCTCGAGCTAAACGGAATAAGTAAAACAGGGGAGGGGTTCGAATCCAGGGAGGGAAAGACTGGAGGAACTGGTGCTGAAAGTAAGGGTGAAGGAGAGGGAAGGATGGAGATGGATAAGGAGACTGAAGGGGAGAAAGAGATATGGAGATCGAGGGAGAGAGAGAGAGAGAGAAAGAGAGATGGAGAGAGTGAGGGAAGGAAAGAGAGGGAAAGTAATGGAGAGGCGTGAAGTACGAGGCAAAATGAGAGAGGGAAAGAAATGGAAATTGGGAAGGAAAAAGAGAACGAAGAGAGAGAAACTGGAGAAAGAGAGGACGGAGAAAGGGTTAGAGGAACGGTGACAAAGGAAGGGTGAGAGAGAGAAGGGAGAGAAATAGAATGGAGAGAGGGAGAAAGAGAGGGATACAGGGAGGGAGAGAGAGAGAGAGAAAGAGGACGAGAGAGGGAGACAGAAATATGAAGAATAGAGGGAGGAGGGTGAGTGAGGAAGGGTTAGAGAGGAATGGCGTGAGAGAGGAAGGGAGGGAGAGAGAATGTATGGAGGGAGAGGGAGAAATGAAGAGAGGAGGGAGAGGAAAGGTGAGAGAGAGAGACAGGGAGGGGATAAGAGTGACGGAGATGGAGGAAAGAGAGTGAGCGAAAGAGAGGGAGAGATGGGAGTAGGCGGATATAAGGAGAAGAGCGTGGGCCTGACAGTGAGAGGTGAGATGGAGCGAGTGAGAGATTTTTTAGGTGAGGGTAAGGTAGTAGAGGTTTGTCAGGGTAATGGAATTTCTGGAAGAGAATGCCGCGTTGTTTAAGGGCCTGAGACGTGAAACGGAGGAGCGAATGAGGGGGGAGGGGAGGAGGTGGGGGAAGGAGACGCATCGAGGTGGGGAAGGGGGAGGGTTATTTCCTCCGGAGGGATAGAAAGAAAGTGGGGAGCGATGGGAGAGAGAATAAGGGGAGAGGATGGTAACGCTTTTTAAGGGATTTGCGAAGGAGGTGGCAAGAGAGATATGGTAAGGGAGAGAGGTTTGTGGGTGTTTTGTGAGCGTTAAGGTACTGAAAGAATGGGAAGTCTGTTAGACGGACCGACTAGGAGGTTTATATTTTTTTTTACATACGGTGTTAAAGGAGTTAAGGAGTAAGTAAGGAAATATTGAGTTGTTTCGGCAACGGCGGGGAATGGTGGCGGTGCTTCTGGTTAAGGAAAATTATGCTCGGAATTTTACCGGCGAAGGAGGGAAGATTTGAGGATATGTCGAAAGGCTTTCTTTCTCTACATACGGTTTGGCTAGTACATATTTCGTTTCAGAAGATGAAACTGATGAAATTAGGCGATAAATCGGTACTTGTGAGTCTTTCTCAACTTAAATAATTTACCTATATTCTAACAAAATTTCCGAAAGATTTTCTTGAAGTTAACGTTTTTAACTTTGTATGGAAATTTATGGGGCGAAAGGATTCAAGTTTGCTATTTCCTACCAGATCAGGTACTATAAAACGTTAATGTCAGCAATAACGTAATTAATCATAACTTCCTTATACTTATTGTTAGTACATATAAAAATTATCTTACGAAAACATTTTCGGCGTCGCTCGTTTCAATGCAGTAATAATACTATATCATAATATGTCTGATAATATCTTCTAACATATAGAATTAAAAAAATGTGAAAAGACAATTGTTTTCCTTTTTCCTTTACTTGTCTGATTTATATTCATTAATTTTTAAATACGTACGAGACAATCCGTATTAGGTATATATACTTTATTCTGAAGCCTTTCCTCAAGAGTTGGACCTGTTTCCGTCCCATCTTTACGCTACAAGGAAATCGGCAATAGTTCCCATCTGCTCCATTCGCAGAAATTCGCACTATCCCCATTGCGATCTGCACGTGACGTTCGCATAAATTAGACAAGAGGCCGGATTCACGGTTTCCCCAACATCACTGTTGCGCTGAAACGGGCGTGATATCTGCTAAACCGCCGTCCTCGAACGATGCAATCGCGATTATTACCGAATGCTTCGGTAAGATAATTTGAGAATGACTGACGCGAAATGGCTCGGGAAGTTGGTGAGGTAATCGAGTTACTCTCTCTTCCAAAACTGGGTCCATCGCTACGGTTTCTCGCAAAGCACTCCGTTTCAATTGCCCTCGCTACGATTTCGAACTGTTCTATTTTTTTTATCCGGTACGCGGCGCTCAAAAAGTCCGAGTAGAGGGACACAGAGAAATCGCCCTCGAACGTCGGATTGGTTTCTTTAATTCACGCAATTGTAGATTTTATATAATGCAGAAAATAAAACGGAAGAATATCGATGGACACGGAACTCTGATCAGTCGTATTAGGCTAAATACATCTCATCTGTTACTAAAATATTGTTCGACAGAATTAGCCTTAAAGGGAAGATATTTTTGAAATATCTTCCTAGCCTCACAAAAATATTAATTTTTACTCGTTGTAGGATGGTACGTTTTTATGAATCGAATATATTATGAATGGTTATTTTAAAAAATATTTGTTATTTTCTTCATAGGTAGGTATGATATTTACATTAACAAATAAATGTGTCACTCGAATATTAACAACTACCAAAAATATATTGTGATAGAATGCATTCAGTATTAGCTAACTGACAAAACATATTTTCAAGTGGTCTAATTAAATTTCGTTGTCGGCCATCTTGCGTTGCTTAAAGAACACCGTTTTTAGGCGCGTTTCGCTTACAGCGTGAGCGCCTATTATCGTCGGTCGGTCCGTCCGTCCGTCTGTCCGTCCGTCCGTCCGTCCGTCCGCATGTTCGTTCTCGGCTTCTACCGAACGGATTTTTATGAAATTTGATATTAAGGACTTTCAATCAAATATAATAAGAAAATCGCAAAAATGAATCACGTACGCCAATCAGGGGTACCACTTTACTAGAGACAAAAAATTAAATTTTCGTCATATCTCGTAAACTATTGTTCATATCAAAATATTTTTCAAATAAAAGTTGTAGAACTGGTAAAGTAGAGTATTTCCTTTTCTATATATTTTCATCGTAGGAGTAGCCGTTATCCAGAAAATCAAACAAGAAAGTCTTATATGGAGTTGAACTTACAATTAGAAAATTTCTTGCATGGTTACTTCATTGTTGCTAACATAAACAATCTCCCAAACAAACGTTTAATTTCCTTACGTGTGCATGTAATACTATTAAATAGGAAGAAAATGGATTATTTATGATGAAGAAAAGGACTTTAAAACGCTATTTCCCTTACGTACAGGTATATAATTGCTTTCTAATACTCCATTGCATGAAACGCGCCCCATTTGTGATACGTTGTACGCTTTCCTAACTTGTTATATTATATAATAATAATAATACGAGTTATCGGTTCTGCATGCGACTCATAGACATCCACCATACACTAAGATCTAAAATCAGGAAAAAAAACAAATGCTATCTCCAAGGCAACAACATTATGACCATACGGAGTCCACATATAAGATAATAAATTGGAAGGATTCTCGCAGAATATTTATAACTTTCGGCGAAATCAAGGCACCTATCCGGAATTCTAAACTCACTCACAATCAGTCAAAGATCTTGAAGTCATAAACAATACTGTATAAATCATATTTTTTATACAGTATAGCTATAGTGTCCAAAGACATTATTCTTATATATATTTCCGAAAGTTTGTGTGTCTCATTATGCAGGTCTCATTATGCAGGTCCAAAGTATAAGACATAGAACAACGAAATTTGCTACGGATCTTACTTCCATCATAACTTGATGAACGGTGAGGGTTTGGTCAACCGGGATTAGTCAGTGCTGCCAATAAAGTGGATTAACATTTTTCCATACGATAACACGTAAAAATCGATTGCTTGACGGGTAGGATTTTATTATTTTGCAAATTAAAATGATTTTAAATAAAGATGCAAACTCAGAACAAAACACGTGTTAAGCTGAAAGTCAAATTTATATTTCTTAAAGACCAAATTCGAATCTAAGCCGATTTCGCGTAAAACATCTTCGCTCAAAAATGATGCTTTAACGTCTATGTACCTTCGTCAATCCATGCTTATTGGGGTAGAAATGAAAAAAATAGGACGAAAAACCCTCTTAAAATGAAAATATTTGGGATTAGTTTTGCTGTCAGTTGTATCCCATATCCTATCATTATGCTAAATTTTAGTTCTGTAAACCTTCCAGGTGTACCTTAGCATTTATATCCTCCTATATCCTATGTAAGAAACTGCTATTTATGATAGATACAAAAAGATACCTCTCCTATAAATTGCAAAATAATAAATATCGTTTATGCTAAAATCGTGCATTTATGAAAAATTGCCCAAGAAAAAGTAAAATTTTGTGATTTGCATGTCGTTACAAGCTCTACAGTAGTAATAAAAGGGTTTCGAAAGTTTTTGTACTGATTCTCTTGTTATGCGTTTGAACTCTCCATTCCTGCATTTATATTAAATAAAACGAAAACAAAAAATAACGAAAGATGCGATAGCCATGCCAACAATTTTACATTATACGGTCCCAAAAGGTAAAGCAAATTTCGAGGATAATCAGCTGCTAATGGAATACGATTCGACGAAATTTTTTTCCCCCGTAATTACGCTACGTTTGAGATACAATCTTCCAGCGTAGGCGGCATAAAGCCGTTTAAGTATCTGTGTCCGCAACGCTTTAATATTTCCGCCAGAATATTTTATCCTTAAAATAACTAAAAAGAATTGTTTTTGGTGGAAAGTGCAATGTTGTGGGTGTAGATATCGAAGTATATAAAAATATGAAAGGGAATTAATGCCGAAGTTTTACTCCTTTATTGAGAATGGAATAATTAATTCAGTTTGTAAAAATTCTGGCCTACCTTTTTAAAATATGGTTTCACTTTTCAAAGAACCTTGTAAAATTTATTATTAGGAGCGGAGCGCTGTGAAAATGGATAGTCTTTTCAGTGTTATTACAAATACTGACCTTTCAGAAATTAGGGAAGTTGTCACATGTAATCATTTTGATGCTATAAATTAAAAAGATAAAATGACAACTTCCTGATCAAAATGCATTTAATGATATTTATAAACTAAAGTTTATATATTTCGAATATCAATGCACGAAAATATCAGTTAAATTTTATACACGTCTATAAAAGTAGTTATTCTAGAGAAAAGTTTTCATTATATTCTATGCTGTGCATAATTATAGTCAGCCTGTTCATGCAGCTTCCAATGGAAAAAGTCAAAATCCTTTAAATAGAACGTTTTTGATTTAGGTTCTTCCATTTAGCTTCACTGATTAACAAATTAATATTTTTTTCTTCACATATTAAGCGTTTGAAGAATTTTCGACACTTCTGATATATGTGTAAGTATACACATATATGTTGAGCCAAACAAATGCACGCGTAAACAAATGCTTATGGAAATTAAAACTTTCTCGATATCGAAAGATTTTCTAATTTTGGATGGTATTTTATTCTTATTAAGAGTAAATATAATTTTTCTCCTATTACCTTCAGAAACTACAAGTTGTGTTTTTATTTGCAAACTATTCTAAAAATTCAAATTAAAAGTACATACTCTCGATCTCGTATTAATTAAACGGGAAAAAATACTATAATCGTACTTGATCCCTTGATGGAAGATTTTTACTTTCTATTTTCTATAATTTTGTATTATCTATTCCTGTACGAAAACTGACCTAAGAAATCTTCACAAAAGTGCTTTAAAAAGAGTATCGAATGAATACTTGTAAATTGTGACAGAATACAGATTGCCAATTACATTTTCATTATATAATCTTTGGATTGTTACGCGATATTCACGTGATCTAGTAATAGTTCATAAAAATTAAAATAGCCGATTCATTAGATGAAATATAAAGGAACGAATGATCGTAAATGATCGTGATTCTACAAAACATTCACCATGTTATGCAAATAAAGCTTGTCGTTTCGACAAAATTTAAAAAAATAATGAATAAAGTCAAATAATTTATATGACTCCTAAAAGAGAATAATATGTACGAAACGCGCTCAAGTGATCACGGTCGAATTTGAGAAAGCGAGAGAGATCGTATAGAAACGAATTCCACGTCGTCGAACAATGATAAGAGAAAGATACCTGCAGCGTTCTGAGCCACTAATAACTTGTTTTTCTTTAAATCGCGGATTCGGGTTCGCCGTTCAGATTTCAAAATATCCCTTTATTCGCGCCCATCCCGGCGGAAATGAAGTCCTTCCGAAATGTGAGATTCCCCGCCAGATATAAGCGGTGAGGTCGCCGTAATTACGTTCGCGTAACAGCCGAGGTATTTCTTGCTCCGAATCGGAACGAATGACTTTATCCAAGTTCCAGATACCACTCAGGGAGCTTTTTCACAATATTTCGCTAAAATCCTTCCTTCACTTTATAAACTATATAAGTATGCATGAGCACGCTTAAATAGAAATCTGAAAAATTAATTAATAAATAACACGCTGGAAAATTTGTTTTTAGTTGGTCTAAATTACTGCCACCATTGAAAATTATTTAAAAATCGGCTCTTACGCAGAAATAGAAAAAAATAATTTTGATAAATTTATCTTAAATAATGCTGCATGCGTACGGGTTTGAAATAAGGGAATAGGTATTCCTAGCGTTGAGAAAATCTTCGATAATGTGCGGCATGTGAGCTTGAAGCGTAGTACGTCAATGGCACATAGATTCCCCGATTATTCGTTGAAAATACCTCTGTCGAACATACACATTGTTACATTTCACGTTCCGAGAGCAAATTCTCTATCTGATGAGTTTCTCGTAATTGCCTACGCTCCTCAGAGTTTACTAACAATAAATCCCTTTCTACTGTCCGTTTTTATTAGTGACAACAGTTTCACATATTCCTGAAAACTCAAGAGTTCAAGCAATAACTAGTGTAACTTGCGTAAACATTTTAGAATAAGTCATGCGGATAAGTGAAAACGAGGTTAAGTTTCATATCGCAAAACCGTAATCGATCACTGAAATGGCTATTCCATAGACAGCTAATATTATATTGATAATATCGTAATATTTAGATTATTTATTGTGTTTTTTATTGAAATTGAAATTTATTTTTTATTTATTCGGACAGACATATTAAAAATTATTTCTGTGAAAAGTGCCCAAATTGAGATGGCAGCGAAAACGCGAAAACTTAGCTACGTGCCTTGTGGAAGTGGAAGAATGGACGGGTAAATTTGGCGTCATTGAACGACATAGTAAAGCGTTGCAACGAATAAATTGTTTCGCGCAGTCATAATGTCAAACGTCGTTTTGAAACTAGACACTCAAATCTTTCGTCATTGTCGAGTGAAAAGAGAAGTGAATATTTTGCGCAGCTATTAAAAAGCATCAGGAGCAATATGTGGGTTTTGAAGCGATGTTCCGCCGAAAAAATAATACAACAGATGCTAGTTTCTGTTTAGCATATTGTATTGCACAACATGGAAAACCACTTTCTTATGGAAATAAGCTTTCATAGCTTGTTCAGATTCGCTATTTGACGATTTTAGTAATAACGAGTTGATCGTGAATCGTATTAAAGAATTGCCTATTGGTAGGAACACCGTAAAAGACCGAATTTTGCTTTTAAACAAAGACGTTACAAATCAACTACTAACGGATTTAAAATCTGCAGAAACGTTTTCACTTTGTTTGGATGAAAGTAGGGATGAAAAACAGCACAGGTGCGACTTGCGGTTATCGTCAGATTCTCCTCTAAGAATATAATGAGGGAGGAATTAGTTAAATTAATGGCATTGCCGGGAATAACCACAGGATGCGATATTATGAATGAATTAAAGAAAAAAATTTAAAGAAATAGGGATCAACTTAAAAAATATTGTGTCGATAACAACCGATGGAGCCCCAAGTATGACTGGCGAACATGTCGGATTTGTTCAATTACTTTCAAAAGAAATTCAATGCCCTTTGCTTCAATTGCATTGCATAATACACCAGGAAGCACTTTGTGCGAAAAAAGTTTAAATTTACTTGAAAATGTGATTTCTGTAGTGACAAAAATTGTTAACTTTATTACTGCTAATAAACGAGAGTTTGCAAAACATTTAGATGAGGTTGAGTTCAGGATTACTTATGTACAATAGTGTCCGATGGTTGAGTCGTGGTCAAGTTTTGAACCGTTTTGTTAGCGTCTTAGACGATGTAAGATTGTTTTTAGAGGACAGAGAGCCAGATTTTCCAAATATTACAGGTACGAACGGGTTAAAGGATTTAACGTTTTTTTGCGATTTCATGCAACATTTCAATGAACTAAATGTAAAACTTCAAGACCAAGGCCAGCTCGTATTAAGAATGTAAGAACATATTAAAGCTTTTGAGAAGAAGCTTGAAGTATTCGAAAAGGATTTGACGACTGAAAATTTAAAGTACATTCCATCACTTAAGAAGCATCTTGCAACATCGCCTTTTTTCACTGATGATGGCAAAAAATAAGATTGATATTTTGAAAAGTACACCTCTTTAATAGGAGACACAACGAAAATATTTATGGAAAGATTTGACCAATTTCTTGAAGTGGAGACAACATTAAAATTCGTGATATTGCCACATACGATCAAATTTGAAGACCTTTAATTGACTTTCTTCGAATGGCTTGATATCGATAATTTAGAGATGGAATTGAGTTTCAAAACAGTTTTGTATGGAGCAATAAATTCGTGGAGCTAAATGTTAAGTTAGGGAAAAATTACTACGACGATGAAGGGACTGGGAAATTATCAGAGGAAATGAGAGTTGAGAATTTAATTCTCTCATAATGGAACTCTTTACCTGATTCATTTATGGCAATAAAAAAATTAGCGAAAGCTCTTTTATCGATGCTTGGATCAACGTATGCTTGTGAAGTTATTTTCTTCTATGAATTTTATCAAATCTAATACCAGAAATTGCCTTGGCAACGATTTAACTGATGCATGTGTAGGATTGAAATCCACAAATTACACTCCACGAATCGATGCTTTGGCATCAACCAGACAACAAAAAGTGTCACATTGACAAAATACGTATGTGTGTAGGAAAATAGTCCATTTTGTTAACAGCTATAATAATGAATATTTAATTTAATTATTAGTTGTTTTGTTTTGCAAGAATGTGTATATATATTTCTTTTGTATTAAATTTGTATCATATTTGTTACCTTCATTGTAATTAAATTAGGTAAAAATAAAGTCCATTTCTGATCATTATCATAATTACTAGGGTAAAAGCCTGTACAAAAGAACGTGAATGAATATAAAATTATTTCCGTAGATAGTGTATTGTTGTAGATATTATACTTTGAAATAATTTAATCGTGCGTTTATTATGTCAGAATTTGTTCGAAAAATTCACCATAGTTTTCAAAGAAAAAAGGTAAATTATTCAAAATATTTAAATAAATCATTTTTCAATATTTTAAATTTTGACAACAGTTTATTTAATGCTATGTAATAGTAAATGGAAAAAAACATGAGAATGGCTGAACTAATAATGTCGAAGTATTTACACTGTGACACGAGAAGCGTTTTTTGTCAAGTCGCATGATACAATGTGGCACGCTCATTGAAAAAGGTTCGCCATCCCTGGTCTATGGTAATCGCTTGAAAACTATATACCTCATGAGTGTAACAGCTTAAGTCCTTCATATTTTGCGATATATATTCAAGATTTTGAAATGTTCCCTCCATGCCTAGTCTCCTATATTTAAAACGTTTACGCATCATTTTTTAAAATCCCAATGCATATTCCCTATTTACAAAAAATAGTACTTAAAAGCTGATGATAATTGTTTCCTAAGTATAACGTTAAATTTGCAATTTGGAAAAAGGAATTAAGATAAATTATCGCAACTTCAGATAACTTCAATGTTCCTTCAATATAAAACAAAATTTCACATATTTGTTGTTTAATTTTTTCTTCGACAGAAAAACATGCACATGCTTCACCGCATATCCATATAAAAGTAGGCATTTATAATGGAATCATAATTATGCATGCTAAGTATAAGATAAATATTTATAATGTTAAGTTAAAGGGACACAATACGTATCTTCACATTTACACAGCCGATATCCAACCGTAATGCCAGGTGGAGACGAAGAAATTTTTCATACAAAAATTTAAAGGCACCCACGGAAAAGCAAATGTGAATCGTCGTGAAAATAAGATGTCTTTGAAGACGTTCGTGAGAGTTTAAAAAAAACTACCCCTGTTAGGGAAACGCTGACACGCATTCAAGCGTCGCATTTTGCGGTATAAAAAATTAAAAAAGAGACATACGTTATATTTTGTTCGAATTTCGCCGTATAATTTTCAGAGCAAACTCGAAAACGAGAGGGAGTGAGAGATAAGAGCGTCGAGTACGTGGAGAAAGCAAGTCGCACGCGAAGAAGGAAAAAGACAGATGAATATATATATATATATATATATATATACATATACACAAACACACAGATACAGATATATAGGGCAACTAGGTGTTGAAGCAGACCCAGTGAGCACTTACCGGAAGGAGAGCCGCTCCTTCCGGTAAGTGCTCACTCAGTTTCCTTCAACACCTAGTTGCCCTAAATATCCTTATTTACCTTTCCTCTTCCGCAAGTATATATATATAATATCCCCTCCCCCCCACCACCAGTGCAGAAACATCTCTCACCCGGCAAGCACATCAGCGAAATTGCGCGCAGCTTCCCTGTGACCTTCGCAGACCTTTCTCATATACGTCAGCGTAGAGGGAGCAGAGGAAAGGGTTGAGGATATTTTTTTCTCAAATAACAACATTCTCGGAGGGCTTTCCTCCGTAACAGGTGCCTCTTTCACCCTCTCTCTCTCCCTCCCTCCATCTTTTTCTTCTTCGCACGTACGTTTTCTCGGCCGTCGTTTGTGGTTGTTATCTCTGTGTGTGTGTGTGCGCGCGCGCTATAGTGAGGCGGAACAAAGGAGTACCCAGTAGTAGAATAAAATAGTAGTGGCGGAGCGAGCAGTAGCGGCGTAAGAAGAGGTCAAATGGGGTCGGAGAACTTTCCGCCCGACGTTTGGCGGAGGGAAAGTACAGGGAGAAAAAAAGAACGACCATCTCCCTCCTGACCGCCTTTGTCAGCAGCCTTTTTTTTAGCACTGCCCATCCTGCAGCCAGTGGTCTTGGAACTTCCATGGCCTCGGAAAGGGTTGATGTCGAAAGGGAGGGTTCTTGAAAAGAGGATTCGAGTGCTGGTGTTGATGGACTTTAAGGAGGAGTGAGCAGCAGATGGTAGCAAAGGAGGTGCTTTGGAGGATTGGAAGAAGCGGTTGGTCGACTGGAAGGAAAATCGACATTCAGGGCACGTCCATTAAACCGAAAACACACTCAGTCATTCTCCCTCCTTTTAACTCTTTCTTTTTCCTGCACTCTTTCCTCTCCTACCATCCCTCGATTCCCTTTCTCCCTCCCTTCTCCTTACCTAATGCATTCTCTTTACTCCACCCCTTCTCCTTTCTCTCCCTCTGTTTATCTCACTCCCTCCTCCAGAGCTCCTCTCAGTTCATTTCACTCAAGACGCGGAAGGTCGTCGGTCCACTTGTTAGGATTTTGTCAAGTTTATCTCCGGGGTGGTGTTTGGACAGGCAGTTCCCAAAGTTTTGGATGGAGAGAAAGGGTTGAGAGAGAGACAGAGAGAAATGTAGGGAGGCAGAGACGAATATCTGTACGAGGATTTCTCTTAGGATGAAAATATCAAACTAACAAATGAACGGGATACGTGGTTTTTTTGCGGAATGCCGCCCAAGAGATGTGAGGATTTAAAAAATGAAATGGTAACATTTTCAAGAGAAAAGCTAAAAGGCGCGTACTTACTACGTGTGTAGAATTAAAAATAATAATTACACAAAGGGTATAATTGCATGGTTAAGACTTTTGGCGTCGATTTAAATTTAACGAAATGTGGAAAAATTGAGAATGTTAAGCAATTCAATCGTTTACAAGCAAAATTTTGCCAACGAAAATTTAGGGAAAAAATTCAAAAACTCGAGAGAGATGCTATAATTGCGTGCTATTAAAAAATCGAAATAGACCATAATCAGAACGCTAATTAATTTTTGTAACATTATTAGATAATATTATAATACCGAAACAAAATTTTCAATCTGGAAACTACAGTTGGAATTAAGAATGTATTAAAATAACATGGATTTTGGATTAGTTTGAATTTCTATTTAAAAAGGGAAATCAAAATTACCTTTTGTAATTTTGATTCATAAATTGTTTGATAAACGTTTTTTAATAGTCAATGGTAATGAAAGTTAATGATTCACTTGGTAGTTCACATGTTTTATGGCCTTCAAAATCTGTATGCATCAGAATGAGCGGACAAAATGTAGCGCATATATATTTAGAATTTAAATTAAATCATATGGAGCAAATAATTCAAATTAATTTTCCTTTAGATGCATTTAATAATTAAATAAATCCACAAAGGCGAATCATTTATGCGTCAAGTTATTCTTCGTTTTTATTCAGCTATCACTCGATTTGTGGAAATAACGACAATTATAAACACAGCTTCATACGACCAATTTATAAATCACACATGCAAACCTTTTAAAAGTTAATTCCATACGTTTCGGGAATTGCGTAGCAAGAGATTACTGCGGCATGTAATCGGGATTACTCTCGTAAAAAAACCTGGAGCCAAGAAAAAAAACTGAGTGGATGAAAAATAAAATAAAACGAGTGTATTATACATTTCGGAGAGTAGGAAGAGAGATGCATTGCAGCTCTGGCTCCAAAGATGCGTAACGGCTTTGATGAAAAAAGGCTGTGGCGTTGCGAGGGCAGCAGAAAGATTGCTTTGAGGGCTCCAAACGAAGGATGGTGGCGGGAGATACAGGAAAAAAACAGAACATGAAAAAAATCTTTAAAAAATGACGAGAGATTGAGAGGACAAAACAAAAACGTTGGGAGAGGCGTCTGTGGAAAGGGAAGGCGAAAAAAAGATGACTGATGAACTGCGAAGGAAATAAAGGGTAGCGTGTCTGCAGTGAGAGATACATACCGAAGATTTAAAATTTTCTCTCTGTATAGGAACAAAAATTAAGTAGAGGATGAGCATTGAGTGGATTAAGCCTTTTTTGATAAACCATGATTCCGTCGATTGATTGATTTTTCCTCGGATATTTTACGATGATCGTGGGAACGCTTAAAGGAAGAACTATTTAACCATAAATATATTTCTATGCTGAATTGTAGCTGTATCAGCATTAATGTATATGGTTATATTAAGCTGTATTTATCGTAATACGTAGCAATAACAGAATACCCATCAGTCCCGCAGGAGAAAATTAAGAAGGCCTACTTTAAAATTCTTAAAGGATCCAAGTTAAAATTTTATGTTTGATAAATAAAATGGCCACATTCCAAAGCCAGAGGGTAATAATAAAATTGAAAATGTCATATAAATAGGTTTACTCGATTTCGTGATCCACTTGATATTTTTATATGGATTTGCGGTAGAGTTTTTGATGCATGAAATAGTTAAGTTGGTGTGCGTGTTTGTATAAAAATCTGTTCCTTGTGCGCATCTGAAACTTCATTCACATATTTAGTTAACGAAACCATTCATAAAAACAGAATAACGTGTTCGGAGCTCGATTTTGCAATTTCATGCATAGCTAAAAATTCAGCGTTTTTTTATATATAAAACTAATGTTGGTTCATTCTAACGCATGCTTACGCCTTGGTCGAAAAAAGCATCGCATAATTAAGGGCCCACAGAATATGCGTTTTAGTACTGGAACAAGTTGGAGAAGGTGAGGAGGGGATGAATGGAGGGCGACGAAAGGGTTTACAAGGAATGACGTCTCCTCTTCGTTGGAGATGGAGCCGGAGAAAGATGGGAATGTAGAGAAGCAGGAGAAAAAGGAAAATAGGACGGGGATAGAAGAGAGAAATGGACAGTTGAGAGAGAGAGAAATGGACAGTTGAGAGAGAGAGAAATGGACAGTTGAGAGAGAGAGAGAGATGGGTGGTAGAGTGATCGGAGAAAGTTGGGAAGGGGAGAGTGAGGGAAGAGGAGAATGATACAGCGAGGAGTGAGAGAGGAAACAAAAAAATGTGGGAAGAGAGAGAGAATAAAACAAATTACAAAAAATTTTTTTTAGGCAATACACTTTTATGTGAATTAAAATGCACTCAAAAGCAAAAAATTATTTTTTCTAGATAAATATTGTTATTGAAAAATTTGTATGCTTCATAAAAGTGGATGGCTTATTGTGGGAAATGATACTGGTATAATAGGAGAAATTAGTTGGTTGATAAAAAAAGCCAACTAATTTATTCTATTATACCAGTATCATTTCCCACAATAAGCCATCCACTTTTATGAAGCATACAAACTTTTCAATGACAATATTTGTCTAGAAAAATAACTATTTTTTGCTTTTGAGTGCATTTTAATTCACATAAAAATGTATCCCCTAAAAAATGTTTTTTGTAATTTGTTTTATTTTATACTTTTCAGTCTTTTTATTAAAATTATCTAACATTATTATAAAATATTCTTTAATAAAAAATAGCCAAAATTCGATTTGTTTTGAAAATTTTAAATTTAGAAAGAAGTGAGTTGTGAGTTATGAATGTTGCTGACAAACAAGATCCCCTAAATGTTGGTGACAAACAAGATCGAAGTGAAAATCAACAAAAGTTTATAAAAAGGAGCCAGATTGAAAAAAGAATGTCCATTTGGAGGGGGAGAGGAAAGAAAATATGGCAGGGTGTGATGAGGAGGGCGGAATAGAAGAAAGAAGAACAAATGAAACCCGTAGCGAAGATAGAGGGCAGGAAGAGCAGAATATTTATAGAGTGGAGAGAGAGAGATAAGGGATAAAATGAGGTATAGAGAAATGATGAGGAAGAGTAGAAAGTGAGGGAACGATGAAGATTGGATGAGCTAAGGGTGGAAGAAGGGAGGAGAAGACGGCAAAAGAAAAAGGAGGAAGAGGGAGAGAAGAAGGAAATGGTCGAGAAAATGAAAGCGATATAGAGATGAAGATTGGAATTAGTAAAGAGACGGAGAAGAGATGGGTAAGACGGTAAAAGAAAAAATATATGGAGGAAGTGATGAAGAGAAGGAAAGCAAGATGGTGATGAGGAAGGTGAAAGAGAGAGGGGAAGGAAGAAGCGATGAGAAGTAGATAGAGGAGAGAGTGAAAGCGATGAGGAGAGAGTTGGAGTGTGATGAAGAGAGGAGTATAATAAAAGTGAGAGTAGGTGGGGAGGAGTGGTAGAAGTGGTTGGACTTTGAGAAATGAAGACGCAAATGCTAGTGAAAGGAGAAGAGAGAGAGAGAGCGAGAGAGAGAGAGCCAAAGGACCCCTGGGATTGAACTTTTAAGAGGGTCGGATGGAGCTACGAAAGGAAGGATGAACACACACGCGACGACGCATTCGGAAGATCGTACGAAAGCATAAGCGTAAGATTCGTGATTACGAATTTGTAAATCACTGGGCAATCGTCAGAGAAAAATTATTCTTTTAATAACTTAACCGGAATGTAAAAGTTATACGTGGCTTGGATCGTCTCATTCCGAATTTTTTCTCTGGGCTAACCTTGGTTCGATGAAAATCAGTGAAATTTTCTCTATTTTCGTAATTCCGTAGAAATATTAAGAGATATTGGAACACTTTCTATATTTTATCGTCAACGTCGTACTTTCAAACGATACTCTGAGAAAATTTAACGATCGTTGGAGATGTTTTAGTAGAAGTTTGTAGAATACGCGCAGTCAATTAGTGGCTTAAATTTCACACAATATTCGCAAACTTTAATTTTTGTACGCGAATAGAATACTTGCATGGATTCGGATGAATTTACAGAGAGGCGCATTAAAAAGTGAAAATACATTACAAAAACGAAAAATAAAAACAACACTTGTAATTAGCTCCACAAAAACGAGATTGATGGATCTCCATTAAGTTTCGCTAACAGTTACTTTGAAGTAAATTTGATGATATTTAATTAGTTACAGACAGTATATTGACTTATTTCTACTTTTGTGCCCCCGTTCGCGACGCTCTGGTAGAGGGGACGTATAATTTTTTTAAAAATGCCCGAAAAACTATCATAAAAGTTGAAGCTTATGCATTTCGGAACGTCGCTAGAGTATGTCTTTTGAAATTCCGCCATCCATTAACATCAATTAGTATCTGTAGATATGCATCGACGAACTCATTCCACCCAGAAGAAGTTCGATAGCGAAAAGTCTAAAGTCAGTAGTGGATAATGGAAAAATATTTATCCAATTTGACGGCAGAATCAAATTTATGCGGTGAGTTACCAAGAGGAAAAAGTTTGCATACGATGAAGAGGAATATATACGAATACACAGTCAGTACTCCGTTAAGGTAGATAACCTTATCGTGATCCCCTTAACCATATTCATCTACCAATACAACAAATATGTATTAACTTCAACATATTGTGTCTATTTTATCTGAATAAAAATTGCTTTTATTCCACATATATGTTCATAAATAAAATTGAAGAATAAAACGAAAACATTCCGCCTTTGCGATTCTTCTGAAAATCTTTCGCGATCCCCTGTTTGGGAACAACTATACCACATTACATTAACCCTATGAACCAAACTTCTCAGAATAAACGATTAACATTCGCACGTTGTAAATCGAGAAAATATTGGTGCACTAGAGCAGTGGTTGTCAACATTTTTTGTTTGCGTCACCCTATGTTCAGTCCATTCAGTTATGTGTCACCCAGTTTGCAGTTCCATTATCTTCAAGACAGCTTTAGAGAGAAATGGGGCATTTAAATAAGCACGAGTGTTTATTCTCCTGGTTTTAATTACGTTTATAAGCCAAAATATGATACACCGTGAATTTATCAAATATTAGCGTCACCCCTCCATAACCGTCGCGTCACCCTGGCGTGTCATGTCACCCTGGTTGAGAACCATTGCAATAGAGAGTTCTCGAGCTCACCTTACGAATCAAAACAAAATCCAGAATAACCACTAAAGAATAAGTGATTGAATAATTAAATACTCGCCCCACGTATCTCCAGTAGCCATAGCGAAGTTATTGGTAAGGCAGATATCTAAGACAAGTTCTTAATATTTCAACTTTTTACACTTATGTATGAAACGTATTGATATGTATATGATCAGTTTATACTCCTTTTCTGCGAGGGAATTTCGCATTTAAACATCATCTTCTATTCACGGAATTATTTCCATCTTAATCACTTTTTTTGTTGAAGAAGCAAAACGGAAGCAACTATGTAAAATAAAACTTCAAAAAACAAAGAAGAAACGTAATTAATTAATCCGTTTTATAGTATAGGAACGTACATGTTTGGTTTTTTCTTTCGTCCTTGACGTGTTGGGATAATAGGCGATCGGAATCGAGTGCCGTGTAGGGAAAACGGGATCGTTTCATTTAATTAGTATGTGGTTGTTCACTCTTCATATTCGGAAACTTTTCCGTTTTTCACGGGATAAGAAAATAATAATAAGACCTCATTTGATCGAGGCATTCGTTAATTGGAAAGGAAATTCGTTATTCTGGCGATTATTTTTATCCCGTCTTTTGGAAATGAAATAAAGAAACAGAGGAATTTTATTTCATAATGATCACAACGATTGAATATAAAAGCGGTATGAGAGAGAAAGAGAGAGGGTTGGTTTCCATACATAGATCCGAAAGTGTCGCCGTTTTATCGTTACATTTCTTGATGTTCGGCGCAACTACAACGCTCCGAATCGTTATTATTCCTATTATATTTTTTATATCCGTGCGCGCATTTCAGTGGAGCGCGCCGTAATTGCGAAACAGGACGGATACGACCGTCGCGAACGAAATTCTTTTCATTAGTCGTTAACAAAAAGGAATTTCAGAAAGGTTGGTTCATGTTTTTTTTTTTAATTTTCGACCTACCGCTTGCAAAGTTTTCTTTTCGATTCTCCCTTTTAAAACGGCCGGGCGCATAATTAAAATATTTTAAACGTCTTTAATTACTTTCGAAATCGTAAGTTGGATAAAAACACTACCGGAAAATTAAATCTACCGTATACAGTAGAGTTCCAATTATCCGATCTAATTGGGAGCTTCGGATGATCGAGAATTTCGGACGAATGGGTATTAAAAATGAATAATGAAATAAAACAAAGTAAATACTATTTATTTCAAAGGTGAAATATAAACGCTACCAAAATAAATAAAAGGCAATACTAAATGATTATTTTTTTAGACAAACCATTCTCTACACCAGTGGTGCCCAACCTACGGCCCGCGGGCCAGATGCGGCACGCGAAGGATTTTTGTGCGACTCGTGAAGCCATGACGAAAATCAATGCGAAGAGTTTAACACACAAATTCGTAAATTTTTATGATAATTTTGAGAGGAAAACTTTTAATATTGAAAAATTATTTTGGCACAATTTTCGTTTGAATAGCACCTCCGAATATATAGGTAACTTCCGATTTAAACTCTAATCCTGCCCGCGCCCGAAGGATTCGTATCCACCCATGTGGCCCGCCATGTAGAAAAGGCTGGGCACCACTGCTCTTCACAGTCCAGCGATCCATGAATATCGCGAGCTACAAACTCAGGAAAGAGGCTAACGTTGTGTAAAACATTTGCATGAGAATTTTTAGATTCGTCGAAGTAATCATAAAACTTCATTCTACTTTACAAGCTTCTGAAAATTTACAGCGAATAAAAAACTCGTCTGAATTTTATATGGATACATGTACATTGTAATTGTGCTGTATATACAATTATAAGCGTTACACAGTGGTGATTTCGAAACGGGTATCGGATCTAGCTACTGCAGATCCATACATTCTGATATAAGTATAAAACACGTTTCGATTCCTCATCGGAAAACGATCGAGGGCTTTTTTTATCGCATCATCTCCAATGACATTAAGAAGCCGCGATATAAAAAATTCATTGCGATAACATTCTGAACCGAATCCTTCGATTTTTTTTTTTTAATGCCTGCTGTATATATCTGTAATCTCGCACTAAAACAACTGAATAAAAAAGAGAAATACCGCAGCAGTAATTCCATTGCTGGATACAACACAGAAAAAGGTTATTCGACTAGCGTTATATTAACCCTATCACTCAAAGGAAGGATACTCAAAGCAGCGACTCGAGATTGCAAAGGGAACTTTTACTTTTACTTTAATATAACTTTTGTGATAATTTTTAATTTGAGAGATAAAGAAAATGTATAAACACTTGATTGGAGTTTTCACCATACTGTTTTCGCAAACCTAAATCTTACGCAATCTTTAATAACTTTACGCAACATCCTTATGTACGATTGCGAACTTTTGCAAGATTGTTAACTCAACTGTCAAACGAATAATGAACAAATACGCTTTTATTTGCGACCCAAAAAACGATAATCCGCACACAAACAATGCCATCGTCGATGTCTTCGATATATCCGCGCTGCCGATAAAAAAAAATATTTGCCGACTAAAAAAATCGGAAGAAAAAAATGATTCTTCGAAAATCCCCTTTCAGTCACGTCTCGGTGCATGGGTTAAGGAAATAGGTGCGCGTTACTATAGCGTAGAGTAGATTGCTGAGTCAAACAGTCACGGGAAACGGGAGATGAGCTGGCGAATCGCGATTAAGTTACGAGCTACATCGTACGAACTGAACCTCTGACTGAAATGAACGGAATGCTCGATGGAGCGAACGGAGGATGTTTTATATCTTCATAATACATCTCGTTTTCCAGAGCGACATCCATGGTTATAAATAATGACAAAGATTCAAAACTGTATTTCTACCATTTTGTTTCCCAAAGGTGCTTTACGTATAAACTTAAGGATAAAGTCGACCATTTTAAAACACGAAATAAAGCTGATCGCTAAAAAGTGGAGAAAAAATCGGAAATGATATGGGCCATGTATGGAAGTACAAATTTAATTAAAAGATTTCGAGGAGAATGAGGCGGATTTCTATTAATAAAAAATTTCCCACGATAGTAAAATAAAGGTTGTCCAAAGAATTAAATTGAACCAGATTATTAAAGTCTTGTCTCTCTTACTGTCAACAATCAATGAGACAAAAAATTGAAAAATAATTAAAACAGGGACGTTTTAGAAAAAACTGGGCTTAAATTTTTAGAGCATATTATATATCTATGGTAATATTAAATTAAATCTATTTATTTAATAAGTATTACGTAAAGAGTCAGTTACCCAACAGAAACAATTCAACATAAAGTACTAGATATTTATATTATAGTTTTAGCGAATACAGCCAAATGTAAAGCGTATAGCCGAAATTCATTTTTTTCTTGATATTTTCAAGATATTTTAATGGGTTAATTTAAATAACAAAGGTACCTAATTTAAAATACTGTTTCTTTTAGAAACTAAGCATAATAAATGTTCTAAAGGGAAAAGCAAATTTAGAATTGTTGCTCATGCTTTATGAAGAAATAAAATGGAAACGAAAAATCATTCATTATCATAAATCGCGAAACGTTTCAATTTTCACTTTTTTATGTGCATTCAACGATTCAAAATGACGTTTTATTCCATCCTTGAAATTTGTCTTTGTAAGCAAAAATGACGAATCAGATACTTGCTGACAGAGATCGTACAAAGAAAATCAATATCATACAGCGAGCGAAACAAGAGTCGGGATATGGATTCCAGGAAAGCAACTATGGGAGAATTAAATCAATAAATCGTTAAATCAGTTAAAAGTGAAAACGAAACAGCACGGAAAATTTTCATTTTAGCAACTTTAAGTATTTTATATAATAATCTAAAAAATGTGTAATTTAAAAGCATATATCTGCGAATTACAATTGTCAGTAGCAAACGTATTTTTTCCTTGTAAAAAAAAATAAGGCGCAATGCGTAACTATTTCGATAAAATGAATTTTCCGAAACAGGACATGCATATAAAAATATTATTGGAAACTATAATTTAAGTTAATTAACGCAAAATGGCTTGTTTTGCGAAAGAGAGAGTTCGGATTCGTTTGTCACAACGTCCGCGATTACATAGTTCCCGATGTATAAAGCAAGAGAAGTATGTAATTCTTATTATGCGTCCATAAATAAATAAATAAATATATATATATATATATATATGTGTGTGTGTGTGTGTGTATGTGTGTATATATATAATTCGATGTGGAGCAAGATCATTAAATTTTAAACATGTTAACAAGTTTGACTAATATATTATTGACAGAAGTTTGTCTGTCTACGCCCGTTTTTTTGTGATAAAAAAAGGTACAATGTAGTTTAGGAACGCAAGAGAAAGCCACGGTACCTCCATTTCCTATCGGAATAAATATATTTATAAAATGTTACGCCGGCCAAATATTTAACATATATTACAAATAATTTCGTTAACAATAACGATATCTTTACATAAGTTTATTTATTAGGTAAATACAGACTAATTAACTAAACTCAAATTGCACGCAAAACATATGTTATCGTATTAATATAGAAAACAATACTCACGTTCAAATTCTGCTGTACGAGCTTTCTGCTATAAAACATACAAATATTGCATTAGTTGAAGCCGAATTGTGATTTGTGAGCATTCAGTAACTCCTGGCGCAGTTTCTCCCGGACGCAGTTATTCAAAATCAATTTCCGTAAATTAAACGCAGGCAATACCCCGCGTCAACTATCCTTGTTTTTGCCACATAATAGGCGTAATAGACAGGTAAAATATTTTTCGAATAAATATCTACGTGAGACGCAATTTTAATAATTAGTCTCGTATTTCACTACCACCAAAAAGGACGACTGGCTCTTTGGAATTGAAAAAATCCCACTTTTAATTTAGGGTACCCGAAATAGTGGCACCAAAACGAGAAACAAAACTTACCGAGAGAATGGATAAAAAGATCATGAACGAGACCTTTACAGAGCGCAAGAATTCGGGAATTAATCCGCGAACGATACAAATAAAAAGTGGATTAAAAAAAGAGCTCGCTCCATACGGCATCACATTAAATTCCGATCAATTACATTTCCCGTGTAGCCTCAGACCGCGGTTTTGACGTGAAATGGAGCGAGATCAAACGTTCGGTTGTCAGCACTGACGATGATCGCGTTTCCGAATGATTTGGCGATGTGTGGTTGGGTGGAAGAGAGTAGCGGGGTGAGTTGTAGCGATTTAAGTTTTGTGGCGAGGTAAAAAAAAATGCTGGATTGGATGGCGCGGGATGGATGGATGGATGATAGGGAAATTATTGGGAAGATAGATATATAACAGTGTGCGCTGTAGAATTAATAGAGCAGGAGTTGAGCAATGATAGAGATCAATAGAAGTGATGACGTGGGAACAAATGAGTGACAAAAGAGCAGAATGAGGTGAAACCCTCTCCAACGCGGGTTTGGTTATACACAGGGCCGGCGGAACGGGGTAGCAAAACAGGCAACTGCCTAGGGCGCCATAGTATGGAGGGCGCCATAATATATAGGGCGCCATAAAGAGCAAAAGTTTTGATGCCATGATACTGCTATAGACGTATAATATATTTATTCACTTTTTTCCCTTAAAAGAGAGAGAGAGAGAGAGAGTAAATGCTATATCTTTCCTCCTCGATATCTTTAAATCTATTTACAGTGAGAAACTTCATCAGATAGCGAGCGTAACCACCGATACTCCTCCCTCACGATCCCGCACATTGTAGTGAGAATAAAAAAGATTGGAAGCGAAACAATGTACATTGTCGTTATAGCCGTGACAAAGAAAAAGCGGGTAAACAAATAAGTTAAGAATAGATGGAATCGTAGAAAGGCGCTTTTACTTACTGTAATACGATGTATGTATTTGATCAGTCTACTCTTCCCCTACCGTAATAATTTGTATATATATTATATACCTATACATGTCTGCATTCTTTTTTTAATAATTTGTACTTGTCTTTAACCTTTTATTATTTCATGTTCATTTCACGAGCATTTGTGTTGCATGAAACTTTGCGTACAAGAAATAAATACCTTTGTATTCAAAATTATATCAATTCATCTTCAATAACGTGCACTACACTAATCCTAAAAGTATAAGCAGTTTAAACTAGCGGTCTGAGGAAGATTTGGAGTATAGTATGTGTAATTCTTGTGGAAGAAGTTGACGTACCAACGAACTTACAAGTCTTAAAGTTATGATTTGGCTAATCTCCTACCAAAAAAATATTCTTCTAATGCCCATTTTTACCGCTATTACTTACAATAAAGCTTTTTTAATGTTGAAAAAGCATCGTTTTATAGCAATGATGATAAATATTAGTTATCAGTAAAAACGATTTTTATTAATATTATATAACACACCGCTGCTACTGGACTGTACTTACGGTGCTACATGTAATTACAAATAAAATAATTTTCATATACCTATTAGAGATTTAGTATAACTTATTGTTAGATTGGAGTAGGGGCGACAAAATAAAAGTTTGCCTAGGGCGCCAGAATGTCTTGCGCCGGCCCTGGTTATACACAACTGGGAAAAATGCGACAATTTTATTGAGACGAGGCGTGAAAAATATAATTATACACGCGATCCTGAATTTGATGCCCACCGAACATTGCGTATGCACGTGACATGAGAAGGCCTTTTCGAAGACGTGATTTTTCCACGTATGTATGTTATTAGATTTGTGCGACACGATTTTGACCAACGCGATCTTTTTTCTTGAACTCTCGTTGCGATAAGGACCTCTGTAAACGCAAAGGGAAATTAATTAAAATGAAAGCACCGACGAAAGAAGAGAATAAAAAGTATCGTAGAATGAGCAGAATCACCAGAAAATTTAGTATGATATTTAAATTATATTAAGTGGAAACGAGCAATTTCTTTCAATTTGCTCTTTATAAGAATTTAAAAATTAAAAATTGACTTCTGTCTTTGTTATAGAACGATGGGGGAAAGATATATAAGAAATACTTAATTCCTGCTAGCATTATACATTATCGAAAAGTTTTGCACCCGTATATCGAAAGTTTCCTCTTGACATCATACGAAAGTTTTAAGTTTTCAAAAAATGATCCGCCAGCATAGTAATTCGAACTAAGAGGAAATTCTAGTTAGTGGAAACTGGTGACCACGAAATGAATATCGACCAAATATCTAATAAAAATATGAAAATATATATAACTAATAAATCCGAATAAGAAAAAGTTTGATCAAAAAACATAAGATAAAGTATGAAACGATTGTGTTGTAAAACAAAAATATATTCAGAGGGAAGCATTTGAAAAAGGAATAACAAAGTATCAGTATCTGTAAAGAATGACAGAGATAATATGGGAATATATCCTTATTATAATAAAAGTCTTTGTACGTCATTCTGTCACGTTGTTGTCTTTAAGGGAAACCACAATATTGCTATCTTCATGAGATTGTATACCTAAGTGGATTTGAATATAAGATAGGGTTACATGCATACCCAAATTACTAATTTGTGGCCTGGAATTCTATTCCTTTAGCTGTGAATATTAAATGTACTCTTTAATGAGTGTAATTGTGCATTCTTTAGACGCACCTCACCAGTATAGTTATTGGCGTAGGTTTTAACGAAAGAAATCACCGATGTATTTGCATCTAAATTAAATTAAAAAATTCTGCCTTGAATATTCTTTTATTTCATTTTATAACTATTTTAGTAGCCTGTTTATATATGTTGCAGTTCGACACAAACTATCGGTATAGGACAGCTATCAAGTCTAATTTATTTTTATTGTTGAAATTTTACAAACGATTTCATCGGTCACCTTTCTTGAATAACAACATCTATTTATAAAATGATTTTATTTCATTGAGAGAGTATAAGTTACACAGGATCGTTTATTTATTATGTCTATACCAAGATTGAAAATTCCGTGCATTAAAGTAAACAATAAAATCACGAAGTTTTGCAGAGAAAACTTAAATACATCTGGTATTAAGTATACTTATTAATTTAAGTGAAAAACCATACTTTTATTTCAATTTATTACAATTAGAAACTTTGATTAATCACCTTTGGGCATCTTGTACATTATTGCTGTGTATGTATGTACACAGGAACATACAGACACACACATACTGCAGTGTATACTTTATGTATGACCATGTATGACATGTCTGCGATAAAAATAACAGGATTACTACAGAAACGGGAAAACAACATGGACTCAATGTATAAACGAATGTTGCGGAGAGTAAGCAGAGATAACATAAAGAAGCCCAGAAGACGCGCGAAAGAAGAAAGAAAGATCGATAAAAAGGAAACGAGGCATAGAAGATGCAGATAAAAAGCGACGACGAGTGAGGAATGGAAGAATAGGTCGAGATGAGATTGGAAGAAAAGAAGCAAGGGGAAAGAGACGGAAAAGGAAAAGTTTCGAAAACGAAAGAGGAAAAATCCAACTAAAACGTTACACGGAACGAGAACACATAAAGAGAGACAGATAACGAGTGAGGGAAGAATTGCAGAGAAAATTACATTACAGACCCTTTTTTTCACTGACTGCTATTTTTCCATAGGAATAAAGAATCGCAGATACGGTGTATTGGTGGTTGCCTACATATACGCAGTATAGTGAAAGTATTGTTTTCATGAAAAAAATCGACTTCGAGATTTCAACGGAAATACACGTTTTGAGGTCCCTAGAACACGTTTAGACTATTTTCGGAATTATGTCTGTGTGTATGTGATTGTGGGCGCTCTAACTCGAAAAGTACTTTCCATATCGTTACCAAATGTCATATATAACACTTTGGTATGAGCACAAAGACCTGAGTAGTTTTTGGACAATACCGGTTAACCGGAAGTCGAGGTTTATTAGAAACCCTATTCGGCTTTTTCGATATTTTTCCGTTAAAACATCATGATTGTACCTATATACAAATCGTTACAAATATTATAGAGAATGTAATTTCCTACAACTTTTATTTGAAACAATTTTCCATAGCAGTTATGGTTTAGGATTTCGGTTTCCGTCAAATATCTCCTTAAAAACGTCGTTGTTGGTAATCTTTCTAAGGACCAAAGTTGTAGAGCAGTGGTCGGCAACCCCTTAAGCTTTGAGGGCGCAACTTAAACTATTGTGAACGTGAAGGGCGCATAGAGCAACAAGAGTAGATATGTACCAATACTTATTAAAACAATGAGTATACAGGAAAAACAATTAAATAATTTATTAAAATAAATATGAAAAATAAATCAATGTGAACTTTGGCACAGTATATCTTCAGTCAACTTGTTATAATTTGGCACATAACTCGAGTTTCCTGTTCTTAGGCAGTTGTCTAAATTGTAAACGGTGAGCCTGAATCTGTACTTGGATTTCAAATATTTCATGCTTGAAAAAATGAACTCGCAAGAGTATCTTGAAGCACAGCTAGAATATATTATTATGGCACATTTTCTTAAAAGGGGATAGCGATGTTCATCAACTAAACTCCAAAAGTTTTCATCACTATGATGTGACTTTAAAATAATATCATTCTGTATATTTATCATTTCAATTCTAAGTCTTCGGTGTTAATGATATTAAAGTACGTTGCAATGGTAACAAACACATCATTATCCGTAAAATTGAACGGACTAACAAAGAATGTGAAAATGGGTTCCAACTCAGAAAACTGACGGAACCTAGAATTAAACTCGTTCAAAAGTGTTTCAATGTGTTGGGAGAATGGTGCAGCGGTAACATTTTTATCAGACAGGCTTTCAATAATATTTTTAAAATTAGGAAAATGTGATAATGAATTTCTCGCTATCTGAGACTTCCACAGTGCTAATTTACATTTGAATGCATTTACTGCACTTGTCATTTTCGCAATATTATGATTTTCTTCCTGTATCTCCAAATTCAGTTCGTTCAATTTTACAGTTATATCAGCAAATCCATCAAGCAAGCGTTGTCATCCAACTGTTTATAATATTCATTCCTTGACGTGAGAAATTCCTTTACCTCCTTTATGAGATTTAGAAACCTCACTGGTATTTTTCCCCTGCTGAGCCATCTCACTTCGGTATGTAAAAGGAGATCACTGAATTCGGCATCTTGCAAAAACAGTTTAAAGAATCGGTGTTGCATTGCTACGGCTCTTATAGAATTTAAGATTTTTGTTACAGTTTTCATAGCATGTTGAAAATGAAGAACGTGCATAATATTTCCTGACGTATAATGCAGTGATAAGAAACAAATTTTGGAAACACAGGGTCCTCTTTACATAGCGCAATTAATCCATTTTTGCCACCTGCCATTGCAGGTGCACCATCTGTTGTAATTGCGGTCAACTTCTGTAATGCTATGAAATTACTTTCGTCGAAATATTATTTGAAGGTTGAAAAAATATCTTCGCCTCCTGTTCGTCCTTTTCGAGAAAGAATTTTAAGAAATTTTTCTTTGGCAGAAAAATCATTAAACACCATCTTCAAAACCATAGCTAATTTAGAAACGTCTAATATGTCTGTTGACTCATCCAGTTGTAACGAGAAGAAAATATATTTTTGTAAGTCACTTGCCAACTCCGATTTCATAGTAGTTGCAAGAACTTCGATTCTTCTTGTAACTGTACTTGCCGATAACTGAATCGTGTTTATCGCTGAAGAGATTTCATTTTTATTTCTAAAATCTTCGAAAAGTGAGTCAGCAACTGTTAACATGGCTTCTTCTACAATCAAGCCATCTTCAAAAGGTTTTTTCTTCTTGCCCAACAAATACGAAATTTTAAATGAGCTCTTTTTGATTGTTGAACTGGTATAGTAAAATGCTTTGCTGTTTAGTGAAAATACATTTTATATCAGAAATTTTCTTTTTACTGATCTTAGAGTTTACCGGAAAACTAGTATTAAAATTACCGTGGACCGTATTGAAGTGTCTTTCAAAATTACTTTTCTTTGGAAGCGCGACACTAACATTGCACAATAAACAAACACGCTTTCCTTTAAAATAAGTAAAACAGAATTCTTCTTCGCAATCAGCATTGTAACTGTATGTGCTCAAGTTATATGGTAGGTTGTTCGTTCCATAGTTCTATTTATTTATTTATTTATATTTATTTATACTTATTGTTTTTCTGAGAGTTTTCCATGTCTGTTTATTTTGTTCTCTTTTCGGACGGCGGGCGACTGGTAAATGCTTTGCGGGCGCCATGGCGCCCGTGATCGTCGCGTTGCCGACCTCTGTTGTAGAGAATAATATTTCTTCCAAGTTTTGTTTGAAACAAATTTTCGTAGAACCTTCTATTTCGGAGATATTTAACTTATTCGTAAATTTCCAGTATACAGCGCCGCCAACCAGCGGTGAATTCCGTAAACATATTCAACGTATAATTTAAGGAAATAAGGACGACTATTCTTCTACGATACGAAACAATAATTTTGCCTTATAATCCTATTCATAATAATTTAAATATCTATACCCCAAATGTGGAGAAAGTCATGTGTTGGCCACATCAGATCTTTTTCGATTACTACTCCTCAGCAGCTGATTTTAGATCCACTAAATTTTTACCACGTGTATCTCACATATGTACCGACCAATCATGAAAATATAGCTTCTCCAAGTTGCAGGATTCAAGAGATATCGCCCGTGCAGATGGGCGGACAGGCAAACCGAACACACGAGTATTTTTCGTAGAAAAAATGCGCTAAAATGCTTGAAAGACGTGTGACGAGAGATGCAGAAGAACCGACGGAAAAATATGCAGAAACATTTCGCCGCGTGGGGAAGAAACCGTAAAAGTGTGGAAACTCAGAATCCGAACGAACGGATAAAGAGTGCGAAGAAAGAAAGGAGCACGCGGGAGGAATAAAACTGTAGACGGATGAACAGAGGAGCGGAAAAAATAAAATGGCGTGGAAAATAAAAAAAAGAGACTTTCGGGAAATAATATGACAGGAGGAAAAAGAAGAAAGGGACAAAAAAAATCTGGCTCGGAGGACGAACTAAAAAAAAGATAATATAAAGGAACACAAAGAAAACCCGCGGCGGGTGAATAATAGTGGTCTTGGAAGGGGAAGGGAAAAAGGAGAAATATCGATACATGTGGATGAGAGGGGTCGCATATAAGGATAAGGAACAAAGAATGGAGAAAAAAGAGAAGAAGAAATAAAAACTGCAGGAAAAATGTAATAGGAAAATACAAATGAGAGGATGAGAGAGAGAGAGAAACGAAAAATGAGACCGAAAAAACCCGGATCAGGGAAAAATGTTTCGTGGAAATCCTTAGTGGGTGAAATATCGTGGGATTAATATACGCGCGAGGGGATCTATTGGAAGCTAAGCAAGGACGGGGAAAGGGATGGATTCGATTTTGAGAGCTCCTGGAGTGCTGTACGAAAGGAGGGGGGGAGAGTTTAAAACTGAGAAAGATCCCTGATATTGCCTGAGAGATGAATACCCCAGTGACTGAGAGAGATATAAATCGGGAAGGGGTATTTCCTTTATTGCGATTCGGAGTGTGTTTGAAAAGGGTGATGATCTTCTCCTCCTCCCACTGCTCCCCACGTGCCCCATTTATGAGGCGAAAACACACGCACAGAGGCGCACACACACACACACATCGAACTTGCATATATATACACGTCGACCCAAAAATAAAGCTTTATTTTTAAGGGAGAAAACGGAGGGGCATGAAATGGACCGTAGGGAACTCGATCCAAAACCACTCCGAAATTATAGTCTGTTCACTATGTAAAGTCTCTTGGCCTTCATAGAGCAAGTAGCCAATCATGAACGTTTCCCCTTCCATCGCCCCTCACAACTTTCGCGCGGGAGGACAGATACCCAATCACGAACAGCAACAGCAAGGAAACGGCGGTGGAAATGGCAACGCAGACCGATGTGAACCCTTCGAAATCAAGAGTAACACTAACAATAAGTTCCCCCCCCCCCCCCCCCACTACCTTCCCAAACGAACCGTCTCCTATTGGCTGCTGCTAAGTGGCGCCTTCAAGGCCAAGAGACTTTAGATAGTGAACAGACTATAAAAGGAAAACAAAAAGAAATCGTTTTGTCATTTCACGGACTTTTCTTAATGTCTTCCTCTCTATCTCTCTCTCTCCACTCATTTCTCCATACTTCCAACCTCCTCTTCTTTATCTCCCTTTCATCATTCCTTTTCCGTTTATCTCTACCTACTTCGCCTTTTTTGCACTTTTCCTCTGTGCCTCTCTCGCTCTCCACTCATCACTACTCCGAAAACACCATTTCTCCTTTCCTCTTTCCTCCACAATACCTTCCCCATCTCTCTCACTCTCTTTCCTCACTCTCTATTTCCTCCCTCTCTCTCTCCCCCCCTTCTCGTTTCCCCATCTTAACTCCCGATTTCTTCTCCCAACTTCTCGCTTTCGTTCTCCATCCTCCATCTCTTTCCCTCGCTATTCCTCATTCTCCATTTCTCTCATTCTCTTTCGCTCATCTACTTCTTTTGTCTCTGGATTTCTCCTCTCTCCTTCGTTCTCTCTCTCCCTCTAGTTCATCTATCCCTTTTCCTCTACCCCACGCCATGTATACACAAGTATACAAACATTTATTTCTCTGGTTTTAGATGTTATTTCGTCAATTAATATTGTAAATTTAGAAATTTTTTCTATACATAATGAGCATCTCAAGTGCCTTTATCCTTCTGATATCAATTTATTCTGGGTATATTAAATTATGTAATCAGTGAATCAACCTTATCTAAATATAAACAAATTGGAAATGGCTAGGTGAAAGATGGGGGATACTTGTCCTATCTATCAATAAAAATATTTTTCTTTCTTTTTCTTTATATATCTGAAATTCTCCTTCCTTTTCCTTCTCCTCTTTAACCCAGTAATATTCCCATCTGCCTCTCTCACCTCCATTCTTGACATTTTCCCCATTATTACACCCTCTCGATCTCCATTTCTCTCTCACTTCCTTTCTCTCACACACACTCCTTATCTCTCTCTTCCTACCTCAATTTCTCCTCTTCCCTCTCACTCAATCTTTCAGCCTTCTACACTACACCTCACACACACACACACCCTCTCTCTCTCATCCTACCTCTCCTCCTGAAATCCCACGTCCCTTTTTGGCAGCGGTGGTGCGAATGGACCGAGGAAGGGGATGGGTCGTCCATCATTTATACCCTCACCCAGGCGATATGAGGAAGGAAGACGAGCGAGCGAGAAAGGGTGGGAGAGGGATAGACGGGTTTTACGGAGCAAGGAAATTAATCGACTATGAATTTTTTCACTTCTTTTTCTCCGTTTATTATTTTTTTATTCCTGGAGCCGTTTGAGATCTTTTTTTATCCATCTCTCCCCTGTTCGTATCGCTACGCTGAGTGTTCGGAGATGGAGAGAGAGAGAAAGAGTGCGTGTGAGAGACAGAGAGAAGGGAGAGGAAGGAGTTGAGCGAGCGTTAAAGATTAGGTGGTAACCAAGGGCCGTGTTGGGAAAATTTCTATCAAACCTTTATGTTTTTTTCTCTTGTCGATGAGGCTTCGCCCTTGAAAAGGGGAGAAACGTTTCCTCTCTTCTCTCAAGTTCTTATCTTTTTCGAAATAAAAAGACGAATTGATTTTTTTTTACTCGTTCTCGATCTCAAAATATCCAACGAATCGGAAAACTGCGGAGAGGTTGTCATTAATAAACCGCGGAAATAAGTAGGCGTTCGTGTAATTCCGTTCTTCGGTAACGCGTTCGGAATGCATTAATTTCATGGGTGCATTACGGTGTTATATTATGAAAACTATTCGTTTGGCGAATTCCGCTTGCCTTCATTAAACAGGCGTTCAAAGTTATTTTAATTAGAGTAAAAGTAGGTTTCTCAAACGATTAAACAAGAGTGACACTTATTTACTGATAAATTGTAATTATTTGCAGCTCTGAATTGGTCACGTAAGGAAGCCTCGCAAGTATATATCGAAGTACGAGAACTTCCGAATAACAGATCATATTATAACTTCGTTGTGAAGATGGTGAAATACATCCCTAATACGTTTACACGGTTATTTTTCCTGCCACAAAAAATATAACAAATTTAATATGGAAAGTTAGAATTTTTTTCAAACAAACACTTAACGTTAATAAAGTTATATCTTGATTAATATTTCATCCTATCGTAAAATAATTTAAACGGCCTTCTGATTAAATTATATAGTAAGTAATAAAATATTAAAAACGTCCCGCTTCCTACATAGCCAGAATGTATAAAATGTTCCATTTTGTGCAAATTTTTTTATACGATAAAATGAACAAACATTTTTGTCCGAAAATATGGGTATATTTGGTATATTTTGTCCACAGTTGTAAAATTTTAAAAAGCGGAGGTATTTTCGTATTTTTTGTCTTTCCAATAACGTGTATACAAAACCCCGAAAAGGGGCAACAAATGGGGAGCCACTTTTATTATTTAGAGTAACATTAAAGTTTAAGAACTTAATTCAAAATATTATATACTGACGCTAATAAATAGCTTCGAATTTGGATCATATTTAAGCGTATCCCATGAATAATACAGGGGAGCTCCCATTGAGCAATGAATTTCGCGTGATTAAATCTCGCGATACTTAAACCTACCTTTATCTCGTGAATTACGGTTTAGCAGGGCACCGTAATCCCTCGGACCATTATTCGGAACGTTATAATAGAACACCCGGACCGTTAATTATTTTAGTACCGGTCGATTTGCCAGAGGGCAAAAGGAACCACAAAAAAAAGAAGAATAAAATTGTTTACTCGCGAGCGAGAGAGGAAAGTAAAAACCATTTCCGAGCCTTGAAATTTTAACGACACGGTTCGTATTGCTTAAAAATTCAAAATAAAAAAAACATTCCGTTTTGTTATGTCGGTTTTCCCTTCAAGCCCGCAACTCGACAAAAAAAAAATAGTGGCGTCGAACACGAAATTATTTTTTATATTTTCTGACGTTTTAGTTACCACGAGGCGCCTTGAGGATTCGTCAACGACTTTCCTTCCGCCATCGAACGAAGAAAATTCGACGAAGGGAGGTGAGGAGGCTGGAGGAAGCACGCTCATCTCCGCCCCTTTTAGGTGTCTTGGGTCTCGCGCGTTTTCAACTGTTTGGATGAATTGACGTCGGAATACACGGTGCGCGGCATACATCTGCCGGAGATGGCTCCGAGCTGGAAACCAATTACGGTTCATTTCCATTGACTCGGTGGCATGAGGATTCTCACCGCTGAAACGCGTCGCTCATCTCTCGACTGCGAGATTCTGGAGGCGGGTCACTGTTTACGTCGACGGAGCTCTTTTAAAAATGTTCGGTTTGGCGGAAAACGCAGGAGCTAAATTAGGATTTCTAAAATCTCGTACAGGTCTATCAACGAACAAGATATTTTATTATGATTTTAAGTCTACTAAGTTTTAATGGATAGCGCGTTGAATGTATTTTTTAAAATTCAGTCGCATGACGGACTCCCTCATTAATCTAGAGCTGCGTAGTCCAACTCCTTCAACCACTCGTGGCACATCAGTATGTCTAAAGACGTGTTATATAAAAAATTTGAAGGAAAAGGAGAAAAAGGAAGGAAAAGGTTGCAGCTGATAGACGACCTTATAGGGAAAGAGAAGAAGATTGTGGAAATCAGGAGTATGTAGAGAACCAGGCTTAACCGTGAATAATCACGAACTAGTCTAGGGACAGCCTACAAATGATAATTTCTTTGGGCTGGATTGTGTTTCTGAAAAGTTTCTCCCATCATTCAAGAGATCGATGAAAGAAAACGTATATAATTGTGTCTCTCTTGTGCTGACGAAGGGATCATCCCGAAAGCTCCAATAACTTCTACAAATGTCTCTCTCCAACACCCCCGCGGCTCTCCTTCCGGTAAGTGCTCACTGGGTTTCCTTCAACACCTAGCTGCCCTAAATATATATATAATAGTTCATACTGAACAATGCAGCCCAAAACTCTTTTTAAAAGTTTTATAATTTTTATAGATATTTCATAAATTTGTATATATTGATTATAACCTGAGATATTGTATTATCCCTGCAAAACGAATAGCGCCGGTATCATAATATACGAGACTAGCAGAAATTGCCGGCGTAGCTCGGGGAAATTTGGTTCAAATCCGATCGGAATTCTAGATGATACATGGTATTTAAGAATTCACTCGGCTGCCATTTTTAATAAAACGGGCAGAGAGAAACAAAAACCACGTATGAATTATTTCTGGGAGCCCCTCACAATCGCCCCTAATTTGATTCAAATCAATAGTATGACTTGGGAAAATACGCGTAGTTTAATGATTAAATCGACCGACATTCTGAATGAAGCGGACATACAAACACTAAAACCAGGCGTCGACATTCCCCTTAGTGCCCCCTACTATCTTGCCAAATTTGGTTGGATTCGGTTGATTGTGGGCGTGCATGGGCTGCCATTAGCATTAGCATATAAAGTTATTTTGCTTTTTGTACAATTAATATAAAACATTTGGGATTAAAAAGTAGTCTACGGCCTTTCTATTTGTGAAGAAAGTACCTAACTGTTGAAAGTTTGATTACTCTAACTTTAACGGTGCGGAAATGTATAGATGCACAAATAAACAAACTTTTATAAATATATAGGAGATAGGTACTAAATCCAGAAATGCTAAATGTAAATGATGCCTTGAAGCAATATTGCATAATTTTTGGGATAGCTCAGCAATGACAATAATTGAGGGGTGTGAGGCAAAAAGATGGGAACCCACAAAATTATCTATTTGTAGTTAGGTTGCGTACAGAAAAGAAAAAACTTCAATTATTATTTTGGAAATTTGTTTACCATTTGTTGTAGTTCATATTTTGTAACTTGCGTTTATTTATGATTTCTCTTACGGGTGCCTCCCCCCCTCCCCTTGGTCTGATTTTGCTCATCTACAAACTTGATCTTATACTTGTATTGAAAGTGACAAATATAAAATTTGAACTTCCTAAGTTAATTTACTCGATGCCCCACAAACCCTCACTTAAATTTTTTTTGAGACACACCACATAGCCTTTATTTTAAGCTACACCAGTCTAAAGATACGCTGCACGTTACTTAAAAATTCGACCAGCCGTTTTTGCGTGATGCGGTAACAAACAAACAAACAAACAGACAGACAGATAGACAACAATTGTGCAAACCGATTCAAACGTCTTCTTGTGATGCAAAACACACAAAAAAAGTAAAACCCCGACAAAAAAACAAATGTACAGACAGAGGTTACAATTTTATTTATATAAAACGACAGCTTCACTACAAATAAACTGCATATCAACTAGGAGAGCCATTGTTTCAATTTAAAGCCATATAAAATAAAAAATCCTTCAATTTTAATTTAGAGCATAAATTTTCAAGAGAGTTTTAATCACATGACCGCATAAGACCGGTAGAGCACAATTAAACTGATGCGGCTAGTATAGGAGGCACGGCCACGACACGTCTAGTTAGATATACGTAAACCCCAAACGCACGTATTTTCCGGCTAAACCCACTCAAGCTAATTGATACTCGCGAGCCCAATTAATAGACTGACAGCGGGGACGGGAGGGAAAGAATGGGGAGGCGGAGTTTACACGGGGCTTTTAACGGGTGAACACAATTTGTCCGAGAGGAGATGAAATCGTGCGGGTGTGCCGCCATTTTCGTTCAGGTTCTCCCTTAGCCATCCACTTCGGGAAAAGCGTCACGGGTCGGTTCGAAAATAGGAATACGCGACGATACGGGCGACTGATTTTTAATGTCGCTTCCAATTCGCGTCCTACTTTTCCCGCCGGAGAATATAAAGGGATTGAAGCATATCCGGCGATAAGGTTCATAATTTATCCCGTTTAGCCGCTTGCGGCTTCGGTGGAATGTCTACCGCAATGGAAAAATAAGAAACCGAGGGAGTTTGCGGTCGTTGCTACGGTTAATGCGCTTGGCACGAATCAACCTTTTGTCTAATCCGAGGATAAATAAATCCATTTATTGAGAAAGTTTCTCGAGTTTGATTTTTACTTTTAAGACGTTTATTTGTATTTAATAAAAATTATATAATCGAGGCGTGACGGACGTTTAATATACCACATAATATGGGCCGGAGCATAAGATTTTAGGCCGGTTTCTGATGGAATCTTTGATTCCAACCAGATGACATTTCAATTTAAATAAAAAAATACATATAAGTATTTGGAATATTTCAACGTCCTTTAGAAATACATACAATAAACATGCACGAAATAATCGAGGATTGTTTATCATTTTCTCAGATCAGTTTTTTGCGATTCTCCGAGAAACAACATTAGCAGCAATTTAAAGCGAAATATTTATGAATTTTTCAAGGTAAACGCCAACGTTATCTGCAGTTCAGATATTCGAAGCTTGGAAGGAAATCAGAATTCGAAGACCTAAACTGGCGTCGACACACAGTGCTGCGACGCATCACCTACGTTCCGCTGTGGATGAGGATTCTGCCAGCTGACGCAATATACGATGGTAATCATGCCCAGAAAAGGATTGTAAAAACCCGGTTAAGCAATGCCTTTTTGGATAGAAGGGGTAACAAATTAAGAAGACACCCATCACGAAACTTTTGCTTGACGTTTTCGACTAGTACGAAAACCGTTCATACCAAGTTCGTCGTCTAGGAGCTTTTATTTCGGACGCTCGTTCGTTCGGAACCGTGGCCTGTTTGACCCAGTCCTCGGGCCGCATTTGACCCGATCCCGCATGCACCCTTTGACCTAGATGTTTACGCAGCGTTTTCCGTCGCGACGGTTTTAGAGCGCGGACCTTCGTTCAGACCCCGACAGACTGCGGTTAATTGCGCAAATGTGCGGTTGCCGTCGGGAGATCAAATGGACCGCAAAAAGCTCTTATCCGACCCGATAATCCGCGAGACGTGAGCAGTTTCGGTATTATGCGCGCTCTTCCCCGGCGTATAAGTCACGAAGATTTTATGGAATTAACCCATCGAAACGAATTCCTGGGGTTGCGTTGACAAAATCGACGCTGTTGCTCCCTTCCGTTTAATCCGTGAAGCTAGTGACAATGCAGTTATCGTTTTGCCGCGATAAATAACTTCTATTTTCTGGTGGCATAAGAAGGCGATTGACTTATTTAAAATAGTTTTTTTTACTCCATCGATTTTTTTGTTCAAAAGCAGTCTAGAGCTAAAAAAGCACATTTTATTTATTTATTTTAAATTTATGATATCATCGCAGTATCTGTGGAATTATATTGATATTTAGCATTGTAAATCCATCTCATCGATGGACAATGTGATGCTATCCCTGTAGCGAAACGGTCTATTTTTAACAGAACCTTTTCGTGGAAGTTACAGTTATTTTTATTTTTCCCGCTACTGATGATAATACATATATGTATCCTACAGTCATATTAAGTCCTATTGTTAATATTTACAATAAATAAAAAAATTCTAGTAATACCGTTACTATTTTACATCTCATGGAACGGAAATAAAAATGATTAATTTTATAGATAAATACTAAGATTAATTTTTACTTTATATTCTCTTAATTAGTCACAGAAGTTCCGGTAAAATAAATCAGAAAACACGGAAAATCAAAATATCTAGCCCCTCTATATGGATCATAATTAGGTACACCTTCTAGGTTCAACAACTTTTGTTGAGTAAATCGCCGCAACACAATTATCGTGATAAGAAGATCATAAATCTCTATTTATTTTTACTGTCTGTGCAGCAATATTTAATCGTAAAAAATTCTAAGGCAACAACATAGCAAGCGTCCACAAATGACTATCAAACATATTGCAAGAAAAAAAGTGATTTTAAAAGTTTAATGAAGCACGACGTAGTAAGCAAGGAGAATCGCGGCAAAGTAAGATATGACTTTCAAACATTAGAAAAGCCTAGAGGCGTAAGATAGCGCAGAGTGAAATGAGTTCGGGAGAAGCTTATCTTATAGCGTAGCGAATGCCTTGAGGCATGCATAACGATTATGGCAGTGTTGAGGAGAACCCTTACATGCGGGATAAATTGACGATAACTACAAATAGGCGGTGGATATTTCATGAACGAAAACGTTGGAACTTTACACCAAATTCTGTCCTAAACTTTACTCTTATTCGTATCGTATAACGTCTCTTATAAGCCTTTTGTCATGTAAAATGAGCTGAATAATACAAACAGAGAGATATAGAAGCATTCACTGCAAACTTATAAATATTATCCACGTTGAAGTTTTGTTCCTATTGTAAATTTCGTTAAAATTTAATTTGACTTATAATAAAAAGAATACTTAAAATATGATTGAAGTTCTTGAAATTTTCAAGCTCTTAAATGAGAATCACAACAAAAATGAATCAATGGCAATGTACAGGGAGGATAATTGAAAAAGATGTGGCTGCTGAAAATGTAAATATGTATATGTAATGATAAAATAAGACAATTTTCATCAAAGTTTGATTTGAAGTGATTCCAGCGAAATGATTGTTACTGGGTTAAACACTACGGAGAAAATTAATTTAAAAATAAGTATACACAACTTTAACTAAGCTTTTGTCTGAAATTTTAAATTCGAACTAAAACTCTAAAAAGACAAAAAACTTTTGATAATGTTTTTCCACCAATTATGCTTCGTTTACTCTTTACTCAAGAGTCTGACAAAATCTCAAGATAATTCTTACCGATCTTGCCAAACATTTTGCTTCTAGTGGCTAAAACACTAAAAATTTAATTTGATTGTTGAATTTTCCCATCCACGATCTTTTAAAATGAGCGAGATTACACAGCAAATAAAACGACGCCTTCACAGCGCAAACGATTACCACGCTAAAATTAATCATGCCAGACTATTGAAGCGAGGATCAAAAGACAAAGGCTTTTCATCGGGTACAAATTGCTTAAAACGATTACCTTACAATATTCTGTTTATATTGTTTCAATTAACCAATTAAAAAACATCTTTTGATCTTGAACTCTAATATCAATTTTGTGACTTGTCTCATTAGAACGCTTTTAACGACTAAACCGTTCGAAAGCAATTAAAAATTAACTTGAAAGATATTCTTTTTAAAAAAATACTTTCCATATTGTTGTAAAAACATTTCGTAATTCATTAATTTAATAATTTATTTACACTTAATTAGAATTAAAATTTAAAACTATAAATTAATTAGAGACAGACCGTTAAACTTTTAAAAAATCTTCAAAGACCAATCGAAAATTAATTGCGAAATAAATTTCGAGCTTCCTCTGGAAAAAATAAAATAAAAACGTTTTGAAAGGCATCCTCTATGTTAACGCACTGAGAATGAAAAATTAAAAAAACTCTAGCATAAGGTGCTTCGATTTAGGATTCCATACATTTTCTAATCGTATGAGTTTCAATTTTGTGATTCACTAGCGACCGAACCTAAACATACATGTTTCTAGCAAATTTTCATTTCCATGATGTATCAAGCGTGCCATCAAACTTTCAAACTTTAGTAAATTCCAAAATTGAACCCCGTACGATTAGAAAATTTACTGCGCCTCAAAATCGACGAACTTCCTGATGGAACATTTCTTGAATTTTCGTCTTAATAATGTGTAAATTGAATTAAGAGTTTGTTCGTCAAACAGTCGCGCTGTCATCTCTTGTCGACTTCTGTATAATTAAAGTTTTAAAAAAATTCATATATATATATGTGTGTGAGAATGAAGTTAACATGAAATTTATTACAAGTCACTATTTAGGGCCAAAAGCTAAATAGTTTCTGGATTTTTCAATCGTTTGTTAACAGGTATCACGAACATCACGATGCCTATTTAAGAAAGGTTGATATACGTTACCGGTCCCAAAAAAAAAAAAAACACAAACCCATTCGCGTTTGTTCCACGAAAAACAAAGAACCCGCTCCAATTAAAAACAATTCGTGTAACGGAGGAAACGCACGCAATTTCCGCCGCAATTAAGCTGGAATGCCCGAGATGAAAAAGAAAAAAAAACAAAACAGAATCGAGTTTTTTTCTCTCTTTCAATACCGCGGGTTCTCGCTTTGATGAGAGGAAGAGTTGATTTTATTAACGCTTAAAGAACGGATGAAACGGATTATAAGAGAAATTGAAGGCGGGAGAAATGAAATTGATGGAATCGATTCGTAGAAAAAAGGAAAGGTACGCCACTCCAAAAAAGCCTCGGGAATCGGATGAATTCCAGCCTCCTCTATGCACTTTAAAAGAAAAGAAAACAAAACGATGGAGAAACGGGCACAAAAAAAAACAAAGGAAATTCGGATTTTCGGGCAGATGAGAGAACGAATGGTTTCCATTTTCTTGTTTTCTTTCCCTCCTAAAGATACGGAAGGGCTTACGAAGGCGAGGTACGGCAGCGACTGGCGTGGAATGAAAACACCAGAAGGGTTTTCTTTGAGGGTGTCGATATATATGTGACGTTTAAAGGCGCTCGCTGGTATTCTCCGAACAGAATGCATATCGACCTATGAGAGCGAACGTTAAAACTCCCTCGGTGTTGTCGTATGTAGTTGAAATTTGGGTATAACAGGAAAAATAAAAACTAGCATAGAAATAAACGAAGTATTTACACCAGATTCCTTGCAATAAGAAGTTATTATTATTTCTAGACAATATATATATATATACATATATATATATACGCACAAACATACATGCAGAAAATCCCAAACAAAATTGGAGGAAGCAAATATTTTTGTATTTTAATATACCGTATTTACTCGCGTGATTGCCCTCTTTTTCGCACAATCACTGTCACATTAAAACACGGGTGGGGCAATTACGCGGATCATATAAAAATAAAGTCCAGCAATAACGGAAATTAAAAATATTTACTGGTATTTGTCTCTGTAAAAACTTGTATATGAGAACACTATTTAGTTTCTCGAAACCTGAAATGTCTTTCAGTATTTTGGTTTCAACTTAGGTACGCCATATTGCCGGCACAACGCTTCCTACAACCAAGAGAGTATAACGAATACACAAGTTCATAAAATCGTACACCTACACAAAATCCAGACGTAAGAAATTTACCTTTTTATAATAATAACAATAAGTTGACAACCTGGCGACTTGATCCACTACAAAGGCAGGCAAAGACTATTTCAGCACAGAATCGGGTTCGTTCAACGGTCTATTGAGATGGGGGAGGGAAAGTGGAGGGATACTGAACGTAAACAATACAAAGTTATGTAAATGATATCGGTGGCTCCAAAAGCTATAACATTTTTAAATACAGAGTTTGTCAAAGGCTATTTTTTGCACGTAATGAAATCAATCCATCAGTTTGCTGGGAAGGAGAATGGAAGCAAAAGAGACAGCAGCGTAGACAATGATAATCACCGTGTCAAAGTAAAGGAGAGGCAATTACGTAGGTGGTACAAAAAATAATCTTTTATTTCCTCCTCAAAAATCAGGCTGTGGCATTTACGCGAGTAAATACAGTATAGAGTTTTGATATATATATATATATATATTTGGCAGTTTACAATCGCAAAATTAAAAATATTATTGAGTAAACCATTTTTTGCATTTTCATGTCAACTTGTATTTATTTATAATAAAAATATTATAGTAAAAAGAAAAAAAATATCTGAACTTTTAAAAATTCTGGACGCTTCCATTTCATCTATCTAGTCTTTTGCTACCTGCGACTCTTCTTTCAAGAAAGAATTACCTTTTGCTTGACACCAAAATTGAAAATAAAAAAAAACATTTTACTCCATAGCATACAAGATTGGAAACGCAAGTTACGGTACCCGGACGTTTCGCCAATAGACGTTTCGCCGACAGGACGTTTCGCCGACAACACGTTTCGCCGACGGACGTTTCGCAGGCAGGACGATAATATTATTTGTATACCATCCAATTCTTAAATGATTCTTTGCTAGTAATCTGATTAACCGTTCTCGGGAGCAGTTATATTCAAATTACATGAAATGTTTCTTATTTAATTTATGTGTTTATTACAGAATCAACATTCGTCGCTCAATAAATAATTTAATTAAATTGATTCAACAGTGACACAAAATGTTTCATGCTTAATTTAAAGTTTAACGGGTATCTTTACCTTTAAAATATCCTATGCTAATATTTATTAACCGACAGTCGAGTCTAAAAAGAAAAAAGGAAAATTTTAACATAAAATATCGATGAGCCACCGCTGATGTACTACAACGTAGCCATAACACGCATTTTCTATTCCCCAACATTTTTTAACTATTGGAGAAGAATATATTTTCAATTGCGAGTTTCCTGTACAAATGTGCGTAGTGGACTTGCCATGTTACCGAATAGATTCCAAGGAATATAGAAAGATGGTTTCGAAAGCGAAATTGTAAAATTTTGGTAAGGCGAGGAATTAAATATGGGTAAATAGAGGGGGAGAGGATGGCAATTTTTTTGGGAAATATCGGGAGTTATTTTTTATTGCATTTTATATGCTACTTTTTGTCAATCGACCACAGATTGCGGAGGAGTCCGTACGAAGCCGAGAAATGGGATAGGGACTTTAAAAGTATAATTTTTAAAGACTGATATCTCAATGCTCACGTCAGTCGTTCGCGCTGCGATTCCCGCAGATTTTACTGCCAGCGTCGGAGGCATTTTAATCCGATTCGGATTATCCCAGAAATTGGTTAGCAATACGAAATTTTAAAAATACGTTTTCAAGCCATTAACAGCGGTTATTACCGCGATTACTTTCCAAACATCGATGCAGCAAATTTAAAAAATAAAAGGACCTAAATGAAAGTTGCATGTTCTGCTTGTCCTGAAAAAAAAAACGAATGTTTAACTCTTTTTTATTACGTTCGATAGCAAATGGAAAATCAGCCGGGGGCGCTAGTTTCATTCCCCGTGTTCGGTATATGTATCGGTATCGGTATATGTATATTCCTGGAATGAAAGGAATCGATGTTTCCACGAACACGCGCATATTCGTTTTACGGTATCGAACGGATGGAAGCAAATGTTGGAAAATATATGGATGAGACGTAGATGGAGAGAATGCGATGAGCCGTTGCGCAACACTGGCGGTTACGTTGTTGTAAAAAAGCCATATTGGGCAGAACTGCGTAGAAAATTTCATACCTTATAAAAAACATCATTTGCTAGCATGGGATTCAAGGTTTCTCACCTACGATTTTTTAAATGTCCAAATCTGAATTTAATTATTATCATGAATGCGACCTGGTTAATAATGAGCTAGACGGCCATGCGGTAATGTTTATCAGGTATTTAAAATTCATATAAATTATGTAAATTATATAGATACTGTATTATTTACAAAATTACATGAATTTTCAGATTTGTGAATAACCGACAAAAACATTACGCCATTTAAACAAACTGCAAAGGAGAAAGAGTAATATTGGTTTGCCAGATAGGAAACTAAAAAACAAGACACATGTTACACGCAGAAAATATTGATCATTTTCTATATATTTAGCCTTGAAGAGATCCACGTTGGAAAAGAGAGAGGCGATCGCAGGTAAACTGTTCCAATATTCTAATTCCCAAGTTATGCGCATTAATGTTTTCCGCAGATCCATATCCTAGCGATTCTATTTTATGGATATGATTCCGACGTCCATTTTAACATATAAATCCTTCCGTTGGCGCACCTAGCCATTATAAATTCCATCTGAACTCATTCTTTTCCGAGTGTTATTTTGTGACGCCCAATCTAATCATCCTACACGTTGTTTAGGTGCCACATTTATTTAAGTGTGGATAATTGTACCTGCGGTAGACGAGGCCCTACCGTGCAACGTTTTATTGGATAATATTTATAGAAATGTACGCTACTAGCAGAATTTCCCGTTGAATTTCAACGGATTTAGTGAAGCTACTACAGCACAACATAAAACTCTTTCAAATATGTAGTAGATACTTTTTACCTTACAATTAGCTTTTCTTAACAATTAATCATATTTGCTTGTAACAATCCGTTTCCGAACGTACTGCATTCAAATATAACGATAATTGTATTTCCTATCATATGTATATATCACTTTCGCCAAATCCAGCTTCACTTCTTGTGTAATTATGCCTATGAAATGTTTACATTTATGTCTTGTAAGCAAGAAACCCGTACAGTTGTCCATGATTGAACACTGATTCCGGTAAATGTACACCAGATACGTGAGCTTATTTACGTTAATAAACATTATAATGTAGAATATAATGATTTTACTTAAAAAAATGTAAGATTCCAGTATTCAATAGACGAAAGAAGGTTCAATTACTTTCATCAATAAACGCTTCCTGAATAATAATCAGTATCTATTTACGTTGCTATCCATAAACATCGATCGTTTCGTTGCTTAAACAAAAGTGAGAATCGAATAACGCTAAACTTTCGTCTAATTATAAGCTTCACTGAAGCTAATTGAAACGGAGGTAACAATGACGGCCGCCTTGGCAACGCCCGGAAAGAGCCCGAAAAATCAACAAAATTTCGAAACAAATTGCGTATTTCTGAAAACTTCGTCCGTGTAAAATGTAAACTTCGCAGGAATAAGATAGTATAGAGTTTTATTCGTCGAATAAAGCAAAAACGAAAAACATCGGTCCATATTTACGTATTTTAACGCTTGAAGGAAGAATACCTTGCTAGTTAAGAAATGGATTCATACGTGTTATCTTATGGGGAAATTTTAATCCTCTATATTGGCAGCACTGATTAATCCTGGTTGACCAAACCTTGACAAATCATTACGTTAGGATGTAAGGAAGAATCCTACCAAATTTGGTTATTCTAGCTTTTATCGTTTAGGAGGAGTTCCATGAACAAACACATAAACCAACAAATACACAAACCAACAAACACAAGCTTCAAAATATATTATAGTAGATTATTATTATCATTATTTATATAAGTTAGTATGTTTATAGCGCATGATAGACTTGCAGAAAGTAAAGTTAAACAAGTTAAAAAAACAAAGTGCATATGCAAAATGCGAAGCATCGAACGCTAAAGGAAGGAAATAATATTTTCATTGACATATACATATATGAATGAAATCAACTCTTATAAGGTCTAAAAAAATAAGAGAAGGCTTCTCTCTCTCTCTCTGCATATAAATCTCTTTATAGAATAAATATTTTGCGAACTCAAAATATATGAAATGATGCAGAATGTGACAGTCTCTGAAATTTCCTTTCTCGGCCAAAAATCAGAGGAAAAAAAGAGAGCTTCCATTGTTGGGTTCAACAATGAAAGCAGCGTAACATTTCGGAATCCGCCGGAGCGGCTCCAAAAAATGAGGAAAAATGCGGTGACCAATGCAACGGAGTAGTGTCATCCAAATGCGTGTGTGTGTGTCCCACATAGAAGGGTATAATCTGGTCGCGATGCGGCATAGGGCGGATTCGAACGGGATGGTATCCGCGGTTAACTTTACTCCTCTAATAAATATCCCGATGTTAATCCCATCGAAAGCATAGTGAAATTCCTATTTCCGAGATCTTTCGTTTGCCGCACAACGACAAAGTTACGATTTCTGCTGAAATTTGCATTAAGCTTCGTTAAAAAAATAAATAAATCGCTTTCAAGGTTTTATTTAGGTAGTTAGAGCGTAAATGGTAATATCGATATTTATAAGGGAAAGAAATTGTGGTCGCATTCGTATGTTAGAGCAATACTTCTTTAAATGATTTTTTTCGTGTTTTCAATGCAATTTTGGCTCTGAGATTTTTACAAACGTCAAAATTACGTATATTCTTGCAATGCACAGATTTAGATTAATTATTTTGGAACTAATAATTCGTACAAAAGATTTTCAAATAACTTCGTTAGGATCGATTTTCACATATTTTAAATAAATATTAAGTATAAAAATTGTATACGTCGTAACGAATGCTCTTATGTCCAAAGAGTAATCTCCCCTAAGTATGTCAGGAATTTGATGGCAACCTTATATTCTGTCACCATATTACACTTAAAGACCGTGCTAGTTCTATTTACCCTAAATTTGAAAACATCAAGCTATTTGGTGATTATACGTTTCTATGGCTCTGTCCGCATCGAGAATGCCTAATTGCACATTTCCTTTATTTATTTCTCTATTAAGGGAAATTGGCGAATCGTGTTTTTATTCAAAATCTCAATTTTTTAGCTATAAAAATTATTTTGGTCATTACTTATATTCTCTATTTGTTAGTGTAGCTGTCGAATTCGATCGATAAACAACTTTCAATTTATTCGTCGAATCGATTTTATCGAGATTACATTTTTCCCTTCCAATCATTTTCCCTCTCACAATCAGTTACACGGCTATATCTCCGGAGAGTTTCAAGATTTGTTTTTATTTAATAAGAAATGAAGTTAATTTATGTGAAATATCATTATAAGTTTGCAAATCATCGGAAATATTTTTTATAATACGTCCATTCAATTACTTTACCACCAACAGCAATTTGGTTAAACCGATGAAGCGAAATGCCCATGCACTTCCTGAACAGGAAATGTGGTCGTCGGACTTGGATGCATTTTTCAGTGCAAAGATATCAACTCGAACAAAAATTTCCGAAAGAAAACCCATTTGTCCTCATAGTATATTGATTTTCAATATCCACCAAAATGGAGGGAAAACTAGAGGGGCCTTCGGATAAATGGCGGCCGTCGTAAGTAACGAATCGCCGATTGGTCGTTCTAAAACTCTATAAAAAGGTACGTAATTAATTAATTTCGGATAGGTTTTTTAGGCAAGAATATTTACAAATCTGTCTACCGTGATTTAAACGTGCAGTTACTGCATAAGAAACGCAAGGGACACCAATTCACAAACATTTTCGCTCGAATTTCGAGCTGCAAAAAATCAGGACGCCTTTGAAAACTAATATATAAAAATAACGAAAACGGCTTTGCTGAAATTAATTAAAACAGAGCCTCTGCCACTTGATTTTCCTAATTTTAAGGATGCGAAAAAAAAACGTTACTTCGACGTATTGAAGTCATAAGAAATTTTAGTAGGGATGCGTATAAACGGATGAACGAGAAAACTTAAAATCGAGTGAAAAATGAAGAATTTGATTTGTGAAACGAAATTTAAAAGGTAAAAGCTATTCCTCAAGAGGATTTCCAGTCAACACTTCTACCAAACAACCCCAAATATCGTTCCAAAGTATAGTTAATGTTTTACTAAGAGACACTATAATTTTTCGTGTACCATTTGCAACTTGGCTGAAGGTGAGAACTGACTCAACATACGTTTAATACGAAGATATTGTTTCTCAGAAGAACAATTTACACTTCACTTATCCCTCTCTCTTCAAACAGGCCGGCAGGCGAATAAATCCAGTTTGCCGAGATAGACTGGCAAGCTGCACACCCACATTTGGCAAAGTACCAATTCCTGCGCCACCAAGAGCTACGGCTGCAGCGGGGAATGCACGGTGCTATGATAGAGTCAAATGGCGCAGTTCCCGAAGAGTGCAGATAATGCGATTAAATTAACGGAGAGATTCTCGCTTGCAGGCTAAAAGAACAATACTGCATCGGGTCAAATTTAATTTCATCCTTTCTAAACAAGGGAGTAGTGCAGGAGATGAGTGTCGAAGAACGAATCGACGTTTACATTTCCGATGTCGCAAAAGCGAGGAAATATTTTTAAAAAGTATAAAGGATTTGGGGACAGTTATTGAGCAAGACGAGCGGGGATGGAACATAAAATATCATTATTATATTTCTCAAATGCAACAAGTAATTTGAAATTAAGGGTGACAATGGTATAGCAAACTTAAGTTCTTTCTTATCAATTTAATTTTTCGCTAGCAATACTCAGTTTCTATTATTACCAAAAATTAAAAGGGAACAAATTAATTCCTAACAACTTTTATAATATAAAATCTAAATAAGAAATTTGGCAAGACATCGGGAAAATTAGCTTCTTCAATTGAAGAGAGATGGAATGAATTTTTTTACTATAAACAACGAAAAAAGCTGATTAATAAGCCATGCGTATAAAACAACGTAGATACGATACTTATATTATAGAAGTAATATAAACATTCGCAAAATTAAATGACGTTAAGATTATCGAGATATTCTAAGATTTTTTTCGGAATCAACTATATTTAAATTTAAATTTAAATTTGGCAGGTTACAGAAAGTTCATGTTGGCAACGCTGAATGTCGAACAAATTAAGGAGTAAATTATGGAATCCTGCTCTTCCGCAAGAAGAGAATTGCGGTATTAAAAAAATTCTAACGGAATTGGCATATAATCCTGAATTTTGGAGAATCATGCATCTTATCAATTAAAGACACAACCTTACCCGGAATTCTAAGTAATGTATTCGGAAGAATTACGAAATCACTGCTACCATCTTATGAGAGATATTACTTTCCGAAGTCAGATAAATAAAACGCAGTTACAGCAAATCATGTTTGCTTCTTAAACAATATGGTGAACTCTTATAATACGAAAATTTTCGTTTTTTTCTGTGAAACTAATATTACTATCATTCTCATTGAAAAGGGTTCCATTTTCGAATCATAGGGGTTGCAGGAGTCATCTTTTAAAAGCACAACTGCATATATTACAGCCGTCATTTGAAAAACAAAGGAAAAATTGAATTAGTTTACAACTGAAAATTACCGACATTGCCGTCTTGTTTTTGACATATTTCGGGATGAATTCAGAGATTCACCAACATTGAATTAAATGTTAAAAAAGAAACTACCAAAACGGAAATTAAGATAGCTAGCGGGCGAAACGAGCAATCGACGGGAAACAATTGACTGGTCACGGCCATTCAATGACTGAATTACAATGAAACAATCAAATCCCAAATAAAAATCTAATGCATTTCAACATTTTAAAAAATGTCTATTTTTATTACAAAACATGCTGAAAATGCATAGATGCATGAGCTAACTATTAAAAGCAAAGTCCTTTCCAAAGACCGGATATTGCATCAAACAAAACTAAATAACTCCATGGAAAAAGAAGATTCAAGGCTCAGGTGGATATGAAACGTAAATGCGACCGGAAATGGCAGCAATAACTGACTCACTTTTATCAAATTTTAAGCACAATCGCTCCACTTTATATACAGAGAAATCTGCAGCCCAGAGCAAAAATAATCAAACGAGCCATAACAAAAATTATTACTTAAACAAAACACTCGGCGTAGACGCTAAATTTGCCGGCGAATATCAAAGCGACCCTCGGACTCATGAACGCTACACACGAATGCCTTTCATCTATCAACGCTCCTTCCACTTCGAGCTCAACTGGAATACTCGGCCTTTTCGCGAAAAAAGTGCGATAGACCGGTATCCGACGAAACAAAAAAAAATACTCCGTATTTTCCCCCCGGATGGCCTGATAAAAAAATCATAAAAAGTTCTCCGGAAAAAAAACATTACGACCTCGCTTAATCCTCGGCTATGGATACGAAACTCACCCTATCAGATATCAGAAATCATCCTCGCTCCATGAATGTTGGCGGATATGAGGGTATTCAACGCTTTTTGGGACGCGAGGTGTGCGAATGCATGAGATAGTAGTATAGGGATAGGAAGAGAGATCAAAAGAGAACTAATATTCGAATTGGCGGGGATTTCCTCCCTCTCTCACTCGATCTCTCTCTCTCTCTCTCTCTCTCTCTCTTTCACGTCACACACACCCACACCCACGGAAACGGATCCGCATCTTCCGAACTGTTGCTTCGTGGACGAGATCCCTTGAACCATTTCGGACGGATGAAGGAATGAGGAACGGAGTAGCCCATATATTCATCCCCTACCGTCCATTGGTCACGTGACTAGCGGAGGGACTTAATAGGATTAACCATTTGTCGGAGCTTGGGCGTGAAAAGGAGAGAGGAAGGGAGGGAGAGAGAACGTGAGAGAGGAGGAGAACGAGAAGGGGGAAGGAAGACGACAGGAGAGGGTGGAAAGGCGAAGAGGGAGAAAAGGAACGCGAAAGAGGCGAGGGTGAAAGATAAAGAAAAAACGGCAAGACGGTGAAGAATGGGAGAAAAAGTGAGAGTTGATAACCTCATTGCAAAGACATTGCAAATAAGTTTGTAAAGTGACGGAAGAAGAGGGACCCGCGGGGAGAGGGGTAGAAGGATAGAGAGATAGAAAATGAGGATAAGGGACAGGGAAGGTAGCGGGAAACGGTTGAATAGAAATATTCGGGAAGGTTATTTGATGCTGAAGGAGAATAAAAAGTGTAAGAAAATAGGAGTTAAGTGAAAGATAAAGATAAATAGGAGGGAGGGTGGAGGAGGAGGAAGAGCGAGGTAAATATAGAGAGGAGATTGAAAGAAAGAGAGGGAGGGGAAAAGAGTTATGGAGAAGGAGAAATGAAAAAGAGGAAAGAGGAGACAGACAGAGAGAGACAGATGAGAGGGATATGGACTGGAAGAGAGGAAGAGGGAGAGAGATGAAAGAGAGGGGGAGGAAAAGAGGTAGAGGGGGGGGAAGAAGGAAAGAGATAGATAGAGAGACAGAGAGAGAGAGGAAGGGAGGAGACAGAGAGGGAGGGGAAACAGAAGGGAAGAGTTTAGTCAGGGAGGAGGAGGAATGAGGAGTACCCGGGAACGGGACAAGTTAGCCGCCAATCTGAGGCGTAGTGGGAAGGATTGAATACGCTCCCCCGAGCGCATCATTCGCTGCGTGGCTTGGTACGCTAGCTCGGCTTTAAGTGAGAGAGCTGCGTAAAAAATATTCTGATGGGATGAATAGAAGGACGGAGGAGAGATAGGGAAAGAATGGACAAAGAGAGAATGGTGGGGGAAGGGGGAGGGGATAAAGCGGTTTCTGCATTGCGTGCGACAACAATTCTTGTGTTTTCAAAGTGCATATTTGTGTTTGTGAATTTGTGTCTACGTGTAAGGAGACATTTAGGTCTCGTAGCCGAAAATTATTCTATTCGATTGGTGCTCAAATATAGGTCAAAAAGGATAAAATTCAATAAACAATATTATACGTATGTATGCATGGGATGAATGTTTGTAGTTATTCTTGCCATTTTTTACATTCACGTCGTGTTACCACCAGACTGTTAGGTTGATTGTAACACACGCATGGAATGAAATACTTATGTGCCGGTGAAAGGCAAATTAAATACTGCCATGATTAAACAAAAAAGCCGGTAATTTTATATTATTAATTCATCTTATAGCTAACATATTATTTATACAAAAATTCTCAACAAAAGGAAATTATTCAGGTTGGCCAATGAGAAGGTTATGTAAAAATATTTTACAAAGGATCAAATTTGACGGTGAATTGCAAAAAAAGGACAAAGATGAGTGAAATCCATTCGTTCTGAATTTTACGTTCATAATTTTTATTGAAAATCATACTCAGGTTCAAAACCCCTTAGTGTTGAGACCCCTTAAAGGAGCAGTACGACAAAATAAATGTATCAAAAATATTCATAAAATACGAAGATCGTTATTTTATAACAAAACGATTAATTTATATGATATCAAATAATATGAGAAGAATATGTTTTATCGCTGTTCTTAGCCAGTTTTTTGGAATTTTTAATGGCTTCTTCCTCGAAGAGAGGTTAAAATTAATAAGTCTATGAAGGAATAGCACATATTTTTTCGCTACAGAATATTATATTTTCGACGAAATGACACATGATTTCAGGATGATTGATTACTGAGGTTTTTTTATCTGTATATATTTATCCCTTGATTTTTTCCTGAATACCGCAATCCATTATACTCGGACGGAGTAAACACGGACCAATTCGTGTTTGCGAACGTCCGAATCCAACCCAGTCCGCTATTTGGTCGACAATCGGAGGTGACATTGGAGCGAGTACAGGGATATAGAGAGAAAGAGAGAACCGCACGACACGAGGCAAAAGAATAGACGTAAGGGTCATGTAAAAGGTTAAATAGAATCTGTGTGTGTGTGTGTGAGAGGGAGAGAGAAAGAGAGAGAGAGAAAAGTAAGAGGACTTGGAGGGGTGACAAAATGAATAAGGGATAAATGGAAAAACTATGAAGAAGAAAAGGGAGAGAAGATTAGGTGAAAATGAGAAAAACGGAGAAACAGGAATAGGATGAAAATAACCATGGTCAATACGGATAGAAAAAGAGGTAAAATAGGAAGGGATAACGTTAAAAAAATTAAGAGGCTGAGGAGATGGGGAAGATGTCCAAGAGGAAGATAGATATCAAAGAATGATATATACGGTTCAACGTCGATAACTCAAACTTCTGTGACTCAATTAATCGAAATCGATTTTTTTCAGGTTCTGATTTATAAAAGTTAGCACAACTCGAATTATTTGCGGCTAGAGCTTCTTCTACACCTACCTATAGGTTCGAGTTACCTAGATTTTAATTTATACTATAAGTAACCGTAGTTCGATGAATTCGCTGGAACGCAACCGTAATGCAGTGACCATTGATGTGAATGGAGAAAGAAAGGCCATGCGAAAGAGAGAAAAACGAAGAGATACCCAAGAGAGAACGAAATATCTAGAATGCACAAACTCTTAGTAGAAAAAAAACACATAAAAGGCAGAAAAAATAACGATTTATTTATCGGTAAAGTGAAATTTAACATTACCATTTTTTCTGTTCTGTCAAAGATCAATTCCACAACGCTAAACCACAAACTGCGAATTATAAGCACAGAATAAAGGCATAGAAAATAAACAGGGAATACGGCGGAGAAAGCGCATGCAACGGAGACATAAATTGCTGTGCTGGAGGGGGGGGGAGGGGGAGTGTGGGGAGCAGGGTGGATAAGGAAGAAGGAAATGGGAGTGGACAGGGGGTGGGAAAGTGAGTAAGGACGGAGGGAAGTCGGATTGGAGGGGAAGGGGAGAAACGGGGTGAATAGGTTGGACGTGGTTGTATTCTCAGTGGCCATTGGAGACCACTGCCAACGTGTTTCGCCGCATCCCTCCCACACCCTATCCCCACACTGACGCAGGAGTTTTAAGCTCGTACGGCGCAGTGCCGCAATCCGTCTTGTCCTGCACTTCCGCCTCCTGGATTTCAATCTGCTTTTCGATCTCTCTCTCTCTCTCTCTGTCCTCACGCCCGAAAAGCCTTATAGTAGTTTCGGAACAATAATAGTTGAGGCATATATGCTATAATTTCGCCCGTCGTGGATTTAATTAAGGGTTTATCATGCCTCCGCGTTCATCTCTCCTCTCTAGGCTAACTTACATCGAGTTAATTGCGTTTGCATTATTGGATTCTTGCGTTTTTAATCACCGAATGTGTTCGCAAATTCGACGGCGAGCCCTTGGTTCCGCGATTTCGGTTAAGGAAAACGAAAAACTGCGTTTAGGATCCGGCGTCGCGTTAATCGATTCTCGGGCGTTAATTATTTTGATGAAAGTCTGCGCGATGTTTCGTGTCTTTAGAGTATAAGTGGCAGAATTGTTAATGTCAATGAAAAATTTACATTCAGCGTTGCATGAAGAACACAGACACGCATGTTTATGCCCTCAAAGCATGTTCTTTCCTTCAATTCATCTTTTATTTTGGTATCCTCGCGATTATGCCTTTTGTCTGTCCTTATTTCTTTATTTGTTTACTTAGTAACATCCAAAGACAGCCATATTTGACCTTTTACATTGGAATACAATAACAAATAAAATAAGAAACTTAAAAACAAATTTATAAATTAAACGTAATCTTAAATGAACCATTAAACAAAGACAAAAAAATAATATAAAACTGGTCAAGAAGCAAGATACATTAGAGCCAGTGGTAACGTTTGAGGAAGATGTTAAAGGAGTTGGATGAGGAGAAGAGCTCAAAGCTCTTATCCCATTACTCGCATCTAATATTACGCGAAACGCAATTTCACGATTTAACGCGGATTTTCGTACGTCTTCTCGACCTTTTTGTACCGCAGCCACACCCATATCTCACCACCTCACTTTATTTAACAATCTCGCTGACAAAGTAAAAAAAACTGAATGAACATAAGTCGAGAAATCTCATCCGATCCTACGGGGATGGACTGATTTTGGCAGACTATATAATTTCTTGCCGTGACATATGATTCCGCCCCACCATCATAAGCCATTATATTCCTAAATATTTTGTAGCCACGTGACTTTAATTTCACATATTTATATTTTACAACCTAATCGTACGTTGAAAAACATACATATAAATTGTGCTTTAGACTCAATTCTTATCAATTGAATAGAAATTTGAATGAGAATTTTCAAGTATTGTTAGACTAATATCAGTAGTTGAGTACGATATGACCTAGGTGAATGGAATTTATCCGTCGTTAGGAGAATTTATATCGCTATACCGGTTTTTTATTAATTTTAATTTGTTATTATCATAAACAGAACTGGAAATGAATTTCTTAAACATTTCTCTCAGATTTATAAAGGATGTAGTTCATCTAAAAGAAACATCGACTGGGTATGAAGATCCCCTTGTATAATCATTAATAACAGAATTAAACTTTATTTGATTTTTTAGGTTAATTGACAGAAATCATACAAGTAATTATTATCCCCAATTAAAATAAGGCTGCGAAATTATTAGTGATATATCTTGACTATTTCTCATTAAAATGCAATGTGCGTAGAGAAATTCAAAAGGAGTCAATCATTTTTTGTAATCTACCTTAGGTGGGACGCCACTGATGAAAGCGGTTTTGTACCCGAAATTCCCAACATTTTTATGGCCACTAGAAAGACACATGTCGTCTGATCTATCTCGCAACAGGACATTAGACTACGTGCACGCATTTTTTCGTTATTTAGATTGCAGCGGCACTGGTTTCCTTCTGAATTTCGCGTTAAAAAATTTCAGACCCAAAAAACGTCTTCCCGCACCAAAGTTAACCGAATCTCGTAAACTACCGACACTTTTTTCCGACGAAAAACAAAAATCCTTCGTTTCAGATCGCGCGAGATGATTTAAAAAAACAGGATACCTCCCCTTTAAGTGTTTTTCGTGCTGCTGTCCCAGCGACCTTACTCCGATCCCTTTTACCGAACGCTGTTTCAATTCGGAACCTTGGATAGGATTTTATTATCGGCTAGCCCTTTTCCCACCCGATTCCCTTTATCCATTCACTCATTCCTCCTCCTAAACTGCCGAAAATCAAAGTCTTGTTTCCGCATAAAAGGTCTCCGCTCCCCCCTTTTTCTCTTGCATAACTGCGGATGCGCTTCTTTCCTTTCTTCCCTCATCTTCTCCTAAACCAATTCGCACCTGCTCTCCCCCCCCCCTCCCTCCCTCTCCCTTTCTTCCTCTCCCCACCCACACACTCCTGACGTCTCAATCACTTTTTTTAGACTTAAGATTAATGCCGGAGGCCCGTGTTACGTGTCATCGCTCCCAACCGCGCGACATCGGCGCCATTACTCATGGGACGGGCAAACGGTTACTACCGTCCGCACTAAACGATTGATGGAACGCCTAGAGACAACGAAACGAAATTCGAATGCTTTGTTGGTTTTTGTTCTTCCCTAGCCGAATTTCTGAAGTGGCGCTGGCGGTTCACTTCTCCAGACCGACCGATTAATTCCCACGGAAAGATCTATCGTTTTCGACATCCGTCGATTGTTTTAAGGGCGTTGTTTTTCTGACGCGTTGGAGGACGATCTGAAAATGCCACTGAGCACTTTGTCGAAGTCCGATTAAAAGAAAAAAATATTTTGTTTGGGAGTACGGTAGAATCCCGATTATCCGAATCTCGATTATCAGAGGTTCCCTGTTATCCGAGACGCATGAGAAAAAGTATCATTTTGGAAATTGTTGCAATTGACATGTATCACACTTGATACAATTGTACTAAACTTAACGATTATGGTATTTTGATAATAATCCAATTTATCTCCCAGTGCTCTTGTTCGTAATTTTATTTATTTCACTACATAGGGCTACTAAGGTGTGTATTTTTAAATGTAGACCTACATATCGGAAAAATATGTGACGGCTCTCGTTAATGATATCTCGCGAAATTCGTTACGTATTTTCCCGATATGGGCAACGTTCCGAATTATCCGAGTTCGGTGCGGTCCCGTCGACCTCGGATAACCGGGATTCTAATGTATATATTAAGTCAAAATTTGACATTATCTCCTTGAAAATATTTGCAGTGAAAAAGATCCTATTGGTGAGCCAAATTCGTAATAAGTTCATTTAATTTTTTAAATTTTAGATTTTTTTTTAAAAAGAGGAAACAAAACGAGCAATTTAATGAAAATCATAACAATGTCATATTATGATCAGATTTCACCAGAAAAACCCCTAAAAAGACCTAACATACACGCCTGTCCTAACGTCAGTTTCAAAGTCGTATAATTAAAAATAAAATTTCAGACGGAAGGAATAACAAGGAAACACGGCTCTTCTGAATAAAAGGCGAGCGATAAACGTATGGAAATACAATTCAACATATCACAGTATAACTTAAGGAGCATTTCATAAAATAACAAAGTCAATACAAGCTGAAAAGCTGTGATGGCAAACCGTAGTGTCTCTTTATTCGAAATCTACTTACTGGACTAGTCCTATATTTTTTTTACCAATTATCGATGACTCCAATCAAATCAGGCATCACGTCAACGCAAATGTCTTTTTAACTCGATTTCTCTCGCATCAAAATGAGAATGGGAAAATGAATGTCCGGATGAATTGCGAGTTAAATATTTTCCAGCTTTAAATTTAATTTTCTTAATTAACTGATTCCGGCTTTGTATATATTAACGAATTTATTTGGAAATAATACCATAAAATAGAATTCAGGACATTTTTCCAGTCGCTTGCTTCAAAATTGAAGTCAATTAACTAATCGAATTCACGCAATCATTTTCGTAAAAAATAGAGTTAAAAGAAAAACCCGCTTATATTTCCTATTTGGATTAGTCAGCATTTGCTCAAAAACCATTGTTTTTTTTACGATAGGAATATTTTTCAATTTAGGTTCTTTCTAAAAATAGTAGTGTCAATGGACATAGTTTGCCGGATGAATTTTCCTTAAATTTATGTAGATTACCTATATCAATTCCTATATATGTATAGACACACCGATAAAATTCATTAAGCTTAGTAAGATCAATTTGATTTGCAAATTACAAACATCAGTGAGTGATTCGGAAGAAAATCTTGCAGATGATAATTAATTCCTTAAATGAAAAGGTAAATTTAATCGAAATGAAAATTAATAAGAATATATTTAAGGAAATGAGATTTACCATGAACGGGGGATCACGGGTTAATGATACAGTGAATAGGGAAATATTGGAACACATGAAAAGCTTTGCTTATTTAGGTAGTATTCTTACCAATGACTGGAATGCAAAATAGATCAGGATAAAAATAGCAAGAGCAAAAGATGCATTTTATGAGACGGCGAGAGTTTTTTTTTTAAGAAGAAGTTTGAATAAAGTAATATGGAGTGTAGCATTATATGGGTGTGCGAAATGAACTATGAGAAAGGAAGATTTGATAATATTGGAGGCGTTTGAGATTTGGGTATGGCGTAGAGAAAATTAGTTGGACCGAAAGGAAAATAAAACGAAGTTATAGGGGGGAAAGATAGGAGCTTAATTAAGAGTAATAGGGGACAGACAGAATAAATGTTTGACCAAATTTTGAGAGGCTAAGGTCTACTGAGAGACATAGAAAGGATCAAAGGTCAAAGAGAAAGAATATTGGATATTATTTAAAGTAGAAGAAGAATATGAGAAGATGAAAAGGCTTCGAATGGGACAGAATTGGTCTAAAAACTACCGACAGTTAGAAAACTTGGATGATAGAATGCGGCGAACAAATATTTAATTGAAATCCACAGTTTCTTTTAGATAATTGAGCGTAAAATAAAAAACTGTCGTGCTTTCTTGAAAAACTACATATTTTCTTAAAGTAAACCAAAAAGTATTTACCCGGTATCAAAACTGGCCATCTCACTCGGAATGTGTATTCCTAGCCCTGAAACTTGATCAAAATAAGATATTGCAAAGAGAATATAATAAACAGACTTTAGATATACGAACATTACTAAATTATGGGTACCTTCTACTATATATATTTAGGAGCTAACAACGATTAATTTTCTCATTTAACGGTAGACCCCAATTAAATTAAGCGCAATACGACAAATAATTCTGGCATGAAAGCGTACGGCAAACGCTCTCTCGCGCGCGCGCACACACACAAACACACACATGATGCTCAGGATTTCGGTCCAACTTACTATCAAGCGGTGTATTATCTCCGCCCTCTAAACAAGCCCGCCGCAGAGGTCATAATTCTACCCTCGTGAAGTAAATTAAACCGTTTTACAACGCGCAATGCACGTCCCACCTCTTTTCCCCCTCTCTTTTAATTTCTCTCTCGCTCCATAAATAAAAGCTATTTTTTCAGTGGAACGCGTGCGTAAGAGTTTGGGAAATGGATTTAGTTGGCGATGGTGTGCGGGAGAAAGGTAGGGACTTTAAGCCTTAGCAAAACAAAGCGTTATAAACCACCCCAACGAGAAATTGATCTCTCTTCCTGAGGGTTATAATAATGCCTTAGAGGGCAATATAAAAAATTATGATAAATGAAATGAGTTTATATAAACACACATATATGGTAAGTTCCTGAATGAACCGGGACCGAGTTCATACCGTAAACACGGTTTTCCGGAAAAACTTGGCGTTTCGCCTTACGGACTTTAATTTAAATTTAGGTGAAAATCTCACACACATGATAAAATGTAAGGAAGTGGCATTAAAGCATCCACCTGAACAGTTGCTTGCTTCCATGACATTCACTTATAACAACGAATTCTATTTTTATCTTGTCCAGAGATGGTAAACCTTTTTCTTGTCCGCATGCCAAAATTACAAAAATTGGTTTTCCTTTTATAATTTACGTACCAATTTGAAATAAAAATCCAAAAATATGTAATTTAAGATTTAACTATTTACTCTCAGATTTCGAGCTCAGTGAACTATACGTTGGTCATGTAAAATTCAATTTATCATCTAAAAAAGATTTCCCAGATCGTTTATGGGCGAACGACAAACATGGAGCAACAAGCATCTCGTTATCGGAATTAAAGCCACTTATTCTATCAACGTAATTGCGATCTCGCCGGGAAAAGAATTTTATACTGTGTCATCAACACAAAAATATCAAGGAGACATTCAATAAACAATTCTTTTCTCTGGCGTGTCAACATAAATTACCTCTCATGCCGTAGGTTCACCATCCCTTTTCTAGTCAACACAGGAAAGTTATTTTCGGCTGCGAATAATTAGGACGCGATGTATGGAGCCGAATTAGAATTCCCGCAGCATCTGCCTCGCCTCCATACGTTATACGGTCGCTTCAACATTAAGCCACAAAAGCGGCATTCGCGTTAAATCGGTATTCCGTAAAAACGAGATCTTACTGTAGATGCAACAAAGTATTCAAATACACGCTCAGCCATCGTAATAAAACCACCACTGGCTCGAGTATAAAAGAAAAATGGAAGAAAAGGTGACCTCATTAAATTTAGTCCGGATTATCGGAGGGAAGTGAAGACGGAATGGGAGGAAGAAGAAGGAACGGGTGAAGGGTTGGGGTCGGAGGCAGAGAGAGGGGAAGAAGGTGGGAGAGGGAGTGAACTCGTTCCTCAGCGAGAGATAGGCCTTTTTGAAAGAAAGAAAAAGAAAGGCATGAGAATATCATGGTGTTCGGTAACTCCGCTATCTTCCACCTGTCTTTCCTCGTACAGGATATAGTACGCCTTAAAGACGACCTTTAAAAGTTATCGCTCCGATCTACAAGCAGACTCGGTATGTTGGGCGGTTGGAATCCTTGTCTGCAACGTTACATAAAGTTTGAGAGAGAAATGATGCATGTCTCGGCCTTGTATTCGTTTTATCTGGATATTGACGTTAGTTTCTGGCCGTATTTATTTAAAAAAAGAATATCTGGTGTCCTCTCGGAGAATAGAGTCGGCGGGAACAACACGATATTCGGTTTATCCAAATCTTACGATATCCAGACACAGCAATTCCTGGCTCGTAAGCAAAATAAAGTTTTGTTCTGTCTGCTACTGCGTGTTATTTCCATAGTGTATATATGCAATCCATTGCAGATGTTTAACTCGAGTCTCAATTTTATCCTATTTCTGCTAACGTTCTAAGTGACATTTTTCATTAGGAGGCGACTCTTGACGGAGCACATTTTTGCGTATAATACTGATTTTTTTTTATTTTAACCTTTTCGCCTATGTCAAGGAAACGGTTGGTATATTTTAAGTCTATCAGTTAATTTCGTTGAAATGGAAACTCTTTTAAGTTTACATAACGATTTACGTAAATATTTTAAAATTGGAAGAAATTTTAATGCTTTACTGATAAACTACTAGGATATATATATTTAAGAAAAAATTTTTCAAAACTACATAGCTCATAATTCCAAATTCTCTTCATTTTTAATTCTTAAAGTCAATGAAAAAGATAGATTAACGACAACACTATTCGAGGGCTAGGATTTTACGGTACTTAATTGAATATTAACTATTCCGATTTTCCTTAATTGGCATTGATTTTCAAAATAAATCCTACATGTGGCCATTTAAATTGCCCAACTTTAATGAAGTCAAAAGTCATTTAATTTTCATATCCTACATTAATTTAATGGGATTACGGAAAATTTAAGAGTGAAATGGTGTACTATATGATTAGAAAGTTATACATAGCGTTTTATATAGTCTCTAGTAGCTTTCAAATATTAATAAAATTTAAACAAGAAGATAAAACATATTATATATTATAACATATTATCATCATATATAATAATTTACAATGTCTGTGTGTGTCTGTCAGCAAAGGCTGAAGCTTAATATCTCGCAAATTAATGAACCGAATTTGATGTGATTTTCAGGATAGCATTATGATATAATAAGATTAAGTTTTAACGTATTAAACTTGAGATCAAAGACCCGGGTTCGATTCCTGGAGACATTTTCTATTTCCCATAAGGTAACACGTAAAAAGGGACATTTCAACGTGCAGGCTTTCATTATTTTTTAGATTAAAATTAGAAAGAATTGACCTACAATCTTCGGATATAAACCATTTTGAAGAAAACATTATAAAGTTTCTTATTCTTTTCATCTTTTTCTGCCTACAGTTCGAAATTTCTCAATGTAAACGTTTAATTCACACAGTTTGAGGAAATCTTGCCATTTTAAGGGGATGCTGCCTTGCCTACCAATTCCATTGTTTCATATTGTTAATTCAATCCTTTGAATGCTTTTAATACGAGAGAGGGGGGGGGGGGGGGAGAGCGGTAGAGGGGACAGCGAGAGGGAGGGAGAAAGAGGGAAGTAGAGGGGGGAGGGGGGAAGAGGGGGAGGGGGAAAGAGGCGTGGGGGAAAGAGTGGGAGGGAGAGAGAGGGTGTGAGAGGGAGAGAGGGGGGAGGGGGAGAGGAAGGGAAAGAGAGGCAAGTATTTTAAGTTTAACTAAAGATAGTCCGTCAACAACAGAATATTCACTAGAAATGTTGTGTATGGCAAAATATTTCATATGTAAAAGTGTGATTTAATTATTTTAAATGAAAATAATAATAATCTATCTATCTATCTATAATTCTTCAGCTGATATTTCAACGGCATTACACTAGTATATTGTAACGGAAATACAATTCATTCATATTGTCCAGCGATTTCAACAAAATGGGAAATTCATATACTCCGTCAGCACTTCTTTACTTTAATAGCACGCCGACGAGCAATTACTTGGATATATTAAAATTAAATCCAAGTTAAAAGGACTACAATCAAACGCGTGATATATTATGGAAAAGAAACCCACGAGAAGAAATCTTCCGGCACATTTTCCCCCCATTTACCTCAATCAAACCTTTATAGCGAAACAAGCATTTCACTAGTGCAAATACCTCGCAAAGCGTAGCTTTAAGTACCTCCGAAAATCCACGTACGGGGTCCGCACAGGAAGAGAGGCACGCCGCGGAATTTTCGACCTATGACCTTCAAGTTACCAAATTTGCGTTCCAGGAGAAGGTTAACGCGTACGGAACACAAGCAATACGTCATCCGTGAGTGCCGTCAACCTGCGTGCCAACCTTCTAGGTGCACTCCGCCCAAGTTTGAACGCCGCGAGCGAAGGGTTAACCTCCGACTCGGTTCCTTTTCAATTTAACGAGGGAACGGAATTTCGTCCCTTGACAACGGTCCAGTCAAAAGAGGGTTTTAACCGCATCATCCCGTAGGGCAAGAAGGAAACACTACCCTAGGGCACCCGCTTCGCTATGTTCCATGGCTACTTCTTACGATGATGAATGCTTCGCCTCTCACGGTTCGAATAAGCCGCACGTGCGAAGGTGCCTTCGCTCCGTCTTAATCAAAACCCAAATTCAATCACCGCCGCAACGGCGCCACGGGTTCTCCTTGTTGGTACAATTAAACCCGTCGCGGAAAATGCGAAATGAGTGAAGAGGAATGGCTGAGTGGTGTTCGGGGGAAGGGAGTCTGATATTTCCCGACCAGTAAAGAGGCGAAAAGCACTTCGTAACTTCGTAGCGAATGGTTATCACTCCGACCCAGACGACGGCTCTCTCTCTCTCCATTCCTCTCTTCCTCCATCCCTTCTCTTCCGATGAAAGGGCGAAAATCATTATTCGCTAGTCTCTCGTTCGTCCTCGCAAATAGAAATACCTATCCCTGACCTTTCGTTGGTTCACAATATCCGCTGCTTTATATACGTTGCGCGAGCGTTTTCCGGGAAGCCGCGTAAAGAGTGTAAGCGATCCCATTCCATTTTCGCCTCTCTCTCTTTCTCTGTGTTATTCGTAGGCCCCATTCCGAGAGAGTTTAGGCGAAACGAAGGAAATAATCCGTATTCCAAGGGATGCAGCGTATACTTTACAGGACGTGTTCTATCCATTGTCTTCTGTTAGAAATTGAACTGGTTACGACCTTTTCAATAATGAATTTCGTTGGAAATGTTTTTTTTTTAAATTGCATTTTAATTCTAAATACATCAGTAATCCGTTTGTCAAAGTTTTAGGTCATAGTTCATGCACTTTCCGATACATTTTCCATCCACAATTGTATTCATAACATGCGTCGGAATTTATTATTAAAATAACCTAATTGGTTGTCGATAAGAACTGACGTGGTGAATGAAAGGGTTAACGATCCCTCGTTTAACAAAAATGAACATCGAGTATTGGCCGTATATTTTGGTGTCAATTTCAGAACAAAAAATGTGGTCAAATAAAGTTAAAATAGAAGACTCAAAAAGATAAACCTTACGAAGAACATCGCATATTTTATCAAAATAAATTTTCGATTCTATAGAGATTATAATAAAGTATTTACTGTTCACGTCAACGTTAATAATTTTTAAAAATCCTACGACAGAAAAATATTTTTATCATTTCCTACCCTATACTTTAATAATTGAACATAATTTTAGAGATTTCACTTATATTTTGCTCATATCAGCGAATAAATTAAAGAATATTAATTGTGTATATGCCATATAAATTTTCGCGTAAACATGAAGAATTTAAGGATAAAGGTATCGAATTAATTTGCCATTCGTTACTATTATAGAAGGTCAAATTCCATAAATCTCTACAGAGTTGGTACCTATACATAATTGAAAACAGGGAGGTGCGTCTTTAGATTGAATAAACTGGAAGGGATGAACCAGAGAAAGGTGGAAGACTGATTTAATTGAAAGCAAACATTTCAAAAGCGAATAAGATTTTAAAAAGATTTCTACCTGTAGACGGACTCTTGTTATTTCTGAATTAATAATTCAAATTAAAAAGATCCGTTCGCATAGTATGATAAAACTGTATTAAAACCTTTTAACGTTCAACTATTCGGCGAATAACGCGCAAGAATCTGCGACAGTCCAGCGTTTTAAGAGAGGAAATAACGCCAAAATTTAATTCAGTCAAGCGGGAAGCTGAATTATTTTATTTAACTAACATTCAACTCATAATTTATCATAAAATTTATACAGATATGTTTATAGCAAGAGGAAACGCATTAAATTTCATCCGGGCCATTTAAAGGTCGAGTTTCGCGGCGCGAAACAAAAGAAAATAGATTTCCGCTCCAAATGAGTTCCACAATCCACTAGTTTTCAAAACATCCCAGGCATGCATTCAGGCGTGTTATGAGATTTCCCCGATTTATCGCCCCCTTGAAAATTTTTTTTCCAACTCCCTCTGGACACCATCTCTCTCTCTCTCTCTCTTTCACGAGAGAGCGAGCTTACTTTCACAACACCGACGCGATTTACATTCTCTCTCACCTGCTGTGTTCTGATGATACGTAACAGCAACAAGAACAACAAAAAAAAACTCGATCTTAAAAAGGTGTGTATATAACCAAAAGGGAAAAAATAAACGAGAACATTTTTGAAAAAGTGAATGATAAATCACGTTCTTTCGCCGGAAGAAATGTCTCCTGCGACTGTAATACAGTTTCGAGAAGGAGTTCTCTCTCTCGTTCACTCCAGCGCGTGTAATATCCCTCACACTGATCCTCTTTTATTGCTCATCTCCCGAGTTTTGAAAGTTTTTTCCCCTCCTGTCCTCGCGACCTTTCGACCTTTGGCATTCCGTTATTTTTCACCGTCGCTTCCCCCACCCTCCCTTCATTTCTTCCTTCTCCCTTCCGTCATTATTCCCATCTTTGCATGTCCTTAGAGCGTGCCATACTCGGACCCATTTCCTTTAATTTTTAATCAATTTCAAAGTAGTCTTTAGCATATTTGGCATCGTTTCTACGAACAGAGAATAAAATACCTAGTCTTCTTGGTTTTGGCAATTTGGTTTGATTTATATGCTCCACTGGGTGAATCGGACGTGCGTGATTTGAATACGCTGTATCGGTTAAAATCTGATACTGAAGAACTAAGAAAATGAGAGAAAAAATTAATTCAAATTAACTCTAAGCGACGAAATATAATACTTAACGAAATGAAATATCATGCGCTTTGATACGCAGGGTTTACCTAAATCAGCATGCTGACACTACACGCCGAGCCTTGTGGCTTGAGGATATAAAAATGTATTGATTTTCCCTCCCAGCCTTTCCCAAAAACTGAAATATTCGATTAAATGCTTTAGTGCATCCAAGTTTCTGACAGAGTAAAACTAATTTCAACGTAAAATAAAATTTATTTTACTCACTCGATCATGTTTAATTCGATAATTTTCAATAGCTGAAATTAATATTTAAAGGTAGTAGATAAAAATAAATTTTGACAAACTTCCTATACATTATGCCACCAATTCGGTTTCTAATATACCGTACCGTTATTTAACGAATTCAGAGAGTTCCTTCGTCAAGTATACGGAAATATTCACAGTGTACGACTACTCGTATATTAATTGCAGAGTAAAGCCATATTAATACGAAACCCACTAATTCAGAATTCATATTTAATTACGCGTCATTACAAAACTGAGTGCAGTGTTTCTTTTACACAAAATCAATAGTGCGCAACTTTGAATGAAATGGTACTCACATCCGCGAAGAACGGAACGCGTGATTCCAAATCAAGAGGATGTTACATAAAACCGTTAGAATACTTTAAATTCTAATTACATCCCTATTTCAACAAATACGTTCGAAAGAAATCTAACAACGTTCATTTATAAATATTCAAAAATTCAATTTTTCCCCTTTCTTCCAAATGGGTGTTACTGCATTTTGTATAACTAGCAGTGTAAGACTATTATTATATGTAGTTATGTTCTCCTCATACAAAAAAAAACTAGATATATTATTCCAAGAGTCTAGAAATAAAGCCGTCCTTTCGTGTTTTTCTGAATCTTATTTCGACGGTCTCTTTCGCCTGCCAATACCGTTCCCTCTTTTCTGTGACATTTTCCCCTTCAATTTCTTTATCTCCCTCCTTTCTATCATTCTCTCTCTCTCTCGGCATTCATCAGCTCGCTGTATCTTCAAGCTCCATCTTTTGCTCCCCTCTCCCTTCCTTAATATCAAAAACGCTTTCGAACATGCCACATATTTATCAACCTTTCCCTCGCTCCTCTCTTCCTCAGTGCCCCTCACATACACCCTCTCAATTCATTTCTTAATACGTTACAACCATCCTGTTTTCTCACGACATTTATATAAACCTGTCATCGGAGATATGCGTATGTATATACATTAAGAGAATTTAGATATGAACTGAGAACTTGGGCTGATACACGACTCGATTGATTAGGCAAACTCTCATTTTAAGCCTAATATATAATCTGAATTAGATTAAGCAAAAATTCGTCGAATTCTCACCCTCATCCCTCAGAAATTTAATTACCCCCTATATGACGCTCATTGCAACTGAATCCAAGTATTGTATCTAACTAGACACATTCTTGGTAGGCAGTTCCGTAACGTGGTATTTGATATAGACGCAAAACGGCTAAAAAAAGGAAATCAAAAATGTATATATTTTCGTTTAAATAAAAAATTTTGATATTAAAATAGTAGACATTTTCATTTTGGCGAAAAATTTCATTACTACAACAAAGGAAAAATAATATCCTTGATACTATTCTTTTATAACTGCCTCCTAAAACTTTGCTATGGTATGGAAAAACTTCCAGCTATGGCTCCGTCAATCGCCCTCGTGAATTTCATGCGTACATCGAGTTAAATTAGCAGATTAATATATGCAAAGTTGTATGTATTAATTTGAAATGTTTATAAATATAGTGTTCTGAATGGCTAATGTTTCAAAAATCGTTTTTATGAATGTAGGTTTGGCATTGTTTTAGTTTTAACTTTCAGCTATAATTTTTCGTTGTGTATTGTCAATATAGATAATATATTCACGAATCACTGAAAATCCACTCAGCACGTGAAATATGTGAACTGCGGCTCGTTTTTAGGCGCGTTTCGCTTCCAGCGTGAGCGCCCATTGTCGTCGGTCTGTCCGTCCCTCTGTCTGTCTGTCTGCCCGTCCGCATGTTCGTTCTCGGCTTCTACCGAACGGATTTTCATGAAATTTGATATTAAGGACTTACAATCAAAGATAATAAGAAAATCACAAAAATGAATCATGTAAGCCAATCAGGGGTACCACTTTACTGGCGATAAAAAATGAACTTTCCGTCATATCTCGTAAAGTATTGGACATATCAAAATATTTTTCAAATAAAACTTGTATAACTAGTAAAGAAGAGTATTTCCTTTCCTATATATTATTATGAAGAAAATCAAACAAGAATGTCTTAATTCGACTTGAACTTTGAAACTTCGAAAACTTTGAAATTTCTTGCATGGTTAAGTCTTTATTGTTGCTAACATAAACAATCTCACGAAAAACGTTTAATTTCCTTACGTGTGCATGCAATATTTTTAAACAGGAAGAAAATGGATTATTTATTACGAAGAAGAGAACTTTAAAACGCTATTTTCCTTACATACAGGTATATATTTTCTTTCTAATACCTACTCCATTGCACGAAACGCGCCAATATGTGGTACGCTGTACATTTTCCTAACATGTTGTAAATTATATACTCCCATTCAATTAACATTCCAAAGAGAATTTAATTAAAAAAAAAACTTTATAATAGCTTCGGCTGTTTACCCATTGCACATCTCTATTTCATTCCTCATTTCTCTCTCTAACCTCCCTCTTTCACCTTAAATACCTTTAAAATTCTCCTTCACTCCCTCGTTCCTTCTTCATCTTTCCCATAAACTTCCCTCTTCCACTCTTCCCCCACTCCCCTCCCCCTTCAATTTCCATCCCGATCCGTGCATTCTTTCCCACCTTCCAACCCTTAACTCTCGCATCCTCAACTCCTCGCCATACGCAAACCAACCCCAACCCCTACCCAACACAGCCAAAGACCACGAATCTCCACCCACATTTCTTCCCTACCTCTCCTATCCTTCTTCATCCTTTCTCCACCTCCACTGCCCGGCCTTTCCCCTACACCCTTCCCATAATCCTTCCCGGTGGAATGCAACTCGGGAGGCTAAGCATTGTGAGGGGGCGGAGGAGAGGATGCCTAAGGGATTCCGCCTCTCACGCTATCTGCGGTGGCCATTAGTGGGTCCAAGGCCTCTCTCCCTCTCCCCCTTCCTCATCCTTCGTTTTCCCACTCCCTCCAACCCTTCCCCTATGCCTCCTAAATCTCTCTGTCCGTGCAAGCGGGTGGGTAAGGAGAGATTACATTCTCTCTCCTCCTTTCCTTCCTCTATTCTCCCATCTTCTCACACTTCTCTCGCCTCGGCCGATGCATACGCTATGGGCGGTATCACGGATGGACAAATGGGATGGTCGGGTTTTCGTTTTTATTTTCTTTTTTAAAACACATATATATATATATATATATATATATATATATATATTCATTCTAGGTAAGTGTATATATATATATAAATACTTAAGGAAAAGGAAAGGTAATAATAAGGGTAGCAACAAGGTGTTGGAGGAAGCCCAGTGGACACTTACCTAGAATGAAGAGCCGCTGGGGGTGCTGAGGACACACGAAAAACACAAAAGAACAAAAACTACACAAAAATGGAGCTTTCGGGCTGATGCCCTTCTTGTGTAGTTTTTGTTCTTTTGTGTTTTTCGTGTGTCCTCAGCACCCCCAGCGGCTCTTCATTCTAGGTAAGTGTCCACTGGGCTTCCTCCAACACCTTGTTGCTACCCTTATATATATATATATATATATACACACACACACACACATACATATACATATATATATATATCTATACACACACACACACACACACATATATATATATATATATACATATATACACACACACACACATTAGTGCTAGAGGATCCGCGAAGGAATGCAACAATCCGTTCGGATGAAGTCCGGGGAGAAATTATCTTCCTGCGTGTTTATTAAAAGCCATTCCTGGAATGGTCGCGATATGACGAGACAAAAAGAAATGTCGTTAATGTTTTATTTATTCGAGTAAAATTTTCGATGATCAATTGGAAATATGGCATAAGCGGAAAGAACATGGATGGGGGCTTTGATCACGTTACTTGTTAACGTTGGCTTATGAAATTACAACGGTAATGAATTTACGTGAAACTGATAATCCGTAATACAAGTGCAATTTATTCGTTAGATAACAAGTTCTATTTTTCTGTACGTGCTTCGAAGTATTTCGAAACAAGCAGGGTAATTCACGCAAGAAGCGTTAAGTAAACAAAACGCGCTTTTCGGGAATTGAATTTTTGATTTGTGCTGGCCATCCTAACAAGATTCAAATTCATCATTATTAAACTGTATTCTAAACATTTCTAGATATCGAATATAAAGTAGTTCTATCGTACGATTAAGGAACAAAGAATTATCAAGTTCGCCTTGTGCCTGGAAACAAATAAATAAACTCTGTCTTCATAAAAACCATGAAAAAAGTAGGGAAAATATCGGAAATGATTTCAGCTACAAAACAGACGCCATCAGCGGTGATTCCGCAATAGTGGATATTAAAAACTAATCTGGTTTTTCCGACTTTCTTATGGCAAATGAAAATTTTTTTAACAGGATTACGTAGTTGAAATTTTAAATATAATTTTCAGAAACGTGGTAGCCCTCGTTTGGTAATATGAGCAGAATATGCCATTTATCCTAATATTAAATCCTCATATATATGTGAAGTTAAAACGGCAGCCCTCAACCACAGTGTTTCATTTCGGTTCTCTATTCTGACATAAGCCTAAATCCACATTTCTTTAAAAAACCGACACCTATAAATGGGGGGGAATAATAAATATTTTTTCAAAGAAGAAAACTGTCATAAACAACTGAAAATTTTACGATCATTAATTCAGGGAAACAAATCTTAAATTTCACACAAGCAGAGTAAAAATTCTTTTGATTTATAACAAAGCTTGTAACATGATTTTAGCCATTATCCCGTGCTCAAGAGCGTTAGTTAAGCAACGGGATTATATGAATTAATCCTTACCTTAATAGCGTAATAATTTACAATGCTGGTGGAAAATATATTCGAAAATTTGTTGGGATTAAACATTTAGTGGTTTTTTAATCTCTTTTTACAGGTACATACCCGTGGAAATACGAACCATATAAGAAAATTGCGTTAAAATTTTAATCTGAATCGCGAGTGTGGAACGCTCCGCTCCATTAATAACGTAACGGAAAATAATATATATGTATAGCAGTTTGTAAAAAATATACCAATACGTTATCGACAAAATACGCGAGTGCGAAAAGCCGAACAAAATTGTTCATTCAACAACGCACCCTATACTAAAACTAAAGAATGAACGACTGATAACGAAACGAATACCGTTTAATTGCTAGAATGACGGCATGCGTTCGCTAATGGTTACCCAAACATTTATCGGTCGCGATAATGCAATTATCATTGTCAAACAAACAAAACAAATAATGCCCTTGGAATCATGACAAGTATGGAAAACTCGCTTAATCTGTGACAGAATGCCTAATTGACTTTAATACGCCTTTTATAAATGATTCCAATAACGCGGTAAAATCGCTCGCGACTTGATTTACTCCCCCTCGATTCGATGTAAAACACGTACGTGATCCTACACATACGCTATTAGTCAGCGAACATAAGAGAAAAACTCCGGTTATAAATTTTTAGAGGTTTTGACAACTTTTCAAATTTATGGCAAAGTAAGTGAGCAGAATGCGTAACACCCGAATTACTACAGTCGAAGAAGAAAATAAAAAACAAATTCAAGAGGAACGCGTTCCGTATCGTTGCAAGCAGAACCGACTCGGAATATTATGAAAAATATATATATTTTTTTCATCCCTCCGTGGCGAGAATGCACGAGAGAGAAAAAACCGTGACGCCTCATTAATTAAATTTGAGCGAGTTTTAGGGCAACGCGCTTTTTAAAGGTCACTTGCGTCAGATTGCACAGTGATTAAAGTTAAGAAGCAGTGCGAAAAAAAAGTTCGTACCTCTCCGTGACTAGAAACCGCGTATAGAGTAATAATGGAGGCGACAGATACGCTAAGACGTTGCCATCCGGTGAGTAAAATACGCTTTTTTTTGCCAGGAATACTCTCGCAAACGCTCGATTTTCTGGAGTCACGACTGCTTTAAAATGGGGTTAGATACGCATGACGAAATTATTTACTGGTTTCCATGGCGAGAATAACAACTAAACCCCTGGATAACTTGGTCGAAAATCTCTATGCGAACACTTTAAATGGTATTCAGCGTGTAACACACGTTTAGCTGAATGAAATAAACTCGGTGACTATTTTTTACCCAAATTTAGTTATTATCAAGTAATTCGTCTACATATTTTAAAATAGTTTTTACTGTTGAGGACGACAACTCAGCGTTAAATACGAATCGCAACACTGGGTGAGGGAAATATTTTGTTTTTCCCATAGCAGTATTTTGAAGCTCAAAATATTTAAGAAATTTTTGTTTAAGAATTCCTTTCACACTGCCGTGATTGCAAACAGCTTTTAAAAATATTTTAGAAAAGAGAGTAAAAATGAGACTGAACTGTTTTAAATAAAGTTATACACAAATTTAATTCAGATAGAGCTGAAAACAAAATAGTTCGAGACGGTTTTTATGTAAGTTACCGAAGAATAAGCTGTATTCGATAAGTACATATATTTAAGTAATACGAGGGCAACTAAAGTTTTGGAACAGATAAATTAAATAATGATAGCTTTATTTTAACTATTACATTTTTATCCTTTTGGACCAAATTTGTCATGAAAAGCCTAAGGCGTTCAATAGACTGGGCCGCATTTAAACCCCTAATAATATCTCACAAAATCGTTGCACGAAAATGCACTCTTTCGATCTCCATGGCGACAGAAGCGTATCAGCTCAATGTCACACACTTAACTTTTCCCTGTTTTCGTCACAAGGATTGGTGAGCTGTTTGTAAGTAGAATACAAGTACATTTATAACTTACAACTTACACTTATCCCTTCATTGTATACAGTTACAATACAATATAGAATTTCTATGTTATGCCCCTAACTTTACTGATAGATGCCGTCGTTGTTTTTGGATAAGGCTCAAAAACTCCCTTAGGCAAACTGTTCCATTCAGTGATCCCTCTGTTTAGAAATGAGTTTTTACTGATTTCCGATTTTTGGGGTAACGTCCTTATTTTATTCTTATGATCGTTCCTTCCTAAGTAGCTTGGAACGAGCAGTTTCTCTCTCATTTCGCCGCATTTAGTTTTTCCGCTGGCATTTTTGTAAATTTCAACTAACCTTTTTTGTTTCCTTCGCTCCTTGAGGCTTTCCCACTTTAGCTCCCCTAACATTGCTGTCACACTATCCTTCCTGCCGTATCTTCCTAGCACGAACCTTGCAGCCTTTCTCTGCGCCATTTCTATTTTGTCCACTAATCCTTGCTGGTATGGGTCCCATATGTTAGACCCATATTCGAGCATTGGTCTCACTAGTGAAAAATATGCCTTCTCTTTCACTTTTCTATTGCTATTTCTAAGCGTTCTTCTTACAAAGTTGAGTTGTTTGTGAGCTTTGGCTACCATTCTTTCTATATGAGTGTTCCATTTTAAATCTTTCGAAAATATAAATCCCAAATATTTAGTACTTTTTACAAACAAAAGGTAGAAAAGATTCGTAGATTTCCTTATTTTGCTGTTGGGATAAGTTCCTTATTTTTTAAAACTACTACGAAATTTTACGGAATTTTAATTTATCTTTTCAAACAGTACCAGATATGTATCCTTTGATAAAAAACATTCTCACGGCAAAGCGATTTAAAAGGGAAATGAAATTATTAAAAAAACTGAAATCCAATTTTAACTAAATCTTTCAAATCAATGCATTCGATCAAAACGATACTGATAAGCGATAGTAGCAGTCAAAATAAAATTTCCAGTTAAGCTGGAGTTTTTTTAAATATATTTATTTTTTCTCGCTCGAAAGTAATGGAAGCTCAAAAATAATTTGGGGAAGATTTAACGCGGATCATATGCCGGCCGCGAACACATTCAAAATCGCGGGGAAATATGATCTAGTGAACGGATTTTTACACAGAAAGCTTTTTTTGCGTGTCCTTGTTCCATTTATGGAATGAAAGGCTTTATGCGATCGAAGTCTTTTTGGTCCAAACAAAATCTCCCTACCCGATAATTCTCGCCGGTTCTAAAAAAAATTTCAATTAAGCGCAGGATCGCTTTTAAGCGATTGTGAACGAGAGAGTATTAGGAAAATAAAACAGGTGGACTTATGGTACTGAAAATGTTTATTCCTAACTAAACAGACGAATAAAATCCTCCACGTAAAATTGTTATCAACAACAGTTCGTTAATTCATTGTAATTCTACCTTCCTCCAGGTTTCAACCGCACAAACCAACCTGTGCCATCAACAATAGTTACAAAACGATAAAAATCACCATTTATACAGCAAATATTTGGAAAATTTAAATCTATCTATTGATCAGCCGATACAATTTATTCATTTGAAATTTTTTGACAAAAATATGTAACTAATTTAATAATTCAAAGTAACGATTATACCATACAAAATAGGCGCTCGTCCAGAAACGTCTATTACCCTTTGTTTTCCTACATTTCCTTCGAAATTTCGAATTCGATAAATACAAAGACAAGGGTTATAATCGATAATTTCACGTGATATTCAGTCGGTTTTTTAGCGTCCTTCATTTAAATGTGTTAAAATTTAATTTAAAATCTGATTAAATATTTATTTATTGGATATACAATAAAGCTTTCAAGTAGAGAAACACGTCTTATATCGGGACTGTCAGAAGTAATAAATCGAAATATAAGCGTCACCTACGTAAACGAACGGTCTAATCATTTCACATTTTTTTAAACTCCGCGAGAGAAAGGATTGAAAGGGGTCATAAAGTAAATATAAAATCAATCCGTCGAAACCTTTCAAAAAAAATTAAAAATTTTTCGAGAGAATGATAAGTGAAATTCGTTGTTTGTGTCTATTGAACACCAGCTGCAGTCAATAGGCACTTTTACGGAATCGTTCGCTCAGAAAATTCAGCCATTTTTTTGACGTTTTGAATCACGCCCTTCTATTGGAGAAAATTTCCCCTAATGACGGTTACCATAGAGACACGAATGCCTTTTAAGCGCCTCAGAAAAAAAGCAAGACTTCTTTATTCCAAAAGTATGTTTTATTATTCTGTTTTCCGAGACCTTTACCTCTTTTCCTCTTTTTCGACCCAATTTCATCGCCGATATTTTTTGACACATAGGACCGCTCTGCGAGTGACAGCGGATGAAGAATCAACTCTATTTGCCGGGGACATAATATTTTCTACGACAGCGGATGAATCTGCAAGCCCTTCAATCAAACCGAAATTCGTGGAATAAAATTTGCTTCAATTTCCATCTCCCTAGACCCCCTCTTTTGTAAAACTTTTTGACCGGAACATCATTCGTTTCATTGACGATAAAGGAAAACGAGATGCGGAAAACGACAACCGTGTGCAAATGGCTATTGTGTTCATGGAACGAGACAGGAGTGGCATTTGAAGACCTTAACGAAACGTATGAAAAATCAGAAACAGTTTCGTTGGATTCCAGAATTAATTCTCAAGTGTATAAAAATGAAAAATAATTAAGTACTTGCCTTTGGTACCTACAGTAGCCATAACAACGTCATAAAAAGATGCATGTATTTTAATATGTGCGAACATTAATTGATTTTCTTAAAAACCGTTTAATGGGAACAAGCCAGGCGAGTGATTTGACTAAATGATTTTGCCCGAGTCTTATCGGTCAGCTGTGCAGTAATGTATCATTCGATAAATTTAATACGTATTTTTTCCATTCTAGTCCTATATTTCTTATGAGCCATTTAAAGATTTCATTTATTTGTCACAAAGATTTATCTTTCAAGTTGAAAAATGAGGGTACATGTTTATATGGATGCATTTGAACGACCGTAAATTTATGTGTTTATTCATACCCATGCCTGTACGAGCTCTTTCAGTAAATTCTTACGGGAGTTTAAATGAGCAATGAAACTAATTGTATGCAAATCAACTTAGTTAAAAGGATAAGTTCACCGAAGAGTGAAGTGGAAACACGATGGTTTGTACGCTAAAATATTACACCCTTAGGAATTAAGTTGTCTCAAAGGAAGGGAGGAAACACAACACTAACGAATAAAAGATGCAATTACAAAAAAACTATACCTTATGTAAGTTTACCATTTGCTAAAATAAAGAAAATTTAAGCTTTAATTATTCTGTTGCATTTATATTAGGACATCAGATGTCTTCATGAAAACTTCAGAAAATTTCAAAACTCTCCAATTCACTGTAATGTTGCATAATTTAATTAAATAACACGTCCGCAAATGAATTCTATATTTAAAAGAAGACTAAAAAGAAACGATTTCTTCTTTTAAGGACAAACTTGTTTTTATTGATTATTCGATTCACCCCGACTTAAGTATAACAGTATCGTAGTTAAAGCAAAAAAATCGGTACAACATACATTGTACAAACTTTCTCATATACGTACTAATGCGTCATTTAGTTATCTTTAGAAAATGAAAATCGTATGAGCCTGTTTTTAGAAAATCCAATTTTTGTTAAAGTTGCCCAAGAATAAACTAGCCTTATAGTCATTCGTTGGGAAAAATGAAATACGTAGTATTATTGAAGACGTATACTCAAATAACTGTACGAAATTTGATCAAAATCGTTACAGCCGTTTCTGAGAAAATCGAATTGTTGTTAAAGTTGCCTAGAATAAACTAGCCTTATATTCATTTTTTGAGAAATACGAACTATACAGTATTATTGAAGATGTAAACTCAAGTGGCTGTGCGAAATTTGATCAAAATCGTTAGAGCCGTTTTCGAGAAAAACGGATTGTTGTTAAAAATGCGTAGAATAAACTACTCTTAATTATTTCTATGTATACTCTGCTCAGTATGATAAAATGCCTAAGTACGAGATTTCATTCATTTTCGTTCGACCGTCTGGGCTCCAGCGCCAGTAACAGACAGACAGACAGACAGACAGACGGCATTGCGAAAACCACTTTTTCGGATTCAGCGACACCTAAAACGTATATTTCCGTAAAAATCTCGAGGTCGAATTTTTTCGCGAAAACAATACTTTCTCGATACTTCGTATGAGAAAGTAATAACTGAAATTTTAAATTGGCGCAAAACAATCCTATTATAAGGAGTTTTCAGCAGACCACCGTAAAAGCAATTTTAACAATCGGGTTAACTAATTATATCCTGTTCTGTGCTTTTCCAACAGGAAAAAAACAAGTAGATAAAACATAATTTAAAGGAAAATTTTCCAATTTCGCAAATCTTCTCCAACGCCAATAGCAAGATTAATTCGTCATTGAATATTGTTTAATTTAGACGCTTCCATTGGAATAAATTCCTCTCGCGTCACGAAACAGCGCGAGTCACGTCTCGACACGAGACCATGGCAACGAATTAGAGGCGACGAAAAAGTGGAAAAGTCATTAAGGAAAGAATAAGAACGTGTCCGCCTTTAGCCGAGTTTAATTAAATGCGACGACTTACCTACGTGACCCGTCTCTGGACCGGCGTTATTCAACTCGGTCATTAATGATTTTCGTCATTCGTCTTTTTCCGAGTCATTTGTCACTCGGATAATGTCTCCGCGTATTCGCCACTTGAGGGCGACTGGGATAACGGCGGAAACAAATTCGAAACAAAGCTCAAAACTTAGCTGAAACCATGCCTTGTGCTAGTGGATGGTGATTATCGACCCTCGAAGTGTAGAATAATTTACGAATAATATTTAGTTTGATGACAGGATAATTAGTCAACTGAAAGCATAAAACCCATGGGTATAATTAAAATTTAACCATCCATAGAAATATTAAAGTGCATGAGAAAGTACCTCAACGTTTGGGTCGCGACCCACCTGATGGTATGAAGGACTTCTCAGTGGATCGTGACGTATCTTCAAAATTTGAGTTTGAAATGAACCCTCGAACGGAATGCAAAAAAACGCGTTATACTAAAAAACTACAAAGGGCGGAAGGTAAATCAATATCAACAATGCAATTAATTCGGTATTGCCGGAGGCTTGTAATGATAGGCCATGCCCAGTATAAGAGTTGCATGCTCCAGAGAGGTAGACATAATTTTCTTGTAAAACTAGTTTTTATATGTCCACTTATGCAATTGTGTGATAAGATACACAGTTGTCCGAAGATGATTTTAAAAGTATTTCTTGATAAATAAATATATTACCAATATTAGTTTTTAAGGAGACAGGATAGAAGATGTGTATTCACTCGGAAAGGGGTCGTCTGCGAAAAATTATGAACACCTGCCTATGGTATCCACATCGGCGGCATTAATAATAATCGGTTAAAATGCGAACCTTCTACTAAAATACGAATGTTAAAGAGAATATTGTACCCAGATTATTTGAAAATGGAGGTGAGCTATGAAATAAGGAAAATTATTAAAGATGAGGAAGTGATAGAAATTATCCTGGTCTAAATAAACAATATTTCCTGCAACAAATAACTTGACAACACTGCTTTCCCACCTCCGAAAAAAAAACCGTTACTTCTGAAAACGAACTATAAGTGTACTTACAATTCACAGTCATACCAAACCTTCGAGAAGACGGGTTTTAACGAATGAGACGTTTTTATCCACCAGGATATTTGCAGAAGGAAGCAGAAATTCATGGTGGAGGAGAGGCGAAGGAAATTCCGCACCATGACGAGAATGGATGACTTAACAATTTCACGCGCGACGTAAACGCATCTCCGCGCGCTGAGACGCCGACGGCTTAAGAGTTATTTTCGTGACACGGTTAGGGAAGTAAAACAAAAAAAAATACATAAAAACAAAAGCGGACACTTGAACGCTCGACGAAATTGACGATTTTCGTTCGTCTCTCCAAACACTCCGGGCACTGCCTTCAGTTTTAGAAGCTAACGCATGAAAATTAACCTGCGAAGCGCCGCGGGAGGAACGATGGCCCTGCGAACTATTGTCGTACCCAGCAGTCTTCTTCTTCCCAAACATTGACTTTGCACCAACGCCACGAGGAAAGTATAATGAAACCCTTACGTCACCCTCCATCCCTCTCGGAGAGCTCATTTTATTTTCTTATAAGAAGAAACTGTCACTTTGTTGGATGAGACAAGAGATGCGCTAAGCGCTGTCTCCGGGGCGAGAAAATCGCTTCTATTTATATTCCGGCTTTATCGTCAAGTAAGACTTGCAATGTCACGGAGAAACGCTCTTTAAAATTTATAGATGACGAACGATAACGGGTATATGATAATTTTTCGTTTTTTACCGGGACCGGATCAATTGACATCAAACATACTAAGAAAAAATAGAAAAAATATGTTGCAGACAATTAATTTCGCGAGAAAAATACTTAAAATCCTCGTATATAACGGTGGCGTTTGCAGTTTTCATCTCTGTTTACGTGTGGCCCACGCTATAATTAACTAAAATCGTCACTTGAGGCTTTATCAACCACTGGACGGGCGACATATGACATTTCAAATGACTAATCGGCCTTGCGTAGAGTCATTTTTGAGAATTTTTTGGATTTTGTAAAGTGACAAACGCCTATATTAAAAGTGCATATATTGCATCCACGAGCACAAAACACATCATTTAAATTTCCTGAAAGATATTTGTAAAAGCCTCATGTCCATATATATAGCAATTTACATGTCTAAAAGAAAATTATGAGGTATGGAAAGCAGGATGAAATACTGCGCGTGCCGGATATGGTCCGAGGACCCTAGTTTGGGGACCTCTGCTCTGCGCACTGCTCTGATTTTCTGTACGCAGACGGGGTTATAAAGAGGATCACCGAGCTCACATTTTGGCTGGAATTCAATTGACAAACTGTTTCACAACATTTTTATGGCCATTACAGTTCATCATCTACAGGAGAAAATTCTTATTTGTAAAAGGTAGTTACACGAACAAAACTAAAATATGCTTCAATTAAAAATTTCACACTTCCTCGGTTAATTACCACTGAATCTTTCAATCAAGTGCGATTCTTATATTATATCTTATAAACTGCGGATGTAAACAACGCAACAAGGAATCATAAATTATGTGCATTATAAGCCTACAGTGACAAGGAGGAATCTAAAGACTGCAGAGTAAGATTGATGATCCTATCGAAATCTAATTTTGATATTCTATGGCAACTGAAACAACGAAAATGAGCAATTTGCACAGGCATGCGACACAAATGCCTCAAAACGGCACCAACGTTTTTAGGGCGTTTAGAGACAAAGTAAACGTGAAAAACACGAAACGATCCCAGAAATTTCGTTGATACCTACAAAAGAGGGAACCTCACACGGATGCGGAATCGTCTCTCACCCCTCCCTCCCCCCAGCCGAAAAAAAGAAACGACAGACTAGTTGGCAGCTCTCGTTTTGCCTCTTTTGCCTCCGCGGAAGAAGAGAAAAAAAACAAATCTTTTAAAACGTCGATTACAAGGCGGCGGCATCGCACTGCATTCTACTTCTAGGCGGCGTGGCATTCGCTCCAAAAAGAAAATTTAAAGCAAAAGGGAAAGGAGCATCGCACGCTCGACTCTTGCTCACTCACCGACCACATCAACCAACTCCTCAACCTCTCCTCTTTTAACCCTTCCTTCTAACTCCTGTTTTTCCCCCATCCAATTCTCCTTCCTTCTCTTCCTTTTTTCCATATCCCACCTCATCTTTTATAATTCTTCATCCTATTTCCTTTATCTCTCATCCCATCCCTTCTCTCCTCTCTCATCCTCCCTCCTCTTTCATCCTCCCTCTCGCATGTTCTCTCCTCCCTCCTCGTCTCCTTTAATTCTTCCTTCATCCTCTAACCTCCTCCTCCGCCCTCCACTTCAAACCACCTCCTCCAACTTCCTCTTTAACCTCCTCCTCCAACCTTCACTTCCAACCTCCTCCTCCAGCTTCCTCTTTAACCTCATCCTCCAACCTCCCTCTATTTCATCCTCCAACCTCTACCCAACCTCCTCCAACTTCCTCTTTAACCTCATCCTCCAACCTCCACTTCCAACCTCCTCCAACCTTCACTTCCAACCTCCTCCTCCAATCTCCTCTCACATCCGCCCCTCTCCTTCTCTCTCTTCGTTCCTCCTTCCCTTAATCTTCCTCCCTTCTCCTATTCCTCATCCCTCCCTCGCCCTCCTTACTCCTCTCCCCCCCTCCTTTTCCTACCCACTCTCCATCCTCCTCTTCCTCCCTCCAACCTTCTTTCTGCCACTCCATCCCTCTCTCCACCTCTCCTCCGTCTCATCCGACGCAATCCGCATCCTCTCCCTCCTACCACTCTTCTCGCAGAACCGCACTCAAACCCCACCTCCCACCTCCCCCTCCTACTCCTTACGCCACCGCGCACCAGTGTCTCGCACAAAAGGGGACGCCTTTAGGTTGGAGTAGGGGAGGGGGAGGGAGATGTAAGAGGAGGAGGAGGGGGAAGTCTTCCTTCTCCGCCCACGCACCTCTCTCTCTCTCCTCACGGTTATTCCAAAAATCGTACCCGAAGCACGTCCGGCACGCATTCAAAAGGGTCTTTCTCCTTCCACCGCCTCATCCTCATACATCCCCTCCCACCCACCCACCTCTCCTCGCGGTATAAGGATGGGAGTGTCCTCCTAGCGGACATCACAGAGAACGGGATGGGGGGGTAAGAGACGTGGTAAGAGAGGTTTGGCTTCTCCTAAAGAAAAAGAACGAATGAGACGGAATTGAAGGAAGGCCTTTTAAGTGGGAAGACGAGTATAGACGATGTTTTATTCTCAGAGTGTTAGGAAGAGAGGACGAAAAACTCCGGCGAGAAGGAGGAGGAGGAGAGTGTGAGTTTTGGGAAGAGAGGGTGCGATTACGCGTGATAGATGAAGGAGCAGAATGAGGGAGACGTGGACGAAGGAAATGAAGAATGTGATCGGAGGAAGTCGATGAAGGGACTGTGCGAGTGGTTGAAGAGGCGAACTAAATATCCTAAGGGAAGAGAGAGAGAGAGAGAGAGAGAGAGAGAGAGGGAGAGAGAGAGATTGTTGGAAAATATTTGTGTGAGAAGGGAAAGGGCACGCCGTGAAATTGAAAAAATGAGAGGGTGGAGGAGGGAATTTAGGCAAACGGAAAATGGACTGCGTGGCGGAGAAACGCGAGAGTAACAAAGGAACGAAAACATTAATAAATAGAAGTAAAAAACGAGAAGCCAGGAAAATCAGATGGACGAAAAGAAACTTTATATAAGGTCAAAGCCGAACTTAAATTTACCAGATGTTTATGCCGCTTGATCGATATGCGTGTTTACACGTACCATTCTACACGCCAATGAAAAATTAAGACAATAAAGAAAACAAAATATAGGAGGTTAGAAGAACCTTGCTATTTATTAACACATTTTTTATTTTGAGTAAGTCAAGATTTCTCATATGTACGCGTGCAATGAATAATAGAAAATAATTCAAGTTAAAAATAAATAACTCCGGTTAAGTTAATTTCCGCTTATTCGGGTATTGACGTACATTTGTGTGTATTTGTATATGTTTGTGTGCACACGCACTTACACATATATTTACCCATAAAGACGATAAAGCTTACAAACGGTTGTTTACTATATATACTATTAACTAAGAAAAAACAAAACAGATTTTTACATCAAATGCGGAGCAATGAAGGAAGGCGAGAAAGGCGTAAATGCGGAGAAAAAGAAAGGAAGAAGCGATATCGACAAGATGAGGAGGAAGATGGAGAGAGAGAGAGAAGAAAGTGTGACGTGGTAGTGCGGACACAAGAAGAGAGAGAGAGAGAGAGGTCGCTTTTGCGGGAGAAAAGGGATATGGAGGGAGAGGGAAAAGGGGTTGACAGGCGGACGGCGAAAGCTTTTGGAGGGTAGTTAAGCATTGTGGAGGCGATGAAGGGGAAGAATGAGATGCGGCGAGTGTCCCGTAAAGCGAGGAAATGGGAAGGGAGGAGGGATGACGGCGGCGAGGAAAGGCTGAGACAACGTCGTCCCGAGGACCGCCCTCAAGTCTCCTTTCAAGAGGGAGACGCAAGTAGGAGGAGGAGGAGGAGGAGGAGTAGAGAGGATGCGAGAGAAGGGACCCGGTCAACGCCCACTTGGAAGTCCTAGGTTGATTATTTTGCCGATATGGAAGTTCCTCCAAAGCGTTGAAGGTCGCGTTTTTTTAAAAAAAAACCTCCTTAAGAGGTGGGCGTTTCGATAATTTTTCACATAATCGGTAACGATATATGTACTAATTTTTAGAGTGATAAAAAAAGGAAGAATCTCATTGCCCCTTTATTAAAGTATACCGTGTTAAAGTGACGCAAATATTTTTATTAATGGGAACGAAGAAAAGAATGCGATCGATATAAATACTTTCGCGGTCACTTACGAATATTACATCAATGAGAAAAATTGAAAAGAAAAAGGATGTTTTTCGACAAAATAAACTCCCTAAATAAAACTGGGGAACTATATAATTAAAGAGGAAAATTATTTTGGAATTTAGCAATGAAAAATAAACAATACGCTTAATGTAATTTAAATTGTTTAACTTAACAATTCGTTAGTATTAAATGTTTATTTTTTCAACATATAATTGATACTGATAAAAAATTCTAGATATTTATGACACTTAAAAAATAAAATATGCGCGTAATTAATCGATATAAATTTTATGGCTCGAGATGGCAGCTAACGTAACTCTTCAGCCTTTTTTGCTGAATTATCAATTGAGCATGTTTTAATTAAACAATCACGTACCCCTTGTATAATTTTAAGCGACAAGGGAGTGACATATGATCGTATCAAAATACATAACGCATGTTTTAATTAAACAATCACGTACCCCTTGTATAATTTTACGTGACAAGGAAGTGACAAATGATCGTATCAAAACACATAACTCATGTAATAAACAAATAAATTTCTGTTTGTAGTACGTTTTTCCAACACGATGAAAAGGGCCGTGTACCTCCTCTTGCACAAATAAAACCAAACGACTTTACTTGCTTTACAAGCACGTTTCTTTGAAGATACATTCCAAACTGCTTAAATAGTTTATCTATTTTAACATTCCTTCGTAAAGTTATGTTCACCGTTTTATAGAGTTGTTCTTATTTTAAATGCCACAGATTTTGATTAAGAAGTCATTCATGAACTCTAGTTAAAGAAAATATAATTTTCTTTAATATACCATCGCGTACTCCTTAAAAACACTTCAATTACTATAAAAATACAAGCGTTTCCTTTTGAAAGCCTTTGCTCTAGAACAGTAGGTAGTCCCCAGACATTTTGTAGGCGCGGCCTTTCCAAGATAAACAGAATTTTGCAGAACCCCAGACTTGAAATCAGTTTGTATACTTTGAACGCCTCAGCTTGTTAGTACTGCACCATAATCAACAAAGTAGACGAGAAACTATCACTTTAATTACCTATAAACATCAAAATCACCGATTCACTTACTAAACGACGTTTTTCACGGCATCCCAGTGTGCCGCGACATACAGTTTGGAAATCACTGCCGTACTGACTATACAACTGATTAGCGAGAAGGAACGACGGACGAATCTGTTTGTTATTCCAGGCAGTCGAACATTAACGAGAGACATTTAAGCTTAAGCTTAAGAAAAGGGCATACCATTCATGGCTGCCAGAGAAACAGATGAAAATAATTGCAAAAATATAAGCATATCGCTATGCGTATTTGAAATTTGCAAAGCGACGCGTCGCAAGTAATTAATGGAAATAGGTAATGACACTCGTCGCTGATAAACTTAAGAAGGGAGGAAATAAACAATAAAAACAGTGGAGAAAACACAAGTGGCCCGTGTTTGCAGTAAGATTTCATCAGTTTGAAGTCCTCCTAGTAGTAACAAATAAATAAAGGTGTTAAAAACGGGAACATTTCAGACGCAGGCGGGGTCGGCCGTAGAGCGATGATTTATAAAAAGGACCGTAAAGAAGATTAAAAAATAACGGAGAAAATGAAAATTGAAGAGAGAGGCGTGAAAGAATCCCGTTTCCAAGATATACGTGCGCGGAGAGATGAACCATTCGGGGTTCAGAATGCGGTCGCATTAAATAAATGCGACAAATCGTAAAAACCTAGAAAGGAGCGAGAGAAATATCATTCGCCGAGAGTTACGCGCGACGTAAATAAGTGATGAAGTCCGAAGGTGAAAGCTCGTGCGTGTGTGTATATAAAATATGCAATTAAAAATTTTCACCATTGCGGAATGGAGGCGCAGTTCCGTGGGTGTGAAAGACCTCGAGTATAAACCCTGGCGAGAATGGTTCGGTCGATAAAATGGATGCCTATGGGAACCATTACATTGAATCGCTAGGAAAGATTTAGGATTGGAAAAGTAATATCGCGTATAGTAGGACGGAGATGGAACTAATATATAAGCCGTGAAGAGGAAAATGTAGGCCGTCGAGACGAACGAGAGTAAAACTAACGGAGAAAATAGGGAGAAAGTTTGACAAAGGTGGTACGATGGAGAGGCGAGGGAGAGAGAGAGAGAGGAAGAGAGAGAAAGAGAAAACGTGACATACAGACAGACAAACGACTTTATGAGGGCAAAAAATACAATCCCTTCTTACTTTAAAGTAAGAAAGGAAGCGAGGGAGAGAAGGAAAGCGGGGAAAAGGTAGGGAGTAGGGGAAGGGGGAGAGAGAGAAAAGCGACAGACAGACAAACAACTTTATTCGTGCAAAAATTAGACTATAGAATCCCTTCTTACGTTAAAGTAAGGGTGGAAGCGATGGAGAGAAAGGAAAAGAGGTAGCGTGTAAGAGAGAGAAAGAGAGATGGGACTACAAATGGTAGAGTGAGACTGGGAGAAGCTCTAGAGGCAAACCCCACGGCTGGCCGGGATTAATAACTTGGAAAAGCACCAGAACAGTCAATAATGCGATCAAATGAGTCCCAAAGGCTTAAAAATCCACGTCCCTAAGCGAATTAATGTCTTTAATTTGTCAGATGGTTTATCTACCTTGCTATGTTTAAACTGCCTTGCACCGATTTACCTTAAAAGTTCATGCGGAGCGAAATTTTGCCTGGTAATTGCTTAGTAAATCAACGGTGGGCAAACAAACGCGAAGAAGCTAATAGCTCATCCATCGCTCGTACGGCAAATACTGCGAGAAATGCAGTTCGGACCAGTGGCGTAAATAATGCCCCCGCAATCGCAAGGCAACCGTAAAGGGGCCGGAAAAGTCAGAACCGCAGCTAAAGTTACAGGAAAATAAATGATGCTTATTTAGGGAGCTACATTTATTTTATTTTAGGCGGATGCATATTTTGCAGTTTCCACTATTGCGGAGATGTTGAAAATACGTGGATATATTTATGGGCGGCGAGACACGGGAGAGGTTAGCCAAAAAGCAGGCACTGCAATAAAACAAGAGAACCACTGATTTAAGGAAGGCCGCGAGGCTTCTAAATATGAAAAGAGAAATAAGTAATTGAGTAGGAAGTGAAAATATGAAATATTATGCGTGTCCACGGTCGCCAACGTAGAATTAATGTAGAATAACTTACGGCATAACCGTTGTAGACTAATTACCGGCGCATAGAAATTATATGGCAGTGGCGTAGAAGTATCATGTAAATGATACAGCAGAAATGTAAAAGAATTTACAGCAGAGATATAGGTTTTGTGGAAGAATAGGGAAGGAGATATACTGAGTCGATAAAATAGAAGTTATATAACAAAAATTTATAAATGGAGCGGAAGTAATGCAGAAGCCATAAGATAAAAATGTATGCGTGCTATTGTGGCATTATATAAGTAATGAAGCAGAAATGATTGATTCCTAAGTAACTTCATAAAATTCTTAAAAATTAATGTAAACTATATATAACTCTCGTATTTTTACGAGAATAACAGCCTATTTTCATGAAAAACGAGCATAAGAGAAACACCAAGACACGTAGACAACATAATATGACTTTCACCCTTGAGTTTATTGGTAATGATGTAGTTTATTACGGAGCCAAAATTCATGGCGGGTGTCTGATAAAAAAACGAGAGGATAATTTCTAAAATCCAGATACCTTACGTGCTTACAAGGCGCTAAAAAAAACATTTGGCAGGCGGCGCTGCATTAGCCTCCTCTACGGTACATTAAGACTTGCAGTAATAAAAAAGTAAGTGAACGTTATATCTTGGAGAGAAATAATGTCCACGTGTCAACGCGAGTGTCGTAACCGCTACTGCAGATAGGTAGTAAAGAGATTAACGGTAGAGGGGGAGAGAGGCATAATAGAGAGAAAATTCTGTGCCGAAATAAACGAAAAAAACCAAAAACTTGAAAATTACAAAACGAAAAACACCCTGACGTCAAAGTTTATCGTTACCGAAGAGAGGAAAAGGCTGCACCGAACGAAACGGTAAATGTGTTCGAATTTAAAACGTAATATAAAAAAAAAAAACAGTTCAAAAGAGAATCAATGACGTCGACTCATGGCTGGAATCCAATTGATAAACCGTAGCCATAAAAAGGTTGAGAAAACCAAATGCGCACTGCGGCTACAAAGCAGAGCTGTCATAAACGGCGAGTCGTCGATAGCACGAGGGCGGTTCAAACGAAAACGGCAAAAGTAAACTAAAAACTTTTTATCTAAACCTAGACTTAGGAACGTCATTACTTTTCAGCATAGTCTCAAATTCTGTCGACAATTTTCTTCCATCGCGAAATCAATTCCTGGATTCCGTCCGAGTAGGATCTGTTTGGTTGCTTTCTAAGACACCTGTTCGAACCCCGGAGCAGAAGTACTTCTCACATTATACCACTTTGAGTCAATTGGAGTCGACTCAAGAGGAATAAAGGGATCCGTTGACACTTTTGAATACAGATCTTTAACGAATTCAACAATCAGAAACGTCACCGGGCGTGATTAAGGGGTTCGCCTGGTAAGACCGAGCAGGATCTATAAGTTTACGGATTTAATTTTCAAACTTTTCCACCCATTCATGTAATCCTTAGTAACGCACATTCCGACGCATTTCACCTAGCTTAACTCCCGCATTCGAAAATCTTATAACTGCTTCCATCATCTCAATTTTGGTACAACTTTCGAAACACTAAGCCATTTTGGATTGTCGATGTTTCAATGATCGCCGGTGCGAACAAACGACGACCAGGGGCAAATTATCTTCCATATGCAGAGTAATTTAAATTAAACTCATACCTACAAGCTATTGTCAACTTTTATTGCTTTTATTTGAACCATCCTGGTAGATTCTAAAAAGAAGGGTTTCAGAATATGCTGACAGTGAATCGCCGCTGAATACGGCTGGTTTGTGAAATAAGAGGTGCATCTGGTCTTTCCAATCATTTAACGGCTGTTGGAGCTATGCAGTTTATAAGTAAAACATAAAAGTTAAAAAATGAAAATAACAGATCGATAAACGCCATCCTTACAAGGATGACATTCATTCTACTCTTACTTTTCAGAAATGGTCGTTTTAATAAATACATAAAAAGGTACACGAAAAATCGATCGAAATGTCAAAAAAATCAGCTTTGTTGCAAAAAGTGTGGATAGGTTTACAATACCGGAGAAATAGACTTGAAGTATAAAAGACAGAATCAGTATAAATATTGAATTAATACAGTGGTTCCAACCTGTTCTACTTGTCAGGCCACATCGGTGGCTGCGAATCCTTCGGCAGGCCGCATTGGAAGTTGCCAATTATTTGGCGGGCCAGATTAGAGTTTTAATCGGAAGATACCTATATACATACTCTAAGATGCCATTTAAATGAAGATCACGCCTAAATGACGTTTTTGTGATAGACATTCCAATATTAAAAGTTTTATTATAAAAATTTTACTAAAAATGCATTAATTTGTTTGTTAATTCTTTCGGGTTGTTTTTTCATCATGGCGGGGCGCACGAAAACCATTCGCGGGCCGCAGGTTGGACACTTTTGGGCATCAATGAATTAATAGAATATAAAATTGTAATTGGAAAACGAGTAACTACTTAAAAGTACTCCACAGAGAAACGGGTACGTGCAAGAGTATTAACATAACAAACGAATTGACGGTCTTTTCAACTGCACACCGCAATAAGCATTTATATTACATACATCTTTAATTACTTGCAGAGAAGTCGTTTTCAAGATGATGTCGGCAAGGTTTTCTTTTATGAAATTCAAGGATAAGGGCACTTTTATTAATTTCCACGGTAAGCGTAACGGGGAAAAGTTTGTTTATTCTACTTCTCGACTCTAAAAAACTGAGTCTGAAAAGGGTTTAATTTGAACTCGGTACCGCCACTTTAGCGAACGAAAAGTGCAGTGAAAAAATTCCGATAGCCGCAGAGAAAAGCAGAGAAGAAGAGTGAAACATTAACTAAACGGAGTGCAGACGATTTAAAGAAAATGGAATACAATGAGATGGCGTTGAGCGAGGAGATAGATAGAAACAAGTTAGGAAAGTGTACAGTGTATCAAAAGTAGGCGCATTTTTTTGCGATGGAGTATTAGAAGCAAAACGATTAGTTTGAACGAACGCTAACCATAAAACAGGGAAACGCCACGATCCGATTGCCTGTTAATTAAAAATTTCTTCTCTCTCCTAAAACAGTCATTTAATAAACGTGTTTGCATAATTTTAGCAGATATCGTTTACATCGGCTGATACAAAGATTGTATTCGCAGACAACACTTAGAAAAAATCGCAAGATATTTTTCAAGTTCAAAGTGAATTACGGCTTTCTTCACCAGAGGATCACTGAGCTCGCCTTATAGCTCGTAAAAATCATGAATAAGCTCAAAATTAAAAAAAAAGAGAAAAAGTACTTGTCTCAGGTATCTCCAATAGTCACAGGATTATGACAAACCAGATAAGTATTTCGGAAAAAGTACCTTTCTGATTTTTTTAAATTTTAAGTGCGTAACACTCACAGTCCATTTTTCTTTGTGAATTACCGCCAAAATGAAAATTTCCGAGTAATAAGAAAATCTATGAAGGAGAAACGTGACAACATTGCTCAAGGTCGGGAAGCCCGATTTCGTCGGGAGATACATTTGAAAGCTGAAAATTACGATATTTTAGCCTAAAAAAATGGTTAAGAAGTAAATTTCATGTTTCTTATACAAATTATTCCCAACCTTAATAGTTAAAATGCGCATGTCCAATTAAAAAAGATGCAATGTTAGCGAAGAGAAAATCTTACGTCTGGATGGGCATGGTAGACTTCTCACTTGTTATTATTGATCGCAAAATGATTATAAATATTTCGAGGAATTTACCAATGTGTACGGTGAATCGAAATAACTCAAGAGTTATTTAATCTTTAACAAGTATTTAATTCCTCAACTTTTTAAGCTTCTTCATACACCAAACTTAACCACATTGCAGAGAACACTATTCAACAAACATAGTAATATTTAAGTGACGGTGTGAGAAAAAAAACGAAATCAGCGAAAGAGAGGGACAAAACGAGGCAAAATGAAAGGAAATTTCAATGACCGATACACGCAGAAAATCTGAAAGCGAAGCGGGAAAGATTATCGTGATTAGACGGGAAAGGCAGATAGGGCGGCAAAAATGGGAAGAAGAAAACTCGGGGGAAGAGAGAGAGAGAGGGAAAAGGGAGGAGATGAAAAGCGCCCGATGCAAGAGACGGATGAGAGTGAAAAGCCGGTGAATGGAGGTCCATCGCTCTCTCTCTCTCTCTGTTTCAACCGCTGCCCTTCTGAAGCAAGGTATACGTCGTATATTTCGGTCTTTCCTCTATTCAGACCTATGACACGCAGAAGACGAATTCGTCTCCTATTTTTCCCTCCCCAACACGACCTCTCCCCCTTGTCTTTCTTCGACCGCTTTGATGCAACTTAAGCTTCGGGTACGGTCGCAAAGAGAAGGAGAGAGGATAGACAAAGATAGAATATACATGTAAGCAGAGAGAGAATGTGGGTCCAAAATGACGACCGGCGTGCTAAAAAAAAGGAGAATTTCCTGCGAGAATTTAACGGGAATTTCGCCGATTTTGTTTGACAAGGCTCGACAAATGGTCGCCTCCTTGAAAAAAGAAAGCGGAATGATGGCTGTGCGAGGGAAAAAGAGAGGCATGACGTGGCTTTGGGCGAAAAAAGTGAGAGTCATCAACTGTTTTATTATGAACGTAATTTTTGAACATGAAAATGTGCCGCCTACGAATGTGAAATTGGAGTAAATTGACCAATCATTTGCCCGATCTTCTGCAAATCAAAAATGAATGTCCTATTCACGACAGACTTTCAAAGTTCTCATGAATGTGGGACTAGATCATGCATATAGTCACATACATTAATTATACAGGTACATATACACACTTTTACAACAAAGTTTATAATTTCACTTGTAAACCAATATCTATGTCGTCAAAATTCATGTAAAAGGAAGGGTTCGTATATATTTCAATATGGTCTACCGTGACTGTGCAGTGTATTTATTAACGAAACGTTTTATTTGTTGAGCAAAGTTTGAAAATAATTTCATGTCATTTTTAACTTTCCCAATATATCACCAACATCAAAATATACTACATATCTCTTTTTTGATTCAAAATTCCTTGACAAAGGAAAATTTATGACATATAAAGGGTGCGGATGAAAAGCCGTACAATATCATCACTTCAGATTAGCGACGTAATAACGTTTCCGGGAGTCATTTTGGCATCAGAAAGGTGGTTTCCCGAAAATTTTACGAAATATCCAGAATACAGTTGAACCAAATGTGGGGTTAGAAATAGCCTAAATTATCAAATCTGCAGCGATTCGGTGATTTGAAAAATATGTGTTCTTTAAGTTTCAAGTGAAGTTAAGCACCTACCAGGATCTTCGACATTCAATCCACTAAAGTTTTATACGTGGGATAGCATAAAAAAATTTTCCATAGTTAAACCACAAGAGATACCGAAGGTCATAAATTGATTGTATGCCCAATTTTCTTGATATAGATATATGTACTGACAGTTTTAGATAGACTCCAACTTTAGGAGGAGAATATTTGAATGTGCTGTTCCTGAGTATTAATATTTTCATAATAAAGTTTTTGTATTAATTCGATATTTAAAGCTAACTGAGATGGTAAGCGGAAACTTTTCTTCTCAATTTTTTCTCTTATTAAGATGTGAAGTATTAAACTGGCCACCGAAGCATTCTCTACTTATAATGCGGCCCGCTAAATATAACGGGCTGCCGATCCCTATGTAAGAATCAAAAGAATAGTTGCGCGACCACAGACTCGTCGTAGCACCGCCATCACCTGATGATTCATTAAGGCTAAGGAGCAAAGTTCCTTCCTTTCCTCGACGTTTAACGCGATATAAAGCGCTCCCCGAGAAACAAGATTGCGGCGCAAACCGGATCGAAAACAACATCTCCGCTTTAACGACAAAAATTAGATTCGCCGTTTCACCTTTTCACTCGCGCTTAAAAGCTATTCGGCGCCATGTTAACGAGATTAATTAACAATAACGAGAGGGATACGAGGAGGAAAGAAACCTCGAGGGAGCAAGTCGAAAAATTCCCTTGACAAATTCACCCCACCCCCCCCACCCCCCCTTTCGCCCCTCCTCCCCTTCATACCTTCTCTCCCCCCCCTCCCACCGCCGCCACCCCACTCATAGCCACCTCCTCTCTACAATTTTACGTGTTCCCCCCAAAGGGAAAACGACGACTTAAGGAAGATTTTAACATGTAAATATGCGAATCATTAAAATTAAAGTGACGCTTTTGTCGGACGAAACGGTTTTTCCCTCTCTCTCTTTTGAGGGGGAAGGAGGAGGGAGGTAAAGAGTGGAAAGAGGACGGAGGAGAGGGGAAAGGAGGGGATACGATAGAGGGAGGGGATAAAAGTGAATGAGAATTGAGCGAATGTGGCGAGAGAGACATCACCGGTGAGAAAGAGAGAGGGAGAAAAGGAGACGTCCCTTTGTAATCGCGGGCACACCCTTGTCTTTAGTTTTAAGGAACCTTAAGAGAGCAAAAGGAAGAGAGGAAGAGATGGAGATAGAGAGGGAAGAAAGCAGAGGGCAGGTCAGAGGAGGAGAGAAAGAGAGGGTGGGAGTAAAAGGGTAAGTTTTGACAATGCGGGATGTAGGCGGCGCACGGGTGAGGCCTTCAGACAAAAGAGATTTTGGCTTCGGAGAAAGGAGATGTTTTTAAAAGAGGGTTTTGAATGGAGGCGAGGGATGAAGAGAGAGAAAGTTGCAAGATTCCGTCGCTGTTATTATTCCGCGCTATAGCTGGAACTGTGTTAACGCGGCGGATAATGGAGCAGCGCCGGGATAAACAATATGGGGAAGAGTTTGTAAGGGGAAAAAAACACGAGCCAGCTCGATGTCTAAAGATTCGAGGCTTTTTTTTTTTACAAATATAAAAGCTTTTGAATAATACTATATGTTCTTTTGTCTCGATTCAATATTTTTGGGCAATTAAAAAAAAGTAAAGTCTTAATGGACGCTTGTCTCTCGGGTACACAGCTTCCGTGAATTCCCTACATAACATTTCTACCAGCTGAGTAGCTAATTATAGCCATGTAAGCCTACGCGGTGCGAAGGGGCCTACCGGCAGAAGAGAACCTACAAATAATCAATAAAACTATTAACTATGATTTAGTTATTTTAATTTAAGAATTAATATGTATGCTATGGAATGACGATCTCGAAAAAATAAATTAATATAACCTCTCCTTTACTTATGACGATCATATTTTATTATAGGATTAGCTCTTATTGTTTAAGAAAGGGGAAAGCATAATTAATTCTCGCACTGGGGTACGCGGAACTGTAACAACGTCAATGTTTCCTACAATATCTTTCAAATTTTCCTTCCTATACCCAGGGCCTCATTTCCTTGTCAGAAGGGATGTTCCTGCAAAGCCTTTCACATCCTCCCAGCAGTTCATTGATTAGGCTCACTCTTCCACTCTTTCTCTTTAAATACAGCAGCAAAGTTGATTTTCATGCGAGTGAATAACACTTGAACCGTCAAATTTATGCACGCTTCTCCAGACACTTGAGGTCGACCGAAACTCCCATAACACTTTCGGAAGCTTTAAATTCGTTCGATGCACTTGCCACAGAACCATGCTTCGGGAAGATTTATGCTGTAGTGACATGATTCGAAATGAACAACACTCGCGACCACATAGCTTAATCAAGTCCACAAGTTTTTCGTTGATCAAAGACATTTTTCTCGGACCTAGATTACTACAATAGAGTACCACACCCAAAGTTTCCCGAGTGTTTTAGCCACAACGTGCATCTTTATTATGAATACCGATCAATTTTAAATCGGGTTGAAAACTTGTGTACAGGCAGAAACAACTTTATATATATGGATGGAGCTCACAAAATATACCCTTAGAGCAGTGGCCCTCAACCCTTTTCATCCCATTACCCATTTTGTCATAATTTACAGCTGACATTACTGCCAATTGCAAATGTCCAAATTAAAATAAACTAACTTAATGGTATTCGGTAAACTGCAGGAGTACAGCTGTTCCTTTTAAGTTCCAGTCTTTCTTACAAGTTGTAGGGGAATTAAAACTTTCAAAATTGAGAATGAACAATGCTTGCTGTAAATTTTTATTTTGCTAACATAAGAAGGTATTATCAGAAACACAAATCAAAAAAAACGTTTTCCACTCGCTGTTTTACCTGCCAATACTGTTAAGACGTAATTATAAGGAATATATTTTTATTCTCAGTAACCTACAAAAAAAACCTGAAATATAACTTCTTTACTTTAATTCTCAACGATTTTATCATGCGCGATGGAAAATAATTTAATTGAAACAGAAAAAAGTTATTTAATAACGTGAAACTGCTGGAATTTAAGATTTCCGAATAATGAACAAAATTTCTGGTATACACCAACACGACTGTATCTTCAATAATGAAGGGAATATGAAGGGAATATGAAGGGAATATGAAGGGAGATAATAAATATATGCAGTTGTTATATATACCACGTATATGTTTTATCAAAAAGATATGCATATTCTGGCAGGAAACAAAAGAGTAACATAAAGAAATCAGAAAAAATTACAAACATTTTTAATAGAAATACCTCCGTTACGAAAAATTTTATAGCGACTGATTTATGCGTGTTCTTTTCTTACACATCCATTGTGGTAAATGCGAACTATAATGATTCTGATTGGCTTACAGATAGAGAATAATTAAACGGCTCATCGCATTCTCTCGGTATAATTAAAGATATATGGATAATAAATAATCTCCAGAATCATAAAAAATTGAAGATGCTTAAATTACTTTTAAATAATAAAAATTAGGCAGAACGTGGACACGAAAGAATTACGCTGATACCGTCACGAATTAGTTTTTTTATTTTTGCAGAATACAGTATGATATTGCAACATTTAGGTTCTTGGAGATTTGCTCTCACTAAAACTTATGGTGATGAAGTTTACAACGATTTCCAGCAATCATACTTACTCAATCCGAAAAGCGATAGCATTCGGAAATGGAAACATTTCTGCAGTGACAAGTTCCGAGCACGTGAAATACCCGAGAACTGTAAATGCTCCAAATGGATTAACTCCTCCGAAACTTAAGATTAGATCGTTTAAGAAACTATATTGGTAGACGGGAGGAAATTATGCGTTTATCCGTTAAACAAGACGCAAAATTCTTTAGACGCCGTCAACTCTTTGGTCTAGATACGCCAGTTGCGACCGTAGCAAAATCGCATTAGCAGCCATTTGGCTCTCAATCATTCCGCTCTTCGAAAATTCCCCGCGACGGCGAATGAGGCGGTAAAACGAGCAAAACCGATTGTAACTGCTTTCAGTGTGTTTCAGACTAAAGATTTACGTCAAAAGTTTTAGCGACGATATCAAACGCAACAGACAGCGACGTTAACTTCTCGTAGTTGAAGTGCTTAAAGAGTACCGACAACAATAAGTATATAAGTGCAGGAATTATTCGACCTTTCACGTCAATTTCATAACAAATACTCGAGGACAACATGTCGAGGCAGGGCAGGCGACGATTACGCCCCATAAAATCCGGAGATAAGATTCGCGCTTTGTTACCGGTTTCCCGTGAGATGGACGCTAAAAAGAACAAGCGTCTGAACTCGACGAAGGCATAAGAGTCAATTTAAATAATTATTATAAACAGACATTTGATCTCGATTTTACACGTCGTGATAGGAGCGATAACGATTGAATCGATAATGATATTCATTCTACAATGAAAACTGTACCTTTTCTTCCTATAAATTGATCAAATTAAATAAAATAGCTTTAATTCTTAATACGCAACCGCACAAATAAGAAGCAATTTTTAAAACGTTTGACAGAAACACTTCCTGATCACCGAGTAGGATTTCTGAGTGGTGTGGCAAATGGTAAGGCTGCATGACGTTAAAAGACGTACTTTCATTTAATAGAATTGCGAATTCGATTCATCGTACAAAACTAATCAGAAGATGACACTGCGATATGGAACAGTGCGGCGTTCACATCTTGTGGTAACCAAAGATGGAAAAATTTTCTAGACTGACGAAAAACCGAATGACTGATATGGGATACTTCTGGCAATTTATTTATATTTTACATCAGCGCACTAATGCCAGGAAGTGAAACCTTTATTAACAGATGAAAATTTGGGAGATATGAGGGTTATAACGTCTGTAATTATAAATATATTATAAATGCCGTATGAAATTTGGTTACGTACATCATTACCATAAAATAGCAAAGAATGTATAAAAAAGTCACAGGTATATTTTCGTTTATGACGACTAATTCCCAGGTTTCATGGATATTTTATATTTTGCATAAATGTTTGCAATGGCTTTATTTACAAAATAACTGTATAGTTTGTCAAAATTCTTGTAAAACATGCGTCAGATATTCTGTTCCAACATATATGATGACGATGGTGTACTTTTCTTAACTAAGATTAAATAAAAGCTATGAAATCGAAATCATAAAACTAATACTATTAACTATTTATAATTTGATCGGTATAGTTTCTTGAATTCGATATGTAAATTTAGATATACATATATCCAAAGCGAGAAGTAATTGTTTTTTAATTCCGTCGATGCACAATTTCTGCCTTAAATCTTCAACAGACAACTTTAATAGCGCTAAAAGATTATTAGATTAAAAATCCCCAACCTCACTCCATCTTATCGCACGAGACGCTTCTACTGGTACGATTTAGGGATTTAATCGCGCGGTAAATCGAATCCTGCCACGGCTTATAAATACTAAAGCGTCAAAATTTCCCCCCAAGTTTATGGCATCGCGAACAAGGTTATCTTCATAACGGAGCGTATTTACGATCTCTCCCTTTTCAAGTTCCGGACTTTAAAACGCGTCGTTAAATGACGTAATTCATCGGGAAAGCGTCTCTGCGGCGGAAAAGTTAATTTTAATCATTCGCGTAACCTCTGAACAACCTCGTGGTATTGCCTTCCGCTCTGAACTTCATTTTAATCCGAAAGTCCTTGCGAATAAACGGAGCGTTGGGATAAAAAAAAGGATAAAGAAATGAGAGGAAAAATTAATTACGCCGAGGAGGGAATGTGAACATGGCGAAAAATAAACAAAACATCGAGCGGTATGAGAAAGTGAGCGGGCGGTATTTGCTAAAGGAGAATGAGGGCGAGAGAGAGAGAAATTGAAAGAAAAGGATACAGGCAGAAGAAGGAAAGACGTAGAAAGAGGAGCCTCGCGGAATGCAGGGGAGGCTTTAAGAGAAAAAGAACGGAGGTTACAAAGAATGTTTGAGAGAGAAGAGGAAAAGGAGGGGAAGGATATCGGCGAGGTCGAAGGTGAAAGGAGAGTTTGTGAAAAAAAGTTGAAGGTTAAAAATGCGAAAAGGGTAGAAAAGAGGTAGCGCAGAATTATTTTGATTGTGGAGTCTAGGAAATACAGCAGAGGAGAGGCGGGTGGTGGATGGGAAGAAAACCTTTTTCGACGAGGTGGGAAGAGGAACAACACAAAATATAATCGATGAATACTATGTACGTACATGTATAGGTATGCAGGCATATATTTATATATTATTATTAACGTTTTACTTCTAGAAATCAGACATTACAGCCAGGCGAACCAATTTTTTAAAAACATTTCTTGGTATTTTCATTGATTTTCAGAGTTTCCAAAGTTCAAGAAGGGCCTTCAAGGCTGCCGAAGCGGTCACTGGGCCCTCAAAGGCTCCGCCGGCCATTCATTTGGTTACACTAATTCCTGTGTCCATTTTTATTAATATTAGGACAAAATCGGTACAAAAGCAAAACAAAGATAGGAAGCGGGAGTGTATGCGCATACACCTTATTCATTATCGTTCTAGTATAAGCACTTAATATGAAAAATTGAACTTAAGTACTTGTCTTAGGTACCTCCAATAGCCATAACAAGAATAAAAAAACATGCGCATTTCGGTTACGAAAGCAGATTCTATTTTTCAAAATATTCTTTCTAAATAGGGCTATTAAACAAGTTTTCGAATCTTTTCCAGGAGTTATTTGGGCAAACAATTGTAATTAAATGTAGAATTCTCGGAACTCCGTTGCTGCATTGCAACTAAAATGCGCATCTTCTTTTTAGGCCTATCGTAGATACCCAAGGCAACTACTTAATTTTTCAATTTTTGATGCTCAACTACTCAATCTGAATGTTGTTTTCGACCCTAAGATGAACTTGATAATTTTATAGTGAATTACAATTGTATATTTGATTAAGTAGAAAAGGATCGATAACTTTCTCGGGCAAACTCTTCTATTGTTCAAAAGGTAGTCGTACAAACTTGTTCTTCGATCATATGTATGTTACCATGTTAACATGTATGTATGTGTCTACGTGCATACGAATGTGTATGTAAATAATTATATATACATATATTTATGCAAGCATGAATGTACGTATGAAACACATTAAAACGTGCATTACGAACACTATCTTGCGGTTGCTATTATGACGAAAAAACAACCACTAACTCGCAAAATAAAACAATTTTCACCATACCAGAAAACGAACGACCAGAAACACTTCGTTACGTGATTTGCATTTTCGAGCCAAAAAACGGCTACATATCTCGAACGATCCGTCGGCCTAAATTCCTTCCCCAGCAGGCAAACAGTTGTAAGAGCGTTCGAATCCAAAATTAAATCCTTTAAGGTATGCGCAAGAGAGAGAGCTCTCAAAACGAAAACAAGAGGAGGAAAGCGACGGTCCCATGGCGGCTCGCACAAGGACAATGGGAGCGGAACTTGGAGGCGTGGAGCAGAGGTTGAATTGGCGCGGTAAACGCCAGAATAAGGGATCCGGAGAATGCGAGAGGCTGGGAGGAAGAGGAAGAGAGGGGGGTAAGGGAGAAAGGAGTTTGGATAAGAAGCGGAGGAGGAAAGGAGAGAGAGAGAGAAAGATGTTCAAGGAAGGGATTCAGAAGGTACAAAAAAGAGAATGGAGAGGAGAAGGAAAAGAAGAAGACAGAGGAGGAGGGAGAAAGATAACGGTGAGAGATAATAATAATAATAAGCCGACTTTATTTAGGTCGATGTTTAGACATTAATGCCCATTCTTACATATAAATCTGACAAACACAAACATCCATGTCCTAGGCGGGATTCGAACCAGCGACCTTAGTAACCGTTAGACAGATACTCTAACCATCCGTCTGCTATGGTTGACGGAGGGAGATGGAGAGAGGAGGGAGTGAGAGAAGATAGAAAAGGGAATAACTAGAGGGGATATGGAGACAATAGGAGAGAGAAAAGGGAGAGAGAATGAGAGAAAGAGGTAGGAGGAAGGGAGAGAATAGGCGCAGAGAGAGAGAGAAACTAGATAGAATACGGAGAGGAAATAGGGAGAGAAAGGTGGGATAGGAAGAAGACAGATGTAGAATAGGGAGATAACTAGAAAAAAATTTTGAGGATACGTAGAGGGTAAGAGAGGAGGAGGAGAAAGCGGGGAGATGAGGAGAGAAAGAGAACTGAGAAGGGCGTTAGACAGCGACGAGAAGAGAAAAAAAAGAGAAAGCAGTTAGGGCATGTGTTAAGGCTATCGGGGATATGTTAAGGGGGGCGATTGTCAAAGGAAACGGAGAGAGGCACGAGAGACATTCTAGAAAAAAATAAAGCCAAGCGTAGGAAAATAAGGAGAAGAGGAAGAAGACGCGAGCTGAAAAGAAACTCGAAAGAAAAAAAACAGAGTAAACAAGGGAAAGGGGTGGATACGGTAGAGGAATTATAGTTGGAGAGGGAAAGAGAGGAGGAAGGTGAGATGGAGAGTCAAAATAGGGGTAGGAAGGAAGGGAAGTAAAGGAAAATGACATAGGGAAAAGGAAGAGAGAAGAAACGTAAGCGAAGGAGAGGTGGAGGGATGGAGATCGCGGAGAATTCGAGGAGTAGGAACGGGAGAGAGAGAGGGAGAAAGGAGAGGGGGGGGGAGGGGGGCAGGAGGTTTCTAAGTGATGCTAAGCGTGGGAGGTCACATAACGTAGTTGATATGAGGTACGGAGGCGGGATGGTATTTCGCGTGACGTATGGCGCGCTATGGAACTGGAGACAGAGGGATGGGATCAAACGTCTGCGTTTATCCTTTAGGGAGAGAGAGAGAGAGAGGGCTGTTTACCACGGGAGAGAGGCGTGCGGGGAGAAGCTATCCTCCGCTCTGGAATTTAATGGGCCTGGTTGGCGAGTTAAACTATTATGGGGTCGATACAATAGAACGGCCTTTTCTTTTTTTACTCGGGCAGATATTTAGGACATGCGGGGCTTATTCGAAACAAATAAAATCGATGGGTGAAGTTCGCCCAATATTTGCAAATTAAAGCTTCGAAGGATAAAAAAGGCTTCCGGGATTCTAATTATTTGCGAATTATCTGGCGTATATCCTTCTATAGTCGGTCGGGGACAAATTACGTAAGTAGAGGCCCATTATGGCTCGTTTAATAAATTTTAAACTTGAGATTATTAGCAAAAAGGTAATTATTGTCAAAATAACCATCGTTTCAGTAATTTCTAGATGAGTTTTATCGCGTCAGTAGATTTTCAGTTGATTTTTTTTTCATAAAGGTAAAATATATTTGCGTGCATGGCCGGCCCGAGGTACCGGCAAACCGGACGGCTGCCCGAGGCGCCAAAATCTTGGTGGCTCTATTCCGACCATCTATCTATGCATTACTTGCAAGTGAATAAATACCTGCTACCGATTTATATCGCCGAACAGGCTGGAATCTTTGTGGCATTCATTCTGTTTTGTTCTTTATCTATAATATTTACAGAGCGATGAATAAATTAACATGTACTTTGTAATTATCTCTACAAACATTTACGGAGGGGGGCACTATAGTGCTATTTCGCCCGGGGCACCAAAATTCCTCGGGTCGCCTGTTTGCGTGATCTCTTTATGATCGATTTTCGGAGCTTACATACGCTAAACAGTTAATACAGGGGACAAGCCATTAGTGATGTTCCAGAATATACTTAGTTTGACCCTCACATGCCTTGGTCGTGTCTCATTCCTCAATAGCGCGACATGTTTGTCTCCAAGAGCATTTATTTTATCTATTTTATTTAAGTTGGAAGGAATAATTGCTATTAAAATGTATAAAATACGCGGTAATATCTGGTCATTTGAATGCACGACAAAAAAGAATGACATTCTCTATGCTTCCTTTAATACCTGTAACCATTGGAAATTTCCCTCAAATTAGCAAGGGATACCTCTCAACGTCAATATTCATGCAACTATTAATCTATGCGATCTCGCCAACGAAGTACTCTTTCTATCTATGAAGCTGGAAATGAACAAAATTTGTCCGCGCATAACATAATTCGATTATCTAACTTAAAGGTTTGTGAATATGAATATTGAGAACGAGTCGTGAACGACCGGTTTAAAAAAAAATATTTCATGACTAACTAAAATTATCAGGGCTCTGGATTGGCGTAAGACGGGCTCAGTCATAAGCCCATAAAACAGCAAACATTATTCCGTGATCCGCAGATTACGTTTAAAATATCCTCCGTGTACGAAAATAACTAAAAGCTGTTATGACAAACATACAACTGCTTTGTTTTCACTCGCGTAATAATTTAAGGGAATAAAAAAATATAAAATTTTTTGTCGGGGAATTGTTAGCTAATATTTTTGGTCATTGAGGTTTGTTTTTTTCGGCAATACAACGCTTTTATAACTTAATAAACTGTATAAAACTTTTGAGAAAAACACCAGCATTTTAATAGCCTTTTCTACAGTTTATTTGAGGAGTTTATGAATAAAAAATGCGTTTATTTATTTTTAAGCTTGAGGTTTCTTTCTCGTGGGTAGCAAGTAAACAGCTAACTTGAAACAGGAAGAAAAACTGCAACGGAAAACGGAATTTGAGATTAATGAGCTGGGAAAAAGAGAGAGATTTAAGAGAAAAACAAAAGCAACACGCCTTTGATAAGGCCAAGTTTTCTTCACCTTCAAAGTTTCCCTTTTCTGTTTAAATTCCGCGGGGGGACATTAAGTACACGCCGCAAAAAAAGGCGCGACCAAGGAGATTTTTGGAAATGGCCGTAAGTAGGCATGTAGTCTACATACGCGAGAATCGACTTGGGAGGTTATAAAATAGACAAAAAATAATTTGCGTGAACATGGCGAGGAAAATGTATTTCATAACGAGTGAAGGGAAATATGAAACAAATCACATGAAACTGCTTGTCTAAAAAGTGTCATAAGTTACTCTCTTTAAAAAACTATAAAATTAAGCATTTATTCATAAAATATTGATATAAAACTGTGGTGGTTTCTATGACCATAGGTAATCATCAAAAGTTAAATGAAATTCAAGGACAAATTACAGAAAATATAACGTAACAAAATAAGACTCAGATACATTCACGGCGCTCCGGTACTTTTATGAAGACAATATCGGGATTTTTGTAAAAGTGTTTTGCGATAGAGGAAAAGTAGGCTTTTTTAAACGGCTTTTTTTGCTAAAAAAGCGTACTGCCTTTTTATCATAAAAATACGTAATATAAATATATATAAACCAGTGATGACGAACGAAAAAAAAACGTTTGGTTATGTTTTTCGTTACGGTAAAAAAATATATATTGTTTTTCGTTACGTTTAACATTATAACGAAAATTTTAGTACACATTAATGAAATCCAGCTAACTGCCATATTATATATATATATATATATATATATATATATATAATATATATATAATATATATATGCAAACATGCCCACCGAAGAGGTCCCAGGTATCCTTCCGGAAGAGGTGAGACACGCAATCAGAAGTATGAAGAATGGAAAAGCATCTGGAATGGATGGTATCACAGCGGAAGTATTCAAAGCAATGGGGAATCATACGGAAACAATTCTCGCTGAGATTTTTAATTCCTGTCTGAGGAAGAAAAAGATACCAGAAACATGGAACCACGCATGTATTATCCTTCTGCACAAGAAAGGTTCCAAAGAAGACTTGAATAACTACAGACCGATCAGCCTACTCCCAACAGTCTACAAAATATTCACCAAAATACTCACTATGCGCCTTCAAAACCATCTTGATGCTGCCCAACCCAGAGAGCAAGCTGGATTTCGCAGTGGGTATAGCACGATGGACCACATCCAAGTCGTGAGAGAGGTAATCAGTCGGACTAACGAGTATGAATTACCTCTATGTATGTGCTTCATCGACTACGAGAAAGCATTCGACTCTGTCCGAAATTCGTCGGTGTTACGTGCACTAAAGAAACAAGGAGTAGAAGAAACGTACATAACCTTGATCAAGAATATCTACGAAAATGCGACAACATCTGTCCAGCTGCATGAAGAGACGAGTGCCTTTAAGGCCGAAAAGGGAGTGAGACAAGGAGATACTATGTCCCCTAAGTTATTTACAGCAGCTCTAGAGGAAGTATTCAAAAGGCTAGACTGGGAGGAAAAAGGCATAAAGGTAAATGGAGAATATCTTAGTCACCTGCGCTTTGCAGATGATATCATACTGTTCGCAGGAAGCCCAGAAGAGCTCCTTAGAAGAACTGAAGAGCTTGAACAAGCAAGCCGAGAAGCTGGACTTAAGATGAATCTTAATAAAACAAAGGTTATGTACAACTCCTTCACAAATTCTGAGAAGATACATATCAACGGAGCAGAACTTGGAGAAGTAACCAGCTATGTTTACTTAGGTCAACTCATCACTACTGATGGTTCGCTTCTTGGAGAAATCAACCGGAGAGTGAAGTTGGCATGGAGTGCTTTTGGCAAGAATGCGAACATCTTTAAATCAAATATTCCAGTCTTCCTAAAAAGGAGACTGTATGACCAATGTGTTCTGCCCGTTCTGACATATGGTTGTGAAACATGGACCATGAATGCCAGAATGATACAGCGCCTGCAAACAACACAGAGGGGCATGGAGAGATGCATGTTAGGGATCACCCGAAGAGACCGCAAGAGGAACGACTGGGTAAGAAAGAAGACGGGAGTCTGTGACGTGATTAGAAGAGTGAAGGTGTTAAAATGGCAGTGGGCGGGCCACATTGCTAGAAGAAATGACCAGCGTTGGACGTCCAGTGTCATTGAATGGATCCCAAGAAACATCAAGAGACCAAAAAGAAGACCGAAAGACAGGTGGGACAGAGAGCTTGTTAAGTTCTTGGGGCAAACTTGGAGGAGGGAGGCAGTTGACAGGGAAAACTGGAAGAGTCTGGGGGAGGCCTTCGTCCGTCAGTGGACTGAAAAAGGCTGATGATGATATATATATATATATATATATATACACACACACTGTGCTTTTTTGTAAAAAAGAGGTACCGGTACTCCCACCTCCCTCCACCTCTTCCTACACCCTATCCCCCTTCTCTATTAAATTTGTGATGAACTTTTAATAACAAAGTTGATAATAAATATCAAAATGTTTAATATTTATAGTTTTAAAGAATTAAAAAATGAAAATGCACCGAAATTAGACTCTGAAAAAAAAGGTACCGGTACGTCGTACCGGCGCGTACCGTCTCAAAAAAAGCACTGTATATATGTATATGTGTTTTTAAAATATTATGTAGATTTGAAACCTACATAAGGATTTATAGAAATAGTAATAAAATTAAAATGCGGATCAGTAGTTTAAAGAAAGATATTTCTGACTGGAGAAACATATCCTCTGCAACATTAATGACAACAGAAAACACTTTTTATGAGTCCTTAGGAAGTGATATTTGACAAAAACAGAAATGACATGAGTAAACCCCGCACATCCGGTTTACCATATGCGCGGTCTGGTTTAAACATCAAGCGTCAAATAAATAAAGCTATTTATAGTTACAGGGTTGCACCGTCGATTGTGCACATCGAACGACCTGCATGTCAAAATTTACAGAAAAGTTGTAGTATGTACAGCTTTTACTAATTTGACAATGATAAGCATTTACGTTTGAAAAATAATTTCCTACTTCCATAAAACCGTTTTCAGCTAAAAACTAATCATCTCTTTACATTTTAATAAAAATTCCAAATATAAAATTTTATCGATCGTATCGTTTTTTCAACATAAATACAATCATGAAGATGTTAATTTTGGTGTATTTAAAAAATTAAAAGTTGTTATAATAACAGTATTCTACAGGACATTTTGATGCTAGAAACACACCATGAAAATAAATTGGTTGTAGCCATGACCCATATTATCAAAATATGTAGAAAATATTTACACCAAGCTGATGGAGGTGGAAATTTTTCTATTTGCTAAGGAAACAATTTAAAATTTATATTTTCTTATTTTTCATATGGTTAGACATTTAATGGAATAAGATAATAATTTAAGGTTTCAATTGTAATAAAAATTGTTTACGCCGCTCACTATCTCATTTTAAGGACTAATATTATGAAATGATTTTAATTAAAATCTAATAGAAGCATAGAAGAAATTAACTATTTGGTGGATTGATTTAGTCTTGGTCGTCACTCTCGCATTACACCGGCCCTGTGTGCAACCACTTCGTGAAAATATCGAAATGACGGTTTTTGTTTTTCCGTTTTTCGTTCCAGCAATTTTAGACGTTTTGTTAACGTTTTTCCTCACGTTAATCAAAAATTATTTCGTTATTTAGTTACGTTACGCGTAACGTTTTCCATCACTGATGTAAACAATTTCTACAACTTGAACAGCAGCGAAGACGAATCAGACTAGTTGGAAAGGTATTCTCTATCACTAAATCTACACATCTTTATGTTTTTATCGCCCCCGTATCACGTCCAAATGTTAATATTCGGATTTACCCTTTTAGACTACTAAAAGCCTAAAAAGAAAGTTTGGTCGGAGAGGGAGATAAGGCAGAGTAAAAACGGATATGAAAGGGAAATATAACTGAAAATGGAGAGATTGACATGATAGCAAGAGGAAAACGTCGAAAAAGATAAGAGGTTGAGAGGCTTAACCTCCACCGGAGTAGATGAACAAGAGAAAAGCCCGAAAAAAGGAGTAGATCAGGCAAAAAGTCTTTCGAGAGGATTCGCAAAAGAGGAAAACCTGGCGAGTATACGATGAGAAATGTTTTTAAGCGAAGAGATGGAAGATTCAAACAGAAACAAGTCAAATAATTGAGGGAATAATTTCATAAGGCGCTAAAATTGTAAGTAAATATTATTGTGCGACCAAGAAATCAACAAAAAATTTTAAAATAAAAAAATTGACTTCCTCGGATACGAAATCGGCTAGTTGAGTTTTGAATCTTGTTTGCGCCGTTTCATAGATACACACTTCCCTACAAAAACGATCTATTGTTTCCAAGCATGAATTCTTCTCATGTTATTAGCCAAGTTCTCACGTAGACACCAATTATTTCCCTACAATTGGCCCTATATCCAACAAATTCTTACCTCCCATATAGACCAGTCTATCATAAAAATTTGGCTTTTTCAAGTTATACGATTCCAGGTATGTTGTCTACAAATATGGACGGACAGACAAACCCGACAAAAAATAAAGTAATGGAATTCTTAAAAAAAAAACGCTAAAATAGGAAACTTTGTCATGATACGTATCCATCGATGGTCTTCGGGAAAAGAAGTTTTGAGAAATGCTGGGAAGATACACGTACAAGGGTTACAGAAAGATTAAGTAGCGAAACTATCCTTTCGTTGATGCAGCTTATTAATAAATAAATATAATACGGGGTAGGAAATCTCGACCGCGTAGAAAGAGATTTTTGGTTCAGGGTTCGAAGAAAATGAACCAAGTTCAATAACGCTGAGAGGGGAGGGTGGGTGCTCGTGAAAATCTTCCCTCTCTCCGAGCCGCCTCCCCGGATATACGTGAGCTGGCTCGTATCCTCGAGCAGACATTCCTCTTTCCTCCGTGCCAAAGGAATTACTCCCGCTCCTCCCGACCACTCTCGCGCACGCGGTGGTTGTTTGCTGCTACAACGAGACCGCAATGCCTTTCGATAATATTTCCGCCGCTCTCCGAGCCGCGGCGCTCGAGGCGTCCTCGTCCTTTTATGCAACGCGGGGTAGGTCGTCTCTTTTCGTCGCCTTTACCGCCGCCGCAAACGTGCCCACGATTTTCTTTTCCTTTTTTCCGATTCTTCTCCTCTCTTACGGTCTCTCTTATCTCTTCTTTCCCCGAAAAAGGTTTTTTTTTTCATTTTTCTCGCATCGGAAAATTTTCCCTAGTTTTTTCTTTTTAATCTATGAATGCGGAGGAATTTCTGGAATTTTATTAGATTTTTTTCGACAAGGCGGGATTGTAAAATAAAATTCGGGCTCGTAAACCGAGTTTAATTTTTTCAACGACGTAAGATTTGGGTTTTATGTGAACATATCTTGTTACTTGAAAAGAAAAAGCCTCGAAAAATCAAGCGGAAAACGAATATTCTTTTCTCTGCGAGAAAATACGCGGAAACACGGAATTACGTCAGCGCAAATAATAAACCACGCTTTGCTCGCACGTACGAATGCCGGGTATGTTTTCACTGCACGCAATTGGCTGGATCTTTTTTTGGAGTTTGTTCAAGCTTTTATCCACCGGATGTTAGAACAGAAACGCAAATAAAAGGGAGCGACGCTCTCACGTTGTTACGAAAGTAAACAATCTTTCGATGGCAATATGATTTCTATGTTTTAAAAGGAAGATATAAAATAAAATGGGAGGAATATCACTGCGCGAATATACAGACCGTTCATCTAGTCTACCGTAATTCGAGGAGCAAAGCGTGTTGATGAAATTTAAGCCTGGCTATGGAACCAATCAATTTGAAAAAAACTAAACAATTTTTCCAGGTGGACCGTCAAAAGAAAACAAACATTTCTCAAGTCGAATTATATTTCGTTACTGTAGGATCTCAATTTATCGCTTTCAATCTTACTTGCGTAAAATATTAAGCAAACGGTTCTGGTTTTAAAAAAAAACTAGGCAATCATTCCTCGGATCAAAACGTTTTTCAAACGAAATTTATTGGATTACACGCATTCGTTCGTACATTTAAAAAAAAAGCACATATTCTTTTTAGTGACAGATATCCAGCGACGAAAAGTGTTTAGAAGAAGTTTCCGCGTGAAAAAACACACAACCATACCATTTGCATATATTTTACTCCAAGCAATCTTTCAATATGCAGCTAACGTCACACGCCATTCGACCTCCGCAGACTTCCAAATGACGCCCCATTATAGTCTCCTAACGAGAAAACACACGCCGAAGAGCGACAGAATCTTTTTAAATTTCTTAAAGCGACGTCCCGTAATGGACGTGCGACGTCACTTCCTCCTACTCATTCGAGGCGAAGCCGACGAAAGGAGACAAGGCAATACACGCGCCGACCGAGGGAGCAGAAGGTGACTAAGAGTCATATCCACGACTATAATAACAAGCGACGAAATGAATATGCTGAGACAACTTATCCCATCATCCTCAAATTCCTTCACGTTCATACTTCAAATCCCATATTTCATTCCTCCTCAACTCATAGAAGCAGGCCAACTAATGAGTATATCATATAAAAATGGTCGAACTGGACGGCACTCTTCTGCGGTGCATCGCAAACTTTTTAATTCCGTGGTACACTTTCCGGGGTACACTCTATTCTCGCGGCACAACAAGCCAAATTCCGTGAGATTACGTGGAACGCGTTTACCACTCGGATGTCGAGAAAAATAGGAGATAAAATAATCACCTCACCCGCAAATTTTAAAAAATGATTAAAAGCTACATTAAAAAATCATTTAACGCTTTCCTTGCAAAAGATTTACAGGAATGCGAGTACGAGTTTAAATGTTATAATGGGAAAATGCTGTTGTTAATTTGGGGCTATCCCACAGGCAATTTATTTCGTAACTCTACATATGTATAAATCTGAGCTTCCAAGTATTTTTCATTGTTTTGTAAGATGAGCGTTTGGAATATGAAAATATGAAATTGACAGCGAAACGTGTAAATATTTCCGCAGTAGCATAGTTTTTTTCATGCAGTTTCTTTACTGTGGCCTTAGCTTGAGAATGATAAATCAAAAGGGATACTCTTCCTCTTCTATATACAGTGAACTTTAAGGTAATTTTGGTGTCTGCCATTTTCTAAATTATTTCGCATATTCTGGGTACCCAAATTATTTGCGTTCCAAAAAAACATCAGTATCTTTTTAAATGTTCCACGATTGGATGCGTATATAAATTTCAAACCGTTCAAAAATTGATTATTTGCTTTTTCAGTTCTTGTTTAAATAATAGTTCTATTTTTCCAACCCACGTTTTAAAAATTATAACTTTAACTTGAAAACCCGACGAGAAAATTTTATATTTGCATAGATATAGCCCAACCAAATAAAGTAGCGCAAACATTCCCAACTCAAATTTTGGTATATACCTACTGTTAAATAAGTATATGGCACATCCACCCTACACCCATAAATAACTTAATTAGTCGCGGTCCTGAAATCACTGAATGTGACGTGAGAAAGATCAGGAAATACGAACAGGCGATTTTTTTTCCATAAGACCTTAAACTTTACTCAAAGCGAATTTTTCTAACGCGGCCCTTTCTAAGAACCTAACCTCCGCGTTGCGCTAGGGAATATCATTATCCCAGACGTACCACGGCAAACCTAGTACGAAACAGCAGCGCACCAGCGGGCCCGACCACTCTCAGCCCCAAGAACGCTGTCACCCATCCCTTATCCCTCTTCGACCAACCCCCTTCAACCGCTGCGGCATTATGCGTGTTTTCTTACCCCTTTTTCCCTACCACCCTTCTTTCCTGCCCGAGAAGAAGAAAAAAACCCATCTGGCTTGGAAGAGAGAACCGAAAGGGTAAAAAAAAACCTCCCTCCAAAGTAAACACGGGAACGGAGGGAATGGAATCGCTAAAAGCGAAGGGAAAAAGGTTTATCTACTTTTTTTTACGTTCCTTTTGCGGTTTTATTTATTTTTTATATATATGCCGGTTGTAACAAGGTGGCATGGGATGGCATGTAGGTAGGCGTAGGTGGATTGTCTCTTCGTTTCCTTTCGGATGGGAGGGAGTGGGGTCGAAAGGGAAGGAGAAGGGGGAGAAAAAGGCAAGCGTCATCCCTAAAGCCATCTGATCCTCCCTCTTCTCCATTCCCCTCACTCTTTTCTTACCTGGTTTGATGCAGGACATGCCGCAGGCACCGTCGCACAGGCATTTCTTCCGTTTGCTCTTGCAGTCTTCGTCCGACGAGCACTTGCGTAGGCACGTCTGTCCCTGTAAAAAGTTTAAGAAAGAGAGGGAGAATGTATTAAAAGGGGGGGGAATTTAAAAAAATATCAGTACAACGTGCATAGCACAAATACGCTTCTACGCCGTAAAACATTGATTTCGCTGGTTGCTCTAACAAAGAAGTTTTCAACCGGGGGTATGCGAAATCGCAATTTTTCTTCTCACTTCACTTTTCATGCATGGTTTCGGAATCAAAATTTGCGATGTTACGACCACGAAAAATCTTACAAAATAGGAAAACGTCAAAACTGTGAATTATAACGCTATAAACATGAGTTATCTATTTCAATGCGAGTGTAATTAATTTTATTATCAATTTATAGCTTGGTTCTTGCGCATGGGGTAGGTGACCACCAAAAAATTCCCAACGGGGTACGCGAGCATTGAAAAAAATGCTCTAAGGGGCAGGCTAGCAAAATAAAGTTTAATAGGTCCGAAACGGCGAGGCAACGCTGTTGTTACTGGGAAGTACTACATAATTTATTTTTTTAGAAATATACATTATTTATTATTGTTTATCGCATTAAGCTCAGTAACTGAAGGAATTCTAACAAAAATCCACGCAGCCAGTTTAGAGAAAATTGTTTTTACTTGAAAGTCGATAAGAATAAACTAACTTCCATTGTTTCGCGATAACATTCATTTCAACAAAGATTCTATTCCGGACCATTCCCTACGAAAATTCGAAATTTTCACGGGATATGTTATACCATTTAGACAAGGGGTCTCAAAATCACATCGGTGCGCGGTCACTAAATCTGAGGACCACATTAAGGTTCCATTCTTTCTCAGTCCTCAAACCTTTCGCAATCATTGGACATTCACTCGCCTCTCTCCACAAGAAAGGATATAGTCTCAATAATTATTATGCGGCCTTAACTCATTAGTTATAGAAATATTATATTCGTCTTCGAGAGTTGTCCTTTGGACACGCAAAAGAAACATTCTGGCTGTGGGAGGAATGTTCTTCTGCACCCCAACTGTGCAGGGATTTTATAAATGGGAATGAGCAATAAACAGCGGATATTTTCAAAAAGCTGATTTTTATAATAAATATACTTGAGTATAGTATAAAGTAAGTTAAATCGCGGGCCACATGCGGCCAGCGGACCACGAGTTTGAGACCTCTAGTTTACACCATACAGCCGCGCACAGACAAGATATTACGGACAACGGAATTAAAAAAACAATTTTTTTGGATTCAGGGACAAATAACATATACTCAAAATACGGATTTAGAGTTTTTTCCCGATGTACTTAGCATATGAGAAATTAAAAACACGGAAAAGCGAAAGAGAATTCGCCTGTAATTTATTAGTATACGCATTGGAGACTTTCCATTTAAACAGAGCCTCTCGTTTAAAACGGGTAATTTAAAAACCAAAATAATACAAGACTGGGAAGCTTTGTATCGAATTTAAAGTAAATGAAATTAACATCACTGTTGACTAATACAAATGGGACGATGTGAATTCAATTGAGGGTGATAAAATTGTTTTTTACTTTTTCCCTTTTAATATTTAAATACATTATGGGATATAAATAAGCTATATGGGTATTTCGAATTTCATTCAAAGCGACGATATTTAAACTAAATTTGTGCCCTTTCGATTAATGAAAAACTATAATGAATGGTTTGGTAAAATGAGTTTCCCGTCCATTATGCCAATTAAAAAATTAACATATAACACCGTTTTAATCAAATTTCTACATCGTTTAAAAAGTAAGTTCAATAAATTATTCATTAAGCGATTTTTTAATGACCTAGACCAAAATTTGCTGACAAAAATAAAATTTTGAATAATTTAGGAAATAAAATGAATACGTGATACGCCAAAGTTTTAAAGCTTTAACTGCATTTCAACTGAACCCATTTTAGGCATAACTGCTTGTTGAACATAATGGGTCATTTACATACATGCAAGTCATTCCCAATTATTTATCACAATTGGGGTTTATAGCTTACTCCTTTATAACAAAAACTAAGTGAAATAATGTGATTGCCGTATCCTGACAGATTTTTACAAAAAACATTCACAAAACTGTGAAACACATCTTCACTGAAAATAGTCTGAACAAAATCTTTTTAAAATCAATAAACCCATGTCACCTTCAAGTATCTTTTCTTGGCATGATTTAGTAAAAAGAATGCGCGTAAATTGTGTTTATAATGCACAAGTATTTTTCCAAAAAAGAATAACCAGATCCAGCTGTCTAATTTGGACATTTGAGATACATCAAGCTGATTTCGACAACAACCACAGTTCAGAAAGATCTGCACTGTAAACTTACATGCATGGGTAATTATTCAGATATGCCAAATGCGCATAAACTTCTGTATTAAGTCACAGAAAATGTTTTATACTTAATTAAATATTATTATAAACACACTGTTTAGATAAATACATGGTTATTAAGCGACGACGCGTGGCATTACGAATAAAAATATCGTCGAGATTCAACGAAATCATGCGTCGCCATCTCCCGTGAAATGTGGCACTAATCACAACCGAACGTAAAAAAAATACCCAACCAGACATGCAACTTTTGCGGCGAAATCATCAGACGGAAATAACTTTGCGTTAGACGCTCGAATTATTATCTCTCCCTCATCCCCAGAGATCAGACTGCGAAAGAAACAGCCATAGTGGGAAGCAACCCCGAACCGCAGAAACGTCGGCCGTGAGACCGCTCGTCCTTTATGGCATAAGAGGCGGCTTTTTGGAGGTAAACCGAAATGCGTTGGGGATATTGCTTTCGATTCATTTGACGCGGCGAGCTCTCTCTATACCTCTCTCTCTCTCTCTCGACGTCGCGGCCAATTAGAGGCGGGAATGACGGGTTATGCCCATGGAGAGGAAGGGAGTCAGAGGAGCGAGAGTGGCAGCGGTTGGGGATAGATAGAGAGAGAGAGGGATGGGGGGAGATGAATGGGGGTAGTTTGGGAATGGGTGGGTTGGGTTGGTGAGGGAGAGAGAGTTCCGTAACACACCAAGCGAACGATCATGAGCAATGGCGCGTGAGAAACGATCCCAAAGAGAGAGAGAGAGATGGGTAAGCGACGGATGGCTCATCCCCCCCACCTCTTCCCCATACCCTCCCCCTTTATACCCCCCCACCCTCAATGTTACTCTTCCTCCCACACCCTTCCCTTGAAACAGGTGATTGCTTCGGCCACAGAAACCAAAAAAAAAAAAAAAGAATCGAAAATTAAAAATAAGGCCGACGGGAGAACGAGTGAAAAAAATAAAAGAAGCGCCGACGCATCGATCGATCTTCTTTTATTTATTTATCTGCTATTCGAACGGAACGAGAATAAAATGGGATATATTTTAAGCGTGGAAAATCGCCAGACCGCGAGGTTAGAGCTCGAAAATTATTAAACGATTACTATTCTATTGGAAGAATTTTAACTACGCCCCTCTTACGGTATTCCGTCTTTTTGTGGGATTAATTTTCGGAGATAAAGGTTATGATCAGGATCAATTATTTTTCTAGGATTAGGATCAAAATTGGTATCTGCAATTACACAACGCCTTAACTGGTACAATTTCTCGATATCGCTGTAAATACTGTTTGGAGTTTATCGACACGCATCGCTATTTTGTAAACAAATTTACAAGCGTTAAATAATAGATACGACAAAAGGTCGTACAGTATTAAGTATCCCATAATATCAGACTACAGCTCCACAATTACCTACTGAAGTAGGCCAATTTTAAAAAATATGCAATAGGCACCGAAACTTAGCGTCATTTTGCGTGAAAGTGAGTTTCAAAATTATGCTCAAACCGAACATCGAGACTTATACGGAAAAATGAGCTGATCTCCCGGGGCCAACGCCATGCCATTTTGAGGTTGATTTTTATCGCCTATAAATGATGTAAAATCTAAAATTGAATTATAATATTTTATAGGAACGTTTACCTCTAAATAGTGAAGTGAAATTATGAACATATCGTAACTCTAATTCGGTCTCCAAGACCTCAATTGTTATTATTATTCACTCACTAACTATATCTACGATTGAGTTTTCCGCTTTAACAACGTCATGACGGTAAGACGTAAGTAAAAGCACAGAAACAATATTCATTTTTTTGCAAAATGTAAGTTACGGGAAAGTAGCTGGGCGCGACGCACTAGGAGGAATTTTGATTGAATTTAGGGTGGGGCGCAAATACGGTTTTTTGTGCGAGGGGGAGGGGGGGGGGGACGAGACCTCGATATATTTGGAAACCGCGCTTCAGTAGTTAAAGATTAACCTTATGAAATTCAAATCCTTCTCCGTCAATTACCAATTACCATCTGGGAAACATCACCTCAGCTACTATGTGATCATCATTTTACTTCATAAATTAAAGATTAATATTTTAAAGAAGTATTACCCTTATCGAATTAAAATTCTCCTTTGCGACAAATGCGGTAAAATTACAATGGTTTTAATCTCTTTGTAAAGTAAACAGTAGAAGAAATAAATGGGAGTCGTAGGCTTTTCTTTTTCTCGTAACTTTGACGAAGCGAGTCCCAAATGCTGAAACAGCCTACTGCTAAAAGAACAAAGGTAAGTCGCCGTTCGCTTTGAAGGCCTAAAAACGAGATAAGAACCCGTTTGACGTCTGATGCAGGTCATCAAAATCCTTCTCGAACTCTCTGACAGATGTCCAGTGGGGTAAGGGTAATGACTAAGGTCACTCTGTATATAATCATATTTCAAGAACCATGCGAATTCAGAAGCTTGGATCCATGCTATACAAAATGATATTCAAAACCCATTCTGCCTCTTTTTTGAGTAAATCAACATTTTATGAAAATTGACAAGAATAAATAGCCTCTACTGTTGCGCGATAAGATTCGTTTCAATAAGGCTTCTATTCCGGATGATACCCTATAACCCTCCATTAACATTAGATTTCATCCGACGCTATTTAGCCTTCTTAAGAGCTGTATACAGAGTACAGAGAAGAGAAACTAGGAAAATCCATTTTTATGGACACACGATCAACTAAAACTTGCATATTCAACAAAGCTCTCGAATTCAGATTTTTTTGCGATCACAATACTTTCTCTACATAAACTTTGCCGATCCGAAAGTAAAAATTGGCGAAATATTGGGCTAAAACGTCCTTTTCCATTAATTTTCGGAATTAAAGATGTTTTTGAAAAACCAACCGAATATCGAAAACTTTTTTTTAAAAATCCTATTCTGTTTAACTTGGAGATTTTTTTAAATGGAAAAATAAAAGAAACCCAAAATCACGAGATGAAGGATCGATTAATCGCGTTACCATGAGGTTGGCCTGGGCTTCGTCCCTGGGACACAGCGCAGAAGGGGAGTTCCTCGGGTTCTTGTAAATCCTCGTCGCGTCACCGTCGTCCACCGTCTCCGGTTCGTCGTCCCTCTCCCCCGTGCGGCTGCTGCCTCCGCCCCCCACTCCCGTCCCATCCCCTCCTCCTGTATCGTCGTCCTCTTCGTCCTCGTCCTCCTCCGCGCCTCCGAACACGGAGCCCATGCCCTCCTCGTCGTCATCGTCATCTTCGTCGTCGTCCTCGCGAGACGACAGCGAGGAGAGGCGCTCACGAGTGGGGCGTCGGGGCTCTTGAAAAAAAAAGGAGTAGAGAGAAAAAAAAACAAATGAGTACGAGATAAATACGTAGCAGCGAAGGAAAACTTTAGGTTTCATACTGAGTACCTGATTAACTTAAAGCGCCGATTACTCAAAAGTCGATTATCCGAAAGACGGTTATCCGATAGTCGGTTATGCGATAGTCGGTTATCAGATAGTCGGCTATCCGAAGGTCGGTTATCCGATGGTCGGTTATCCGAAATTCGGTTATCCGAAAGTCGATTATACGGAATGTCGATCATCCGAATATTATTCGGTTATGAAATATTTGGAAACCAAATGGTAAAAATAAGCCTATCAAGTGCGTTGGATGTGACATGCAAACGATAATATTAAGGGCTGATAATATTAATAATAAACCCTCTTTAAGAAAAATACACTTGGTTTTCAAATTCCACCTTTGGCTAACAACAATAACCAGCACGCAATACACAACAAAGTATTGATCGTTGTTTTAAATAATAAAGCACAACTTACATGATGGAATATTAGGAAATGGAGATTTTCTGCTACTAATCACAATAAAGCACAAACCTGTTCATTCACATCAGCATGGCTTCCTTCCCGGAAGTTCATGCCTTAGTAATTTGGCTGAACTTCAGCTTTCTGCATTAGAAGCCATCAACGAAAAATCGCAGCTTGACATAGTTTACTTGGACCTAGGTAAAGCTTTCGATACCGTCCCTCATCAACTTCTACTCCATAAACTATCGAAAAGATTTAATATCCACGGAAATTTCCTTTCTCTCCTGTCTAGTTTTCTGACTGATCGTTGGCAACGTGTGACTATCTCTGGATTTTCTTACTCTTCTCTCCCTGTTATTTCAGATGTTCCTCAGGGCAGTGTTATAGGGCCTTTGTTATTTTGTTTATATGTTGATAATATATGCAATATTTTCGATACTGCTATTAATCTAATTTTATTGTTTCCTGATGATTGCAAGCTATTTTGGAAAGTCAACTGTTGGAACGACGCAGAGATACTTCAAAGGTTTCTTGTTAAATTCTCAGAATGGTGCTCGTTGTGGGGACTCAAACCCAATCCATTAAAATGTTCTCAGCTCTCAATTACTTTGTGCAAATCCCCCATTAATTATACATACTCCATTATGGGTGAGAATATAAAAAAGTTATAACTGATTCTAAACTATCATTCTGTAATCACATTGACTACATTATAAGTAAATGCATGTCTCTTTTAGGTATTATTTATAGGCATACCAGTCTTAATCATGTAAATCTCTTTCGATCTTTCTTTGTTGGGTGTATAATACCAATTGTGACATAATGCTCACCCATTTGGAGTATGGCCTCTAAAACTCATCTCAACAAATTGGAGTGCATAATGTTTTTCTTTCTGGCCATAGTTCGTTATCGTGTTCCCCATTTGCGTCATTTGTCCAAAGATGATATCATAGTTTCCCTAAAAATTCCAACTATTTCCTTATGCAGAAGCAAATCTGACATTTCTTTTCTATACAGTGTAATGAACGGTAACCTCCGCTCCTCCCTTCTTGTCTCTTCCTTCTTTTTAAGAATTCCCTCCAGATCAACCAGACTTTCTGCACTCTTCCATTTACCTAAACCTCGGCTTTCTCTTATTCAACGCTCTCTATTCTTCAGACTTCCAAATATGTACAACCAATTAACTGGCAGCCATGATATCGACATATTTCTGAATAGAAATCAATTTTTTTACTTCAATCACACCTCATTTAAAATGAATTCTCTTGTTTGCATGTATTATGGTCAACCTATACATTTAATTATTTATTTTGCTATTATGTTTTTGTATTTTATTGTTCTATTTTAATTTATTGTCTGTTTTGATATTCAGTGTAATTGGCCTAGTGCTGTATCTGAACTTATGCTAATAAATAATTAAATAGTGCTTTATGATACAATATGTATGTGCCAACAAAAAACAACGAAATTATGCATGCGCATCTGGTTTATTTATCAATATATCCTATTAGTACTGTTCGATGATTTGACTAAATCGATAGTTCATAATTAGTCCTAAGAATCGACATTCTATTGTATTTTTTGGCGTAAGAGAAGAAACAATTTGCGAGCATCATAATAAATTCCAAGGCTTCTGTACGATGTGTCAAAAATCTATAAGCTGAGTTTCTGATTACCTGAAGAAGACGTGTTTTTTGAAAAACTTTAATGTCTATAATTCCTAAATTTTTGTTTGTATGTACACTGTACATATATAAAAGTTTGACTATAATCATTATAGAAGGGAAGGTAAGAGCATTGTCAATTTGATGTTTGTCTATAGTCATAAAAAAATAAAATCAGATATGTAATTACGAATATTTAGTAATTATTATGCCAGAAAAGCTACATTTAGTATTGATTTAATTTTATAAGTTTCTTTTTCAATATAAAGATTTTTAGGCTTAAAATAATTATCTAGAGCATCGATATAATTCGGAAAATTACGACTCCATCTTATTAAGTTTACACAGTCTAAAATAAACTAAATATCTCCGAAATGGATGGTTCTATAAAAATTTGATTCAAACAAAACTTGGAAGAAATATTATTCTCTACAACTTTTGTCCTCGCGAAGATTACCAACAACGACGTTTTTAAGGAGATATTTGACGGAAACGGAAAAAACCGCTTATTTATAAATAATTCCTAAACTGCTAAGGAAAATTGTTTCAAATAAAAGTTGTAGGAAATTACATTCTCTATAATATTTGTATCGAGTTGTATATACAATAATGACGTTTTGAAGGAGAAATATTGCAAAAACCGAATCGGGTTTCGAATAAACCTCGACTTCCGGTTAACCGGTATTGTCCAAAAAACAATCAAGTCTTTGTGCTCATACCAAAGTGGTATATATGAAATTTGGTAATGATATGGCAAGTACTTTTCGAGTTAGATCGCCCACAATCATATACACACACATACAGGCAACAGACATTCCGAAAATAGTATACGTGTTCTAGGGATCTCAAAACATGTATTTCCGTTGAAATCTCGAAGTAGATTTTTTTCATGAAAACAATACTTTCTCTACACTACGTATATGGAGAAAGTAAAAAGATTCTAACGACATAAACCATTTTAAAAATGAAAAATAGTGAAAACGATTGGAGGGGAATATTTAAACATTTTAAAATTATTTTACATACTAATTTCCAAATAAAAAATAAAATGTTCACGAAAGACTGCAGACATAAAACGTGTTTGCGTTTAAAGCATGAAATGAAAACTAAAGAAATTCGTTTGCTGAGCGCTCAACGAAGAGGCCACGGTCATGGATTGAAAAAATGAGCCACGCAAAAGTGAATGAATACACGTATACGCGTATAATTTTTCTCAAACGTCATTTAGCTTTTCATACACACACAAAACCCAGGAGACTACACCGAATCTATTTGAAGGGTCAACAGATGTCTCGGCAAGTAGGTCATCGGTCGAAATTTTCCGCGGAATCGTGCGAACGAACGAACTATATTGCGAACCTTTCCATCCCAAACTGGAGAGGCGAATAAAATTTCGCTAGTTCCCTCATTTAGAGAAGGGCGAGAGGAATTTCGATGAAGTGCAAGCTCCTTTCAAACAGGCGCCAAGATCGATGAAATCGGAATGTCGACGGGCTGCCATATTCCCCAGCATCCACTTGGCCAGAGCTATAAAGGACCTCAGCGATTTTCGCGGAACAGCATACGGTCGAACTTGACCTAGGTTCGAGCTTCGATTTTGAAACATACTCTGGTGTGCGTTCGCTCCGTATCAGACGAGAAATTGCTCAGCATGAAATAGATTTATCATAAACTTTAAACATTAGTAATACGAACCGTAGGAAATGAATTCCCTTTGCCTTCTGTTTTAATTCTCAGCTTCTGTTATAATTCTCAGCTCTACGTTATCAGCAGAAAAGAACTTAAACATTCTTAGGCATAATCATGGCACATAGTGTTGACGAACTTGTTGTTTGATTAAACCTCATTTAAGTTTTGATTTATGAATGAAATATGATCAATTAATTCATCAATTCTCTTTGAAGGAATTCTGTTAATGGAATATCCATTCAAAGTACATCTATTCAAGAACCATATTATGAAAGAGCCTTTGCTTGTATAGACTTAAATGATGGAGTTAATGTATAGCAAATACACAATAAAATACTAGAAACAGAAGGCTCCTTTGACTCGTAAAAAAGTAGTTATATGCTACATAATTAAGAAAATAGACATTCATTTAAAATAAATTGACAGCAATGTATTTTCGACGATGGTTTCGTCATCATAAGATCTGCAATATTTTTTAGAACACGGAAGTTCAACTAAGTATAACGTTCTTAATTCAGAATCAGAAATTTGAAGCCCCAGAAACGTTTTCATTACCGACACAATAACTTCATTGTTAAATTTTGTCGGTTTTGCGGCTCTGAAAACTGGTGATACTGGTGACGCGCCTTAATTCTCGAGAAACATTCATTCACACGAAACACGCCGATTGCTAAGTTCCGCTTAAAAATATTTAATCTCGAAAATGGATATTCGTAATGAATGGCATAAGTAAACAAATATTGTGAATTTCAAAATTTTACCAATTTGGATGCAAACAAAACATCAAAAGAACCGCTACAACTATATCTTTGATACTTTTTAAAAGCACTGATGTAACAGATTGGTCAGGCTCAAATTTAAAAAAAATTATTTTGTTTCAAAATACATTCATGCGTAAATAATTATATTATACAACAAAGGCCCAACTGAAAAAAGACTGCGCAACAAATTGCTTAGAAAATTCGAAAGTTTTATCATAATTTTGATATATAAAAGTGTTTATGCAATTATGTTTAATAAAAGTTAACGAAACGTTAAAACCTGCAATCATTTATAAGCTGAAAAATAACCGTGTAAAACAAAAAGAAATTAAAATATTTACGGCGCTTTAACGACTTACGCCTATTTCATGACGATGAATTGCAGTAACTGCAAATAGAAAACTCGAGAACAATTTTCCAGAGACATATACTATACAGTAAGTGACAAAAATATGCAATCGCATCACAAATTTAACGATAAATTAAACCGAATAATATTTCCGACGCCACAAAAGGGTCGCCATGGCAAAAAAACGAAAAAATGCGCAAAAATATTTCTTTTTAACTGTTACCGAAGCGAACAATGTGCATGAAACATGAGCATTAAAAACAAGAGTTACGAACAAACGACAATCGAAAGACATAACGATGAAAAATAGAGAGAATTTTTTTATATAATGGCGTAGGATTAAATGAAACCCAACCGAGCATGAGGACCTTCCCTTAACTCTTCTTTCTCTCTCTCTCTCTCGCTCCTATCTCTCTCTTTCCTCTATATTTCAATTAATGATTATTAATGAGCTGAGGAAACATCACGAAGAAGAAAAGGCTTGGAGGAGGAAAAGGAGTGCCTTTCCGAGAACTGAAGAAGATGGGATTTTTTTTTATAAGAATGGGAGGAAATTATGAGAACGAGAGGGATGGGGGAAAAAGGAGGGAGAGAAGTGGGGGAGGAAACTGTAAAAGACGTGACAGTTGATAAAACAAACAGGAATCGTGCGACAAAAAAGGAATGAAATATAATAGGAACTGAAAACGGAGAGAGAGAGAGAGAGTGCGAGAGGAAGAGGAAGGGAAGTGATATTTGAGAGAGGGAAAGGAGAGGTTTGCGAAGAGGAGAGGAAGCAGAGGAAATGGAGGGAGCCTGAGGAGGCGTGAAAGAAAGATTGGAGAGGAGAGGTAAGATAGTGCGGAAAGGAGAGAGGAAGTGGGAGGGGAGGGGGAGGGGGAGACGGTTTGGAGAGAAGTGAGGAGAGGTGGGAGGAGAAGAGGGTAGGGAATGAGTGAGTGAGTGAGGGAAAGAGGGAGTTTGCGACGGATGAAAGGAGTTGGAGATAAAGTGAGCAAGTATGGACAGAGTGAATAGGAAATAGAGAGGGGAAGTAAGATTGTGAAAGAGGTAGGGTGAGAGAGAGGAAGAGGGAAGAAGTTTAGAACCAGAAAGTGGGAACGAGAGAGAGAGAGAGAGTGTAAAGAAGGGAAGAACGGACAAGCAAATACATACCTTTCTTCGGGCAAAATGGACACTTCGTAGTCCATTCTCGCATTTAACACTTATTTGGATAATACAGGTTTATTTATTTATTTGCTTCAAAATGAGAAAATTCGTTCATTTATTTACTGCAAAAATGAGTCAAAGAAATGTCTGAAATTTCGATTTTTTTTGTCCTTTACATATCAATGAGCAAATTAGGCACAAAAGATCTAAAATGAGAGCATGATTTTTGAATTCTATGGAGCGAAAAATCTGTAAGACAGACAGAGAGACAAACGACTTTATTTGGACGAAATTGAGACTATATAGTCCCTTCTTACATTTAACCCTTCGTCAACAGTTACAAATGATAACGATAGAATGAGAACCATAATAAAATAGAAAAACACAAGCAAAACACCAGATTACAAATTTGGAAAATTTCTATATAAAGACAGTAATTGTGTTAAAAACCTAGGAAAGACCAGACTTGGCCATCCTGGTAAAAGACCACGCAGGAAAACACCCGCGAAGGGAAGGGGGGTGGAAAAAAACCTGCGAAAACCCTAGATACATGAAAGAACAATAGTTGAATCACAACAATACACACAAGTTTAACAAGATAAGATTAAAAAAAAAATTAATTTTATGAGTAACGAACAAAATAATTAAAGAAAATTAAAAAAAGATGAAAACATACATGTTTAGCAGAAGTGGCGGAAGAAGGGAGTGAGAGATGGAGAGTGAAAGGGAGGTAGAGAGAGGGAGGGAGGGAGAATACGAAGAGAACGAGGAAGTAAGGGACTGATTGACGAACAGAAATAAGAGCAGGTTTAAGAGGAAAAAAATCTGATGTGGCCAACACATGACTTTCTCCATATTTGGGGTATAGATATTTAAATTATTATGAGTAGCATTATAAGGCAAAATTATTATTTCGTATAGTAAAAGAAGACACGTCGTTGCCGTAAATTACGTATATTTTGAATGTTTACAGAATTCACCGCTACATGGTGTTGGCGATGTAGGCTGGTATTAAGAAAAAGCGAAATATATCCGAAATGGATGGTTTTACGAAAATTAGTTTCAAACAAAACTTGGAAGAAATATTATTCTCTACAACTTTGGTCCTTACGAAGATTACCAATAACGATGTTGTTAAGGACATATTTAACGGAAACCGAAAAACCGGTTATTTATAAATAACTCCTAAACAATAACTCCTATAGAAAATTGTTTCAAAGTAAAACTGTAGGAAATTACATTCTCTATAACATTAGTATACAATTGTATATAGAATAATGATGTTTTAACGAAGAAATATCGCAAAAACCGAATCGGGTTTCGAATAAACCGCGACTTCCGCTTATCCGTTATTGTCCAAAAACTAATCAGTTCTTTGTGCTCATGTTAAAGTGTTATATATGAAGTTTGGTAACGATATGGTATGTACTTTTTGAGATAGAGCGCCCACACTAACATACACCCACACACACACGCACGCACGCACACACACACAGACATCATTCCGAAAATAGACTGAACGTGTTCTAGGGACCTCAAAACATGTATTTCCGTTGAAATCTCGAAGTCGATTTTTTTCATGAATACAATACTTTCCCATTACTACGTATGGAGAAAGTAAAAAGAGAAACGACGAATTAAAAGAGAGTAGAAAACGATTTGGATTTGGAAAATGAAACACACACTAGGAAGTAATGGAAGGATAGAGCTAATTGGATAAAGGAAGAGATGTTGGAGAAGAGAAGCGTGGAGAGGGAGAGTGATTCAGAGGGGGGAAGGGAAACACAAGGAGGGGTAGGAAGTATCGGCGGGAAATTTTCTAGGAAATAAGGGGGTGGAAGTGCGGACCAAGAGTCGACAGACGAAGATTAGAGTATGACTGTATGGAATCCAATGCTAAGAAACAGCTTACAAAGAAGAGAGACAAGGGTAAACGAAGGGCGTGAGTCTTATGTAGAGATTTTCCAGGAAACCCCAAGGGGTTAATTTCCTCCTCTGTCTCTGTGCGGCGTAAAAACAACGAAAATAGGAATTTCTCGCAGTTGATTAAATTTGTGCCGGAATGCAAACAATTTATACATTTGGACCCATCCAAATATTTTGTTGTATAGGTTGCCAAGTAATCAAAGCGATATAAATTTGAGCAACAGAGCTTTTAATAACTACAATATTATCATACGACGTCTTACAAAGAACGAAATGTCGTTAAAGGGCGTATTAAAGTTTAAACCTCATAATTTGCAAAACTGCAAAAATATCTGGATAAATAACAAGCAGGAAAGTTAAAACGATATTTGCTTATGAAAGTGTAAGTAGAAAATCGCATATTGCAAATCTTAAGCAGCCATAAGATAACACGAAAATGACATGAATTGATGAGTTCATTGAGAAATGAAAAAAAACATTTTATGCTCAACTTTTCACTCCTTCGTATACACTGTGAGCAAAGTTGATAGCTTTGACGCCACGCCGCATTTTCTGAGTTACATATTGGCTTTACATACATAATTCCCAACCAAAAAAACCCAATCCACCAAATATAACGAAATCCCACCCAGAAAACCCTCACGAAAGGATGTAGACAAAAAATTAGCCTCCTAGCGTACAAATACGCTTTTATTGCGCACATCGTATAACCTTTTTAGAACGAGGAAAAAAAAACGCAAAGGAGGCTGGAACGTAATGAACCGTCGACAATTTCGGGCTCTCCCTTTAAAATTGACTGCCGTCCCATACACAAAGAGATAAAAGAATAAAAATCGAGCCTGGATGAGAACAAACCGGACAAGAAAATGGGACAAATGGAGGACAAAAGAGGTGGCTCCCGCAGAGGGAATGGAGCTGGGAGAGAAAGTAAGAAAGATTGAGGAGAGAGAGAGAGAGAGGGGGGGGGAATGAGTTTAAGCCAGCGGCTAGAGATTGCGAGATGGAAGCAGTCCATAACATAAGATATCGAGCGGATTAAGAAAAGATTTCCCTCCCCTTTCCATCTCCCCCTTTCATTTTTCCTCGCCGTCCCACCCTCCCAATGATATTTGGGCCTCACGCAGTGTCACGCCTCGTTTCTCGATGGAAGGAACGCCAAACAAAGTGCTTAATGGATTGAAAAGATGGAGAGAGAGAGAGAGAAAGAGAGAAAGGTATAGAGACAAAGAGGAAGAGGATGATAGGGAGAGAGACAACAGGAAGGAAAGGGAAGATTGATAAGAGGAAGGTAGCGGAGATGAAGGATAGGTAGAGGTACTAGTGAAAGATAGGGAAAGGGTGAAATGGAGAAAGTGTAATGGAGTGTGATGGAGAGAGAGAGAAAGAGACGATGAGAGAGATGGGGAGGAAGACAGACAGACAGACAAATGACTTTATTTAGGGCGAAGAGAGAGAATACTAGGGGAGGGGGGAGAGAGATTGTAAGGGAGAAAGGAGGGAATAGGGAGTTGGAGTTGGAGATGCGAGACAAAATGAGTGAAAGTGAGAGAGGATGGGAGATGCTTAGAGGTAAGACTAGGGAGGTATAGATAAATACGAATAAAGAGAGAGAGAGAGAGAGTAAGAGAGAAGGGAGCATGTCGAGCGATTTTTTTTATATGGGCATAAAGGATGACAAAGAGGTTTGTGATGAGGGTTGTCAAGAGAGAGAGGGTGAGACATAGGGACAGAGATAGGGAGAGAGATAGGGAGATAGATAGGGAGAGAGATAGGGAGAGAGAGATAGGGAGAGAGAGATAGGGAGAGAGAGATAGGGAGAGAGAGATAGGGAGAGAGAGATAGGGAGAGAGAGATAGGGAGAGAGAGAGGGAGATAAATATGGAGAGAGAGGGAGAAAGAGGGAGAGAGAGAAGGAAAAGAAAGAGGGGAGAAGGAGACGGATATTTTTTTTAGGGAGACGAAGATAACTCCCACCGCAGACCCTTTGCATTTTTCCCTTTCTATGTCCAACCAACCGCAGAAAAATTCCCCCTGTCCCTTCTCCGTTTTTTTTAGATGTTTTCTCCATTAAAAAGATGAAAGATGAAGAGAGACAGAGAGAGAGATAAAGCAAAGGACGCACCTTAATTTTTGGCACCCCTGACCAATAAAGGAACAAATTTTATTCGGCGGTGACGGATATGTAGGGAACGGAGTGGTGGGGTAAAGTGCGAAGGAGTTTATAGAAATTTGGAGGGGGAAAGAAGGAAGGGTAGATCACAGGGAGATGGAAAGGTATTAGTATCGATTCGGTTCCTTTTGATGGGTTCCTTGGCATCGAGATCAAAGGGCGGTGAGGAATCGCTAGGAGGTATATATTATTTCGCATTATATATATATATATATATATATTGCGTGTCTGCGTTCGGAATGAGCCTATCCGATGCGTTTTTTTATTTTACGGAAAAAATTCGGTCCGATATCTATTCCTCCCTTTTAAGACCGTATTTGCTATGGGGTCTTATTTTTAGACAGGACGAACAGACATTTCCCTTGCTCGGAAGGATGTTCAATCAAAAAGCCCTTTAACGGTCGGATTATTTTATTTTTATCTCGTGAGGATATAAATACAAAATATAAAATATAATCTCTCACACACACACACATATATATATTCCAAACGCAGAGTACCCATACATACAATCAGGGTTGTTACCAAGTCCGGAAGAGGTTCAAAATATCAATAAATTTTAAATTATTCAAAATACAGCAAAGGAATACACAAACATATAAGCACACACGTTTATACTGCAACATTTTTATTTAATTTGCACGAATAGAATGAAAATTTTTCTAATTATACGTATAATTTACGTTAATTTATTCGCATCAGGTTTAAAAGAATATCAAGTAAACCAAGAAACAAAATACAGCAAAGGAATACACAAACATATAAGCACACACGTTTATACTGCAACATTTTTATTTAATTTGCACGAATAGAATGAAAATTTTTCTAATTATACGTATAATTTACGTTAATTTATTCGCATCAGGTTTAAAAGAATATCAAGTAAACCAAGAAACGCTGTACTTGACACATGCATCTCTAATTCTTTTAATTTGAGATGGAAAAGTTTCTAAACTTCTGACTTCGTTTGCATGCAAATATTCTCAAATTCCCTCGAGAAATGCGCAATGAACGCTATTGGCTTAAAATATGCAGGCTATGTTTATTATGTCAACGTTTCCATGGATACTGGCGGTTTTAAAATCCCTGCATGCGATAAATTAAACTTTGTTTTTTTATTTTCGTGAAGCAAGAAGCGAATCAGTCCAGATTGCCTCGTTTCTCTTATTTTCATTTACTAAGCAAATTAAAATTTATCTACTTATTTTTATTGCAATGTATGCAGCATAAGTAATATTAATGTACTGTTCTGTCAAAAACTGAAATGTAGTATCTTTATTTATGAGGTATCATTTTCCATTATTATTATTACATTTTCTTGCGATGGTAAAAAAGAAACAATCAGATTTTACAATTTATCCAATCAATCCGTAAAACTGGAATCTTTGAGAAATTATTAGAAAATCGTATTCGGCAACATAAAAGAATCTGGGGGATTTTAATATATAATACACCTGTAAATATTTCGGTCGAATTACGCTACTTTTCCTTCAATTAAATAATGCTAGAAACAATATTACTTCTCATTCTTATTCGACATGTGTGAGGCCACTGAAAGAACAAATCCTAACATGATTAATTACAGTATTAAACACTCTCATGTTATATATATACTTAATTATTTTTCTTTGGACTGGTTTGATCAACACTAGTAAAAAATTACCGTGGAATAAACAGTAAGCTCGAGAAATCAGTAAATTATTTCTTCTATCCAAACATTGAATTCCTAGAATCACTTCATAAAGATAAATTTGTCATTTTTAAATGAACTTTTATCTTCCTAGTGGTTTTCTACTGCAGATCGTTAGGGACATGTTATACTGCGTTCACATCCTTATGGCGCTTGGCTTTCTCTTAGCCTTTGCCCAATGGAAGCGCTTTCCCCCTCCATCGTCCCTCGCTCATAGTAAAATAAAAAATGAAAAAATATAAACAGTAACCAAAGGAAGAATACACTGCAAATTATTAGCTCGTCACTATAAAAGCTTTGTATTTTCGAATAAGAATCCGAAAAATTATAAATATTTAAGTTAAAAGCAATTTTAACGTAAGCTAATACCATGGTCCTATTTATTCGAGTAATCACGAAACTGCGTATAATTTTGAATTCCATGAACAAAAAGATACCATTTAAGGACGAGATTATAAATTGAACGTGCACGTAGTAAAGGTTTCTTATATGTAAAGCAAATAACGGTGTCATGGTGATTATTGAGCGACGCATACTTTCAGAAGCCTCATGAAAGAAAATAAAATGAAGCAGTTAAACTACTCATTTGTGTTTCAAAATGCCGGAAAGGCTGCCATAAAATTTTAAATTCAAATGAGAGTAACTAAGATAGCAATGCGTTCATTCTGGAAAATACAAATAGTATCACCGCTTACCAGCAAACGGCTCATACAGGGTGGATTGTTAGTGAAGATATCTTTGGACGCTATTATAAAGCGTGTACGGTTTGTTATTTCAGCTTACAATTTTATTTAAAAAAACACGTCATATAATCTGACCAGTGCATTATCATATCTATATGACGCTTAATATATCCGATCGAGTATTTTTCCCTCACCTGATTTTGTGGAAATATTTGAAGATTTGTCCTCCGTATTCGTTCTCACTCTTTAATCTAAAACGGCGTTATCTTACGGAAATGCAAGAAAAAACTCTTTTGTATCGGTTTCTTCATAATGTAATTCACGTTTTTTATTGATCGGAAATCTATAAGTCTTATTACGTAACGAAAATAACTTTTTCACAAGTAAATGACAAATTATCTGCACACGCAATTGAAGAATTATCCGCATTGTTTCTATCCTCTGATTAAAAGTTAATTTTTAAAAAATTAACGGATTTATTTTTAGCAAAAACAGTAATGGTTGGCCGAATAACATATAATAAACCGTCATTTGGTGAAAAAATAATGAAGTAGAATTTATTTTGAGCTCAAATAGTGAACTAACACTGAAAAAAAAACATCAAGAAGAAAATTAACATGAATATTGATGGAGTAAACTTGGTTTTTATGAAAATTGATACCGCTGTCACGATACACCCAAATTTAAAATGTCTATATTTATTATTATCAATTATTTAATTTAAAATTTGCTGCGATTCATTAACAAGCGCAAATGTTTGCATTACAAAACATTTCGAACTACAAAAAAAATATATGCTGCTCCAGACAAAAAATTGCGAAAACAAAAAAAATCCAAAACAAGACGTATCCGTTGTCGCTAGCAAAACAGCAATATCCGTACATCCATGAACAACGATAACTCGCAGACAAAAGGAACGGAATAAGGCGCCATAAATAACAGCAGAATAAAGAATTGCATAGAGTGCAAAGTCACAATTTCTTTTTTACGGCGACCGCAACGTTTGCACGCATGAAATGCTCCGAACCCGAAAATTCGGTTTCCGTCGCTTCATTAGTTCGCCAGACATGGTCTACAACAGACGGACGAGAAAACCGAAAGCTTTCTTTCCGTGAGAAAAAATCGCCAGAAACAGGACCGACTTCGAGATTTCTAAGTTTAGGGAAAAAAAATGGGAAGGGAAATCCCTTTATTTTTTTCTTTATTTTCTCCTTTTGACCTCTCTCTCTCTCTCTCTCTCTCTCTCTATCCCTCCAACAGCGTGTTTCTCAGCGTGTGGGCAGATAGGGAAAAACGCGAACAAGACGTTTTGACTTGTTCTGGATGGGGTGATAGGAAAAGGAGGATGAAGAAGTAGTTTGGATCTAGAGAGAGGGGGAGGGGGGGGGGAGGGAGCAAAGGCTTGGGCGCGTTATCTGACAAAGCTTTCGAAGAAATCGCCTCTACTTTTTTATCCTCCAAGCCGAAACAGAATGGCCGGGAGTTTTCTTTCTCTCTCTTTCTTTTCTCTTCTCTCTCTCTCGATTTATATCTCAATCTCTCGCCCACACACTTACTTCCCCTCACACAGACACTTTCCACTATCCGCCTCCTACGAAGAAAATGTCTACCTCTTTTTCCCCCCTTAAAGTCAAAGCGAGTCTTGAGATAAGACAGCCAGAGAGAGAGAGAGAGAAAGAGAAGGGAGGGAGAAGAAGAAGAAGAAAAGGAAGAGGGGGAAAGGATCGAGGAAGTGGTGAATGGGAAAAGAGGCCATTCGGATGAAGAAGTGCTGATGGCGGGATATGGGGCTTGTGGTTTAGGAGAGGGAGGGGGGGGAACAACGGGGGACGGTTAGGTGGAGAAAACGATGAGAGGGGGGAGGAGGGGAGTAGGGGGGAGAGGGGGAGGGGGAGGAGGGAAGAGCGGCGATGAAGGACAGATAGGACCGATCATCATCGATCCGAAATTTCCTAAAGGACGAAATAAAGACGCAGAAGGGAAGAAAACCAAAAGGCCACGATCGTATGAGATGAACGGACTTTTTTAAAAAACTATTTGTATTCAAAAAGATAAAAGTGTTTTATAAGCGTGTTTGGATAGGCCGAAACTCGTTTTCGAAAATAATCGAGAGGTGCTTAACGGGAGTGTTTTAATGCAGCGGCGATAACAGGAGTGGCGGGAAAAAAGGCGGCGCCAAGATTTTTGAGAAGCGATAGCCACGTGTGGTGAATGGAGGGAAAGATGAGGCTAAAAAAAACGAGTCTCCATTGTTAATCTGATATGAATTATCAGCGTGGTGCGAGTGTGTATGTTGTATATACACAAGGTTCGGATGAAAATAGATCAGTGTGATATTTTTTCTACAAAAGGCAGTGTAATGTATTCATTATGTTTCGAAAGTTTTTGTTTACGCCAGAGCGATTCGAATAAAGGAATTTAAGGCATTTTTTGCATGCGAGTAAAAATTTACATAGCTCTATCTCTCTTGTATGATTTACAGCGAATGTCACAGTTACAAAAATAAACGATTAATATAAATATGCTGGTACTTGGCTCACTTGCTAATTTATTTGTACATATTACATGAAATTTTCGTTTAACCACAGCTCTGTTGCAGTATTTATTGTAATCTAACGTGGCCGTTTATCAAAGCAAAAGAGAGTTTTACTTTAAAAAATTCTGAGAAATTCCATCAAATATATGTTCGGCGGATCCAAACGTGTGTAATTTTTCGCTTCATGACTACTTCTTTTATTAATTCATGAAAAAGGTAATAACTTTATTACATTTAGAATTTAAAATTATTATATGGAGAATTGTTAAACGTTCATGCCATGTATCTCACTGGGGAATTTCTCTCAGTTTTTAATACATTGATATAGCGATTAAAACGAAATTGTTGCGCGAATTTGAAGATGTTTATTTACTTAAGATTTTATATTTTATATTCTTTACTTATATGTTAGATCAAGCTTATAAAATAACTTTTTGTTTTTAATCTTGTCTTTCCGTGAATAATACTGGCTATTATACACGAAATAGGAAAATGATAATAAATTCGTCACGCTGAAATAAACAGAGCGAAAAGAGATTTGAGAATTTTTCGTAATACGATGCCGAATTTAAATCACTTTTCCAGGATTTTCTATCTTTAGCACGCTCATTGCTCGGTCTTTACACGAAGAATACGCTAGAATGCTGCGATTTATGAGGAATTCAGAAGCAGGCATGATCCACTTTTATATGCGATTATCGAAATGGGCGCCGTCTCCGTTCAATGCGAACGTTTTGGTTGATTGCTCCAGGATCTATTCATACCACGTTGACCATATGAGTCCTTTTAAACTCCTATAAATAGGGTAATACGAAGAAAGCCATACCGATAACTGAATATGCTATGAACTCCACTCAAGACAATATATAAATACACACTATTTTTAAAAAATATAATTTAATTCCCTCTGAATATCTCCACAAAAATTTTAAGCGCACAAAAAGGTGCGATTCGACATTGTTTAAATGCGTCATGAATATTGTACACTGCTGAGAGAAATTTATTTTCTCTACTGTTGTTATGAAAACAAAATTATTAATACAGCCTGTGAACGACAAAATTTGGAACGTAGTCGGGTGTATTATGGATGCTCATTGACAGGTAAAAGGTTAACAGTTGTAAAAAATACGCCAGAAAATTAAATTCAAAGTTGTAATACATTTTTTCCTTTCATTAAAACGCGAACGAATAAAAAAAATGATACGCCGCAGTTCGTTGATCCACGGAATACAAGCTAAAACTGGGTCATTGGATCGAGGAAAGAGAAGGGAGACAGTCTGTGCACGATGAAAACGTTACAATTAAAATTTTCCATGTCAAAAAGAGAGTAATGCGGAAAAATCCAACGAATGTTTCGCGACCATGAGACAAAACTTTAAGAAATACATCTCACGGGAGATTACTTTTTAGAAGTATAGCGATCGTTTTCCATTTCTTGATTCCTTAGAGTTTTATACAATTTTTTGTCTCCAAACAGAAAAATCCTGCTTCTATCATATATGTAATCTAATCAAGATGCAATATATTTTACAAATAACTGAGCCAACTGAAATATCTTTATCTGAAGCATAATATTTTAATGCTATTAGGGCATATTTATTGTTTTTAATGATACATTTCACCACTCCCATCAGTAGAATTAAATATGCAGATAATCATTTTCTGTAACTATCTGGAATAATTAATTCGTTACTCTGCTTTTAAATAAATCCGTTACGTTTCAAATTTTTGGCCTGAATGGTCGACGTGCAACTTTTCCAGTTCGCTAAGGTATCATTCGCTAAATACTGCACTCCTCGGAGTGTTCTCGACATCCCTTAAACTTCCGCTCTGGTATTTACCGGAGAGGATCGATTTATTAACTCAAACATTCCTTTTTCAAAACAACCTACCATATCCAAAAGTTATGCTCACATTTTTGGTTTTTTTCCTTAGCCTGAAACTTCAAAAATACTTCGAGTATTTACACCCGCGTGCGAGGGCTCGAGCGTCATCGGCGATGCTTCTGGCTGCAACATCATTTAGTAAGGAGTGTTTTGGAAAACGTTTACCCGTCGTTCTTCTCTCTCTCGAGAGGGTGCATGCCACTTTCCGGATGCTCTGAAAATAGTACGCGCTCAGCTGAATTCGAATTTACGGCATAGCCTACTCAACGCGCAGAACTCTGCAACAGCTTCATCGAATCGCCATTCGCTTCACAACGTGAGAGGAGATAAGATGTCAATCCTTAAGATGAATTTCTACCAGATTTATTTTGTGAATGATGGAGAAATATTTACGTTTAAATAAAAATTTAAAAATCGATTTAACGCGATCTTGACAAAAAAATACTTTCTTTTGTGTCGATAGGCCTTCGTCCTAAAAATTAGTTTTTCAGAATAAATTGAAATGTGATCGATTACTTTTTTCGTTATTAATATCATTACTATATTATGTTTATTATTGTTATATTTCCAAAATATAGTCCCTCGTAAAAATGGACTTGATTTTTTTATTATTCGGTAAAGTATTATTTTACAAGGAAAGGTACTGTTTTACGAAAGAAAATATCTTAACAACATGAATTCTGAGAAGGATATTCATAAACCGTTTACAGATCGAATTTATTAAAGTAAATAGTTACAAACTAACTATATACATTATTATTATATTATATATCACAGAAATCTCGACAGCTGATGTAATTTGAAAGAATAATTTCATTCTAACACGAACGCAGCGATATACGACGTTTGTACCATCTTAAAATGGAAACGGAATCCGCGACAAAAAAAAAACACGCTCGTTCTTGGGCCGTGCGCAAACGTTCGAACACACTCTCACTTCATTTATGAGGGGATGCAGACGAGAGAAAGGGAAGGAGGCCGAGCTCTTGGCTGAATAAATATACATTCCGGTCTCCTGCATTTGGAACATGGGACTGAGAGCGTTCTTGGATGGCGATCCGTTTTCCGATTCTCGGAGAGAAAAAGAGATATTTTATTTCGAAAATAAAAAAATGGAGTGCCAACTAAATATGGCTGTCTGAAATCCATTATAACGTTTTTTTTTAAAAAAGAAACATCGCGTAACGAATCACAGTTTGAAAATTTCGTCCTCAGCGTGCTCCATTACAAGGTCATTTGAATTGGAACAGAAAAAAACTTTCATGGTCCGGTAGTATTCAATCTTATTAGTTGATGTACCCCTTTGAGCGTTCTTCTGTAACTCCTGGTATGTCTTATATTTTTACTGAACTCGCACAATTTAATGAGTAGTAGTTCAATTAAAATAAATTACTTGTGTTTACATAAATAAACGAAAAACAGCTTTGTTAAACATACGCTCCAAAAAGACTAAAATGGCCGTGTGCGACCTCTTGCTTGAAATGAAAAACATTGTTTTTATGCTGTCACTGGTAAAACATTGTTTCGAAAGGGTGCGAGAATATATTATAAATTATGTTTTCAACTCAATAATCCATTGTCGGTAAAAACATTTTGTGACGCTAATCGTAATTGTATATTCAAAAATTTCTGTTCCGATACCAGATATGAATGTTTAATTACAGATTTAAAAAATGTCTCGTACACCTTTATAAGTCTTCAAGTTCCCATAGGGGAACGCATTGAATATCACAATCTGTCGCTTGAGTGAAAATCATACTTAGGCTAAAAATACGAATGAAGTGTTCGTCCTTAAATCAGTCGTGTTGTCATATTTTTGTCGAATTCTGCATTTGTTTTTATTAACGGACTAGTGGAAATCCGTCAAAAATGACGGGAAGGCAATTCATCTTGATAGGATGAAAAAATCACTTTAACAGCTCTTTAATCACCACATTCTTGGTGAATGTTTTTCATTTATCAAAACCTTTCCTTGATAGATTGGTGTCTTGTACAAAGACTTTTACATTTTTATAATTTCTTGCTCTTGTGAGGGCCACGTAGAGTTGACCATGTCCAAATACAGACTCAGACAAGTAAACACCAGGATGATCAAATGTTTGGCCCTGAACTTCATTTATTGTCATTGCAAAAGCCAAAATGACTGGATATTTGGCGTCTTCGCATGGTGAACGGTAAACTACTGTCACATGCTATCAAATTAATGCGTGGAATAAGAGTTTCGTGAAGGTCGGGTTCCGCTCTGGATTCAGGAATTTCAGCACACACAGAGCGATCGATTTTTTCAGCTGAATCGAGCTTATCATTCAAAATGAAAAGCATATGGCAGAGGGTTTTCAGGAAATTAATTTAGTAATAGAATACAACAATATTTAATATTTAAATGTAAACTTTATTTTGTTTGTTTCTATGGAACGTCGGGCTATTTAATACTCGGGTTATTTAATATTTAAATGTAAATTTTATTTAAATTTATTTATTTAAATTAATATTTAAATGTAAACTTTATTTTGTTTGTTTCTATGGAACGAAATGTTAAAAAAATTGTCAAATCAATCAATCAATCACAAAGGAAATTAGTAGTATTAGACTGAAGAAATACACAAATATAAAGTTAAAATAAAAGTTATTAAGAAGCAATTATTTAATCGCATTGTATTTTTTGGGGGGCTAATACGTATGTACGTCCTGTAACATCGTCGCGTCGATCATTCAGCATATAAGATATTAAGGTAAAAATATTTTGGCTCATCTTCTTTTCTGAAGGGCAAATGCGACACGGCTTTTAGCTTTATCCCATGGGAAAGAAAGTAAATCGAAGAGTTCTCTTCTTCTTTGGCGTGAAAGTAACGCAACTAAATTTTCCAACACAAGAAAGGGGAAAATTAAAAAAATAGATTTTCGCTTGAAAGATGAAGATTTCCTTTTCATTATTTTTTTTATCACCACAACTCCTCCCACGCTTAGAAACGAAAAGAAAACTGGTCAAATGTAACTCTCTCACGTGAGGAAATAAAGAAGACATTAAGAATTTATTGCGATTGCCTATTTCTGAGGGAGTTTAGACAGGCTTACGGTATAGCCGTCCAATAAAAAATATGCCGTAAAGCAATCAAATGAAAGAGAATAAAACTGAGTTAATTATCGAAAAAAAAGATAAAGTTTAACGATGCATCTCATTAAAGGAATAAAGCCCTTTCCCCTCTCCCACGTTTAAAAAATTAGCGGAACAATAAAATTTTTATCGCTTTTAATTCCTCTGAAAGTGAGCAAATGAATCTTTTTCCACAACCTTTCCGACTCCGCATATAAACATAAATATTAACTGCAGCTTAATTTTCAGTAGTAATCAAACTATCATAAAAATATATAAATAAGTCTCTAAGGAGGAGAAGGTTATATTTTCGATCGATATATTTTTTCGAAACTCGACATAGCTCAGGTGAAAAAATATTGTTAATGACAATTTAATTTCTATTCCAATAGAGAACATTTTAATAAAAGTCTTCCAAAACAAACCAAACAGACACTCCCGACAGTTTAGCTTTTTATTTTGACTCACGTTTTCAGAGACGGAAAGGCACTACGATTGGATGTAAATGTGTGCGCATGCGTGTGTATAATACACACACACGTACATATATACATGCAGTCTAAGAATAACGCGGATCCAAGTAACGCGATTATATATGTAATATGCATAAATACATGTGAGTGCGCACGCGTTTATTTACTTGCACCAAAATATAAAAATATTCATGCGTAAAGGATGTCAAGAATTTATACAAAGACTAAACCGCTACTTGGGCGGATAGTACGAGACACAAAAAGAGACAGACAGACACATCTACACCACAACACATACCCACGCACACACACACAGAGAATTATCACAGATCGAACGGTTTCTTTAAGGCTCTTACTTCGCCTAGGGATCGGACGTTGAAGCTGGGAAGATTCTGATCTTATTATTTTCTTCACATCACCGCGGGAACAGGAAGCGAATCAAAACGAGGGCGTAAAAGGAGGAAAGAGGTAGGAGGGGGGGGGAGAAGATAGAGGACGGAAGGAAGAAGAGGGAGAAGGAGAAAGGGAGGAAGAGAGCAGCGGACTTATAAAAGAGAATGAGTCATGACGACGGAGTCTCCTTGCATCGATTGGTTGAAAATGGGTCAAAACTTCGAGGATACTCACATCTTCTTTCCTTCTCCCCTTTTACCTCCTCCCATCCCCTCCCCTCCCCCATCTTACTTCCCCCTAACCTCCTCCCCCTCCTACTTCATACGTTTGACCATTCCGCGGATGCCAGTAGCGGTCGCGGTGGGGCTTAAGGATGGGTTAGCGGTGAGGGACGGACAGAGGGAGATATATAGAGAGAGAGAGGGAGCTAGAGATGGAGTGAAAAAGAGGGAGAGGGAAAGAAAGAAAGAGGGACAGACGTTATATAGAACGGGTGGAAGAGAGAGGGAGAGAGAGGGAGACGAAGGGTGTGAGTGTGTGTGTGGAATCCTTAGAGAACACCCAAAATATCGGCTATGAAGTTAAGGACTGACATTTTTTTCATCGCAATTTTTCGATACATCGATGAGAATATGACGTCAGATTGGAGACGGAATGTAGTTTTTTTTTTCAAAAACGAGGGGTATGCGAATAGGATTCGGATTTCACTCCCTCCGCGATTCATTTCGCGCCTTTATATGGGTCAATTGAGAGAATTAAGAGTTATTTTTAATACGGAGATATTTTTTTTACTCTTTTTGGGATGAGAAAAAATCTCAGACGAGGTGGCCTTTTAAAAGTTCTCTATTAATAGATAGCTAGGAGGATAGTGAGAGAGAGAGAGAGTGAGAAGGGTCAAATGGTCAAGAGTTCGTTTTCAAACAATTGCTTAAGAGTGTACTGGCGCCGTATTTATCCCTCTTCATCGTTAAACTTTCTACATCTTAATAATTATTGTGAAAATGTGATTAAAAATTAAACCATTTAAAGTTAACAATTAATAATATTAATAATAATAACTGGTCTGTAAAAGTACATTTACGACATCCGCTTCATCTGAAGAATTAAGAAATTAAACGGCTAAAAGAAATCAATATCAGAACAACAATCTGCGGCCATATGTAATCAATAATATACATTAAAATACATTTAGAAATTATATAAAAAAGTTTTCTCGTGTTTTAACACCATATAGTCAAAAATATTTAAATATTACTAATGAACTTTTCCCAACCTAGATCGAAGCGATTATCCAAAAATGTAAAGATGCAAAATAAAGCTTGTCAGATATGAGGTTAAAAAAGCGTGTAAAAGAGAACTGCGAATCCTCGGGACGAAACCCATCGGAGAGGTTTCACTATTTTCTTTGGACGAGAAGATTTTAAATGCCCGAGGAGACACTTGCGAGACAAATCTTCCGGTCGTTATTTCCTTCGCAATCTTTTGTCCCGATGCTTCGTTTAAATATTTTTTCACTCGTTTTTTCATCCTTAAAACGCGATTACGGGGGGTACAAACTGGAAGGAATATAAAAGGGGGTCGTATTTCCTCCCACTCTTTCTCCCCCTCCCCTAACGATAGACCATTTTCCCTCGTAAAAATAAATAAAACATTCGAGTTACGTAGGATACGTAGCATCTGTCCATTTCCCAGGGTTCTCGGGCGGAGCTGACAAGTGAAATGCGTAGCACTAAGGCTTGGCGACGACGACTACTCGCCTGAGAGACAGGCTCGAGGACAGCGCTTCGATGGGATTCGGTTATTTTTTTATTTTAAGGGCGCATTTATTCCTTCTAGTCACACGAAAAGTGGAAGAAACAAAGGAGTTTTTAGCCCAGTAACCCATTCGTGGAACGTTTGGGAATCGATCGTATGTGAATACGTTTCATGGCCATACACGAGGTCATGTATTGTTATTTACCTTTCCTCTTATTGCTTTCTCCGTATACATAGTATAGAGAAAGTATCGTTTTCATGAAAAAAATCGACTTCGAGATTTTAACGGAAATAATTTTTGCATCCCTAGAACACGTTTAGAATATTTTCGGAACGTCTGTGTGTGTGAGATTGTGGACGCTCTAACTCGAAAAGTATGTACTTGCCATATCATTACCAAATTTCATATATGACACTTTGATATGAGCACGAAGGTATGATTAGTTTTTGGACAATAACGGTTAATCGGAAGTCGAGGTTTATGCGAAACCCGATTCGGTTTTTGCGATATTTCTCCGATAATACGTCATTATTGTATACATTGACCATTACAAACATGTAGAAAATGTAATTTCCTACAACTTTCATTTGAAACAATTTTCCATAACAGTTATTGTTTAGGAATTATTTATAAAAAATCGGTTTTTTCGCTTTCCGTCAAAAAAAAAAACATCATTATTGGTAATCTTCGCGAAGACCAAAGTTGTAGAGAATAATATTTCTTCTAAGTTTTGTTTGAAACAAATTTTCGCAGAACCATCCATTCGGAGATATTGAACTTTTTCGTAATATCTAGTATACAGCGCCACCACCATGTAGCGGTGAATTATGTAAACATATTCAAAATATACCTAATTTACGGCAACAAGGAAGACTGGATTCTTTTACGATACGAAATAATAATTTTGCCTTATAATGCTATTCATAATAATTTAAATATCTATACCCCAAATATGGAGAAAGTCATGCGCTGGTCACATCAGTTTTTTTGTGTGTGTGCGTGCGTGCGATCGTGTGTGTGTGCGTGCGTGCGATCGTGTGTGTGTGAGTGCGTGTGTGTGTGTGTGTATATAGTATTACCCTTCCTATGATTTCCCTATCGATTCTTTTAATCATTTTTATGACGGTATCCTACAGTAAGCTTCCGGCTATTTTCCCTTGCAATAACTTGTTATCCTTCCAAGCGTACCTTTGGATTTGAGTGAACCAAGGGCATCTTAATATATAAGAAAATAAATCCAGCATGCATGTGCGAATTGTACTATAAGAAAAATGTCATCATTATATGTATGATAACTTCCTTTCTAAAAGTATAGGCAGTGAAATATATCCTTTCATAATCTTTGCATTATAATTTTGTCTCTCCCAAAAAGACAGCCTGCTGTTGACAAATTGCGAAATTCTACATTTTATCCAAAATGTAATTGCGGCATTCCTTCCTTAGATTACTTGCATTTCCAAATAAAATTTTATGAATCTTTAAAACCAGAATGAGAAGTTTTAGCTCAATTAAAGTTCTTTTATTTTCTCTTATACAAAATATACACAGATAAAGTATTATGATCGTAAAAAAATCCATTTAGAGATTTTGTCGAACGTGCCAAGGTCTAATCTTGACCAAAATGTAACTCGATTGCGAAATAAATAAATTGTTTTCCCAAACTATTTATAGCTACTGCGAAGATATAGTTTACCAAAGCCCGGCCTAATTAAAAATTTAATTCGATTCAACTTCCCTAAAAATCGATACAGTATACATTGAACAAACTTTCTCGTATGAAACGTGCAAAATGAGGTAGAATAGTAAATAGATTCGCGAAAAAGCGAAGTCTGTATCTTTCTTGGTTTAAGAGGAGTTGCACCTCAGACACAGAAAAACCGAACGCATAAGCGGATTAAAAAACGCTAAAACTCCTAAAATCGGTGAAAACTGCAGCTGTCCAGGCACAATGTGTGCCGTAGAAAAAATGTTTCGGAGAATAAGAAAGGAGTATGCAACTGATGGAGCAGGCTATAACAACGCCTGCATGCGCCAAGATTACCGAGCAATACAGATCACCAGAAGGTGCTCCCCAGAGATCTAAAGAAAAAAAAGAAACAAGCATCACAGTATCCAGTCACGTCGTTTCCCAGATATTTCTCGCTCCTATGGCACTTTCATTTTTTTTAAATCGCTATTTCGTATACGACTCTGTCGGCCCTATGGAGATTCTTGAGGTTTTTTACTTTCGGGAGTCGCAATATAGATAAGACAAGTGACGTCGCTACAAATAAATTTTTAATTCTAACTTTTTATAATTTTCTTGCGCGTTACACAGCCAATTAAATAACTGTAGCATTAATTAAGGTGCCATTTAAGACATTAATCCTATGCATTAGGTTGATCTGCATATTAAAAAGTGTAAATACAAATGACACTGCACTAATTTCATAGGCGAAAATTAATGCGCAATGTGATGCGACGACGAATAATGTCTTATTGGAAGGGATGATAACTTATAATAATGTTTCCTTTTCGGTTTATGAACTGATAAAAGGGAAGGAAAAACTATTTTCTACGTTTGTGTAAATTTATTCCCGCTAAAACTTATATATTGGCGAAGCAACTTTATTTGGTAATTCGTTTAAAATAAACTACGCCTCCATTTGCTTTAAATCTTTCGTGCGTTTTCGGTTAGACGTTATCATTCCTGTAAGTTGGATCGTAATTTTGCGAAAGAAGTTGGATCGATAATTCAATTTCCTCTAAGTTCTTAAGTTCGTTCCGTTTAAGCAAAGAAACGGTGTTATCGTTCTCTTTACGGAACTCTTGATAAATGTTTCTTCAGTCTGGTTAATTCAAGGGTGAGATTTAAAGAGGAGTCTTTTGAACTTTATTCCACGACCGCTCAAAAAATTCGTTTGATCATTCAGCTAAACCAAAGAAAATACTACGTAAGTGACGAGATTTTGTTTGAATGCCATTCCCGTAAAACAACCGCAAAGGTAATGCTTAAAAGCACTTCGACTAATTTTTACGTTTTAGTCGCGCAATGTGCACTTTGATTAATTTTTAATTTTTGGCCGCTTAAGTGTCGGGATGTGATTCAATGGAAAACTAGCGATAGACCGCATTAATGAGAATTACAAATTTTTTAGAAGTGAACAAAATTACTACCTTAAAGATGTAATATTATAACACCTCAATGATAGATAAACCAACTGAAAAAGCGAGGCATGATATCGCACCCAAAAACATTCAACATGCAAATCCCAAACGTTAAGTTAGCGACGGCAACGGACCTGCAATGTAATGATACTGCTGGCAGTCTTAAACGCATACTGCTTCAGTATACTTATATATATATATATATATACACACACTAGCTGAAAGTACTCGGCGATGCCCGGGTTATGCCAGATAAAAGGTGTAAACCGACAAATAAGTAATCAAGGAACAAAAATCAAGAGCACAACCAAAGAATATAAACAAAGAATACAAAATGAACAACTAACAATAAGAACGAAAACAAAGAAAACAAACAAAGAACACAAAAAATGGACACGAAACGAAAGCAAATGAAAACAACAAACTAACCGAAACCAACCAACGAATAATCCCCTAAGGCTCAATGTATCTGATGATGGCGACGATGGCGACTAACGCTTTCTATTCAGTTGCTAAATAAACAACCAACAATCACAAAATAGCGTGTCGTAGTGATGAGTAAATATTGATTACGCGGAATATGAGTTTGCATGTCAACATAATAACAGGAGAAACTAAATAAGAATACCTATTATTACTATAAATAGATATTAAATTATTGATCTTAATTGTGTTTTCCATCGTAATTAATTGAATAATAGATTGAGATATTCGAACGAATCGATTTTAAATAATGTAGTAAAATGTTTTACTTTTCTAACGTAATTAATTACGTGATTGTATCGGTAGTGTTTACATTTTACCCATGGAACCGCAGACACGAATTCTTAATTTTAGTTCAGAAGACATAATAAAGTTCAACAAAAGTATTATTCAAATAAAATCTTTCGAAATTCACTGCGTTACGTGTTCAAAATGTTAATCTAATTTAGTTCCCGTATTAAAATAACAATTATTCACGAGTGAACCTTATTTCCAATTGATAAAACTCTTTTAATTCAAAACGATATTATATATTACAAAAAAGTATCTAATTTTATTGAAACGCAAAATGGATGAGTATAAGAAAAAACTTGCGTGTTAGCATGAAATAATTCCGTTTTTATTGATAAACTGTTTCCACGATAAACAAACACCTTAACGACCCGTGTTTTTAAATAAAATCAACATAAAACAAAACAAAAACTTTAACGTAGTAATTGAATTATATATCTTCAGTAATTTTCACTTAAACAAAATATGAAATAAAATAAGACAAAAGGCATATAAAAACAATTTAACTTATATCCAAACATACCTATAACGCGAATGACGAGATTACAGAAAAAGAAACAGTTCACTAATGTTTATCCGCAGAATCAACCTGTGTATAGAAGACCATAGATAATGTACGAAAAACATACAATCAAATCAGAAGATATAAAATGAGTATTTCATCCACTATTTCTACGTTTACGATATGTTTATAGTTCAAACGTAATTTGTTTACATCGGTTGCTAAGTATATCCAAATGCTGAGCAATAATGAAAAATAAGATTTTCCCTTCGATTCGTCTTATTTGATCTGTAAGTCATATGTCTGCGATATATATGTAAGGAGAAAAAATTCGAGAAATTTACGAAATAATTTTAAATGGAAATCCCATATAATCGAAAATATTTTATTATAATTAAATAGTACACCGAATCGGTTTAAAAACCTTACTACACCACCGTACACATGATAAAGGTTGATATTCGGTGGATCCCTAATAGAGAGTATATTTTCACCTCAGTGATGGAGGAGGATGGACAGCGAGGTCCCGAGGAATTGGCCCATATATACAAGTACGATGAAAAACTGTAATAATTTTATAACTTAAATAATGGTGACTTTAGTACGTTGGCGTAGATAAGATTTACATAAATACCCTGCAAGCCGCCAGAAGCGTTTGGCAGGGGATGTCACAACACCAAGTGAACTCTAACTAATTCCTCTGTTGGACTGTCTTATCGCGTCTGGGGAAAAGGATCTGTAGTATTTCTCTGTTCTAGCGATTGTTTCGACATATTTTCTCCTGCACTCTGATCTAACATTAAGTTCACTAACACAGATTGGCGGAGTAAAAGTAATATATTGTGCAATCCGCTCACAATGGACGAAGGGAGCGCGCGAAGCACGCCGCCGCGGCGGCGCGCCGGGGGGTCTGGGGGCGAAGCCCCCATCGTGGTTGGCGAGCGTAGCCCCTAGTATGTATGTGTGTATATATATATATAATTATTTATATTTATCTGTATCTTTTTTAAGGAATGTAAAATATTTAAAAATAAATTGCTTCACAAAAATACTGAGTACATAGTTATCCCTATTTTGAAAGCAAATTACTATACTTATATGTTTAAGAAAGGGCGTGGCACTAGATACGCCATAGAGGTGATGGAGACTTCGGTAGAAATAATCATTCATTACAACCACGATGCGGTCGTGTGCTTTTGTAAATATCAAGAAGGCATTTGACAGTTTTATGGACTAGGCTAATGGAAGAAAAGTGAAAAATAGAGAGAAATATGTATATGAACCAGATTACGCAGCTGATGATAGGACAGGAAGAATCAGGTTGGAAGAGTTGTCCACTTTCCCCAACACTGTTCAATATTTATGCTGGATAAATTATAAGAGAAGCATATGAAGATGTGGGTACAGGTGTATTATAAGGAAATACCTTAGTCAAATTAATTAGATATGCAGATGACATTGTAGTTTGGAAAAGGGCTTGTAGATGCTAGTTAGGTCCATAAATCGAAAGTCAACGGCATTCGGAAATAAAATTAGTAGGAAGAAAATCAAAGTCGTGAGATTTATCAATGGCGGGAAATTATGAGAAAGTGTTACAATAGATAGCGAAAGATTGGAACAGATGGAATTCTGGTCTTATTTAGGTAGTATTCTGGCGCAGGATGGCAGAAGTACGAAAGAGATAAGGACAAGGATAGCAGGAGTAATGAAGAGCTTTTTGAAAGAAGGAAATATGTTGATAGTCTGAATTAAGATGAGAGGATATTGAAAACTATAATATGAAGTAATATACGGATAAGTCATGAAGAATGAGAAAAGATTACGTGAATGGATTCGGTATGGGGTAGACAAGAGAAAATTAACTGGTCTGAGAGAAACACAAATTGGAAAGTTTAAATGAAGTAGAGGAAGATAGAGGACCTTAACTAAATTATTATAGTCGGTTCACCAGCTAAAGTCTCTTGGCCTACTTAGAGCAAGTAGCCAATCACGAACGTTTCCCCTTCCATCGCCCCTCTCAACTTTCGTGCGGGACAGCAGATACCGGTGCGCGTTGCCAGCTCTTGCGGATTTTCGCCTTCACTTGATATACTACGCAATTTCTAATGGCAACGCATCCCGATGTGATCTCTTCGAGAGCAGGAGTGAGACTGGGTTCCTCCCCACTACCTTCCCAAACAAACCGTCTCCTATTGGCTGCTGCTAACTGGCCAAGAGACTTTAGCTGGTGAAACGACTATAAGAGAAAGACAAGATACGGGTGGATCAACTTTTGATAGGTCTGCTGAAAGAAGGAATGATGCTAACATAAGAAAAAGGCAAACAAGTAAGAGAGGAAAGGAACAATATATGTATTAAAAGACGGAATGGGCAGATTAAGAGAAAGGCCTTGGATTATATAAAATGGGTTGGGTGAGCCAATAACTCACGGAGAGATAGGATTATTATGAACGAATTAATTCCGTAAATTAACTTTGGTAGCTTATAAAATGAATTACCTCAACTTTTGGTTTGTATTATATTACATGTTTAACTACCACAGGTGATAAACGGTTGCGTAAACGCCATAAGAATCACCTTCCTGTGAATTATCAATAGGGATTAATTCTTCGTGGTTTAAATTTACAGAGAGATTACTATGGCATTGTGCTTACATATGATTCAGAATGTATAATCCCTTTGACTCACAGCAATGGTAATAAATCTGTTGGCAAGGGCAACACCCAAAAATTAAAATCTCTGACATGCATCCACTGAAAAGAATAATAAAACCGATAAATCCGATATTTTGTTCCACAGGAGACTTATCAATAAGTCTTATACAGCAAAATCCCTGAGCTCTTTTTTGCTGGCGAAATATTAGCTATTCGTTAATTATAATCTCCAGGGAGATTATCGAACCAGGCGGTTATCCTGCCTCGGAATCCCTTCGAATAATAAAAAAAACCTCTTAATTGGGAATGTAGATATATTGCTCGCATATATCACATTCAATTCCACGACGTTAAAAAGGAAAGGAATTTATTTCCATCGATACATATATTTTTTTTTTCCTGTTTACATTATTCACTAATGAGTTTAAAACCGTAAGAGGAGACTTTTTTTTAGGATCACGATTAAGTTCCATTGTACAGTGAAAATAAAAGAACATCGAGGAATAATTCAAGTGAGGTAATTATTTTGGCCAGGGTATGAGGACATTGAAGAGGAATTTGAGGATTTATTTCCGAATATCTGATTCCCTGAGTCCCTTAGCAGAAGAATTTAAAAAAACGTAAATCTGAACACTTCGCACTTCAACAAGCCCTAAAAAAAAGGGATCCGCAAATCCTACCCTCATTTATTATTCTTTAATCATTACCGACGGCCAACTTTTGCTCGCCAAACGAGTGGAAGAACCGAAAAGAGACAAGAGGAAGAGGGAATGAGAGAGAGAGAGAGGAAGAGGGAGAAAAATCCTCCTAGGATTGAAAAATCAATTCGTTTTTTTTTAAACGAACTGCTAGAAATGTAAAAACGCTCGTTAAAAGATAATAATTGTCAAACATCTTTTCCCTTTCGTAAGTATACTTTTCCTCATGTTACTTACGCAAAAATTTTAAATGCAAATGTTCCAAAAAAAATTACAGCGTATTTTTTTATTCGTCCGCATCTTCCTCGTGACATTTTCTACACCGCGTCTATCCTAGATATTTTGTGATTCGAAAATATAAGACGAGTTGAATCTTGAAGGCTTCACGACTTCAACCTGAGGTTACGACCTTTAGTCCTCCCGTTTATACCTTCGTCGTTTTACCTGCTATCCGAGAACGGTCACCCACTCACTTCTATATAAATATGACACACAACTAAACAAAACCCCACTACGCATCCCGAATTCCGTAGGTGAAAATAGAATATTTTATATATATATATATATACACACACACATACATACATATATATGTGTGTGTGTGTGTGTGTGTGTGTTATGCCTGTTTTCATATATATATATATATATATATATATATATATATATATATATATATATATATATATATATATATGTATGTATCGCTTTTGTCAGTGCCAAATCCCTTCCCTTCCCTCTTCACCTTACCCGTCCCATATACCTCTCCCAGTAAGACCAAGGATAAAAAAGGAAAATAAAGCCCTTTTTTCCCTTCGCCTCCTTCAATTCTGAGATGAGGTTTCGTAGAGGAGAGAGGGTTAGGTAAGGAATTGGGAGGTGGAGATGGATGGAGAGAGAAGAATGGAGGGAAAGTTTTTTTTCCAGTGGGGTTCCTCCTCCTCTCATCCAATTCATCTCCGATCAAAACCTCCATCCCCCTCTCCCTCTATTTCCGTGCAAACCGCTTCCTACCTCCTTTTACCTTCTTTCTCTTCATCTCCCATCTACTATATTTCTTTCACTTCCTTCCTTCCTTTCTACATGTCTCTTATCAACAGCGTACTCAGCTGCTTCCTCCCTCTTTCTCTCTCTCTCTCTCATCCTCTTCTTTCGAAGTTGTCGAATTTTTTTCTCCCCCTTGTTTCCATATCTTACTGCCTCCTCTCATTTACTACGCTCATGTCAGTTGTATCAGATTATAGCTTTGATTTAATTACCTACTAGTACTCAGCTCCTTTATTTTTTTAATTACGCGAAGTGCTTTGTTCGCTTACGAAATTTCTACACCTACATTTTTTTGGGTACCATTTTCGAGATTTCTAGTGGTTTTCGTGCGAAAAGCCTAGAGGTAATGAAAGAGTGCATCGTGCGTTAGTGAAATAATAACAGCTTTATTCAACGATTTTTTTTTCTACTTGGTGAATTCGCACAATTAAAAATTATTTTATTTCATTCACGTGAACCTAAAAACACCATGAAGCGGCATGAGTATCCAAAACTGTTGCAAGTTGGCGCAAGGACCGGCTTTTGTGCACTATTTGAACCTAGTTTTTAATAATTCTTCTTCACGCGAAGAAAAGCCTTTTTAAGAACATTTAGAGCGGAGATGAGTTATTCACGCTCTTGATACAACAAATGCACACTCCCTATCGTAGCACCGAGAATAAAGCACGAGGGAAACGTATATTTTACGCAATACGCTTTTTTACGTTTTATCCTCGTCAGCTAGAGAAGTCTGCGAAGGGGACGTTGCAGCAGCTTAAATTACATCCGGATAAAAACGTATTTAGCTGAACTCTCTAATCCGGAAAGCTAGGGACCACAGGCGTTCCGGGATATAGAATATTCCGAGTCAGGGACGTTTAGTAAATAATGACTTTGGTTTTGCTGCACCCACTGCCTAAGCCGGTGGTTCTCAACCGGGGTGACCCTAACACCCCAGGGAGACGCGACGGTTATTGAGGGGTGACGCGAATATTTGATAAATTCACAGTGCATCATATTCTGGCTTATAAACATAAATAAAACCAGGAGAATAAACACTCGCACTTATTTAAATTCCATCATTTTATCTTTGTGTGGTAGGAAAAGCCCAATTTATCTTTAAGGGTGTACTTCAATATAATGGAACAGTAAACGGGGTGACGCATGACTGAATGAACTGAACATAGGGTGACGCAGACAAAAAAAAAGGTTGAGAACCGCTGGCCTAAGCCATAACTGCTGCAGGAACGCAGAGAATGAGAAAATCAAAAGCGACATATGCGCCATTTTCCCGGATCAAAGTAACGTTGAGGATTACTCAAAAATTCCAGTACCATACCGAACCGGGGTCGTTTCCGGACTAAAGAATTCCAGATTAGAGAGTTTCATCTATCCATTCACATCCTAACGTAACTTGAAGTTTCTTCTCAACTCCGAACGACGATTTTCATCTTTCCCTTCCTTCCGACATTTTCCCTCCGTCTTCCCCCTTTTCGTCTTCTTCCCTATCAACATTCTCCCTCTCTTTCTCTCCCCCATCTCTTTCACTTAACAATCGGCTCTCTTTCGCCGTATCCCGAGAGACGGGCGAAAGCTTGCGGATCCTTGCGGCGCGTTCTCGATCGTTAATGATCACTCCGCGCCATCGTTTTAATTAGCTCTCTATCTATCTCCTCCCTCTCGCCGAATCCCGTCTTCTTTGTTATTATTGGACGGATCGATTTTATTTCCTTTCGCTTTCCTTGTTTCCCACCGCTTAATAAGGTCCGACTCCTTTCATCCACTCTTCTTCATTTTCTTCTCCCCTAACCATATCCTTTCCTCTTTTAACGTTCCTCTTCCTTCCTTTACCTCTACTTTTTTTTTCAAATCGTATACCTGCCATATATAATACTTTTACTCGTAATTTGACTTGTGCTATTTTATTTTCTCTTTATTTTATCTTCTCGTCTGCTTTCTCTTTCCTCCCGGCTTTCTTCCCTTACTTCCTTTTATCGTTCATTCTCTCTGGCATTTCTCAATCACCACGTCGTGCGTTCCATTTATACCTCACCTCCTTCGGTCCATAGTTTTTCCAGACGAATTAAATAAAATTACGGACACAATTGCGTTACATAGGTTATTTATCGTTTCCACCGCTGGAAATGTCTCAATCGAGCTCATACAAGGTATGCAAGCGCTTAAATCAGATCTCAAAAAGTGTTAAAAATCAACAAAAATTGACTTCTCGCAATTATTTTAATTTCCCTCTTCTTTAACTGTCTTATTTGCTACATTGTTAGCTATGTAATCTTTCCAAAGTTGATTAACTATTCCCCGTACGTTTATTCCATGAAACATATACTATAATATTTATATCTTAATACCACCTTTTCTTAAAAGAAAAAAAAACGTGCTAAGGCAACAATCGACTGTTTTGTTTTAGGTGATATTTCGAAAATTATTTTTTGAATTAGATAGTTCATATCGATCTATTAATGTTCCACCCGTTGAACTTTCCATGGAGTTATTAGATTTTGTGCCAGATGGCTTCAATTTCGGAAAATTAAAAACTTTGAAATGTTATTGTAGCCAAACTGCTGAAGCTAGAGGGATGAAGTTTTCACGAATAATCTACATTTACCACCTCACAAAAATGGGAGGCTAACCAGAAATCTGAATAATTTTAAGAAAACTTCCTCCCAGCTCTTGCTGTCTGTTATAGGTATATATATATATATATATATATATGTTGTTTTATATATATGAAGGTGGTTTGGAATGAGGAAGAGTGCATTAAATAAGAAATTTGGTTAAGTAAATATTAGCATCAATACATCGACGTCATATTCTCAATCTCATCTCATTTTTCTCTTAATTAACTTCTCTTCCGTTAAAAGTAATTAACATGCGTTTGCCATGCTACCGTTTGTTATATTTTTCCTCTTTTCATGCCACCCTATGTATTTACTCTATACTTGTACCGCTGGGTATAAGCTTTAGAGGAGACCGATTTGTGTCAAGCTCTCTCATAAAAATAAAGCCATTTATTTCTCTCTCTTCAACATCACTTGTAATCCAGATAATCTCCAACTTTCCCTCTCCCTCCTCACATAAAAGTATCGCCATCCTTTTCATTCTCTGGCCTTTCTGTCTATTTAGTGTATCTCCTAATATCTCTTCCTTGCAGTCCTTTTCCTCTCATCCATTTTCTCTTCCTCTCGTTTTCCCCTCTTCCTCCTCTTTTCTCCGTACATTCCTATTCTCCCACTCCGTCCATCCATCCACTTTAACTTCCCCTCTTTCAATCCACTCTCTTTCCACCGAACAATGCTTTCCTTCTACTGTTTGCCCCACGTCTATTTCTATTCCATCGCTCCGTTCCTCCTCCCTTTTCCTTTCTCCCATCGGAGGATATTTTTATTCCCTTTTCGTTCCCTATTTCGACCCTTCCTCTTTCTCATCCGGCCATTCACTTCACAAATGCATCGCTTGGAGAATATACAGTAATTGAAGCGCGCGCTTGAGGATAGGCGTATTTCCCAAGGGCATCGCCCTCGCCTCCCTTCCCTATCGTTTCCAAAGCCTAAAAGACCGCTTCTTCACTCGGCCCAAGGAGTACTATTTTGTTGGGAAGCAGAAAAAATAATAAAAACGAAGAAAAATATGACGATATAGTTTCGTGGAAACTAACTCTGGGAAAAAACAAGCGGTTTCTTATACATAAAGCTGCGGCTTTTAAGGGTATCTGCTTTTTACGTAAGAGTTGATAATTTTTTCTTTCTAAGTAACGACATCGCTCAAGTTTCTCATTTTGCTCATGGTTCGTAACTGAATATGAAAATAAAACTAGTTTAAAAATATGATAACATCAGGCTTAACTTAAGCACCCCAACAGGATTCAATTTAAGCCTGATGACAATGAATAGCTCAGATGTGGTCAAAACAACACCCTTCTGTCTTTAAAACAATATATTGGATGACGATGCAAATTAGTTAATACTATTTTTCACAAATTTTAAATTGAAAGTGAAAATTTAAGAGAAATATATGAATAATATTTTCACAGGTTAAATAATTTATTCCACACTAAGCGCAAGTTAAAACTATTTTGAATTAGCCTCGCTTTTACTTAATATGACTAAAATTCACGTCCACATTACTTTCTATCACTTTCAATTGCTTCACTTGTATTTTCGAAAGTTCTCGGTGTACTAATTTACGTTACGAATTTTCTAAACCAAATCTCTTTTTGGCGTTGTTCAAATAATTTTCCAAATTGTTATTTTTATGAGTTGAGAACAATACATCACACATCCTTGAATAACGATGTACGGAAGGTGATAAATTAAAATTGGGTAATCGATGAGTTTAAAAAAAAACGCGAAAAAGAGAGATTTGAAAACTACATTTTCTTCCGAAATAAGTGATTCCCTAGAGACGAATTCAACATCTCTCGAGAACGTACGCAACGCTCTCCTTTTTCACGATTTTTTGGCACAATCTCAGAAAATCCTTCAAAGATGTTGGAGTAAACAACGGAATGAGTGACATACACGGGAATTAAGCCTCCTCCGAAAGAAGAGCATGTTTTGAACCGAAGCACACATTTTGATGGTTGACCGGAGGGAGGGATAAAAAGAATGCCCCATGGGAGACGGGAAAAAGGAGAAAAGAAAAGAGATGAAGGCTGCGATCGTGGATTGATTAGGAAAGCCACAAAAAGTTAATCCACAAAAGCAAACAGAAAGAAGAAGGAGAGAAATGGAGGGAAGAAAAAGGGCATAAATGTTTTTGTTGAAGGGAAAGGATTAAAAAAAATGCAGACTGAAATTGGACAAGGAAGGATGAGAGAGGAAGGGAAAAACATAAATACAAACGCGAATTAAAAAAAATAGAGGAAGAAGGCGAGAGCGAGAGACGGATGCAAACACAAAGCATAGGAGGAACTCACACAACTGATTCGATTCACTCAGAAGAGGGTCTTTGTCCCAAAAGGTCAAGGGTAGCCACCTCCAATTCCATCCACCTTACGCTCTTAACCAAAGACTTTGTGGAAAGTGATTGGTCGGTATTAACGAAAACTTACTTCCCAGACGCCAGGGAGTGGAAGTGGGAAGAGAGATGGAGGGGGGAGGAGGGGGGGAGGAGGAGGGGGGAGGGGGGGAGGAGGGGGGGGAGGAGCTAAATTAAGGATAAGTTGGAGGCATGTTGGTAAAAGAGTTAAGGTTAGGAGGAAGGGAAAGGCTGTTGAGTGAAAGAGGGAGGGGTAAGGATAATATAAATGAGGAAGTGTAATTGCAAAGGGTATGTGTAAGGATGAGAAAGAAGGGGTATGAGAATATGGGTAATTATAAGGGGAGGTGTATTTGTTTGGAAGAGAGATAATAATTAGAGGGGGAGGTTGAAGTGAAGTTGACGGGTAAAGTAATTGAATTGCAAGGGTCGGGGGGAGGGTAAGGGTAAGGAGAAATGGCTAAGTTGAACGAGAGTATTAAGGGTACGTGGGAGGGGAAGGAAGAGGAACGTGCAAGTTATTCCTCATTTCGCAGCGTGGAATGAAGGGGTACGGGACAAGATAAGGAGGAAGGGGAACAGAAAATCTCTTCCGTCTTCTTTTTTTTTCTATATCGTCAACGCAAGGCCAGTCGGAGCGAAAGCTAAACCCAGAAGACGAGGATGAGCGAAGTATACTATTTTCGTTTTATGAAATAAGTAAACGAAATAATTTAATAAAATAATTAAATGGTTCATGCGGCGTAATTTTTGGATGCTGTATTTAAGGAATAGGTAACTTATTGCACGTGAAGATGTATGTATACATGACACGTTCATTCACGGGAAAATTGTCAAAAAGCAAATATTATTAACAAATCTAGTTTTAATTTAATTTAAATCCATGCTGTAACTTTTCAGCATTATATTCAAGATGTCTTATAAGAAAAAAGTAACACTTCGTAAACACTGCGGGATATAATGAATGTAACGATGGCACTCGTGGGAGTCATACATTTTTATTAATACTGCTAAGGAAAGGAACTAATCGAAAAACACTGAAGATCCACGGCTTTAATTTTAAAGGTAAAAATATATTCTAAACCCTACAGTTTTTCAATTTCATCATTCACCGGAATTTTTATTTTTACTTTTCAACCTCGATTTGTCAAATAGCTCTTAGACATCCCTTCATACAGGAATCGAAGAACGCTAAATATTCTGCTAAAAAATTAAAATAATTAGATATCACGTAATCTGATGTCCTTGGAAATCGATTTGGAACAATTTTTACCGCGATAACTTACTATTTCTCCTTTATCACCCGTCACAGAGTAACTCATGACTAGGTAATATGATATTAATGCGCGCAAAGGAAGTTTTTAACTCTCTTAATACACGGCCATCAATTACCAGAATTTAAGAAATCTTGATTTATACGTAATAATACCGAGCTATTAATATTTTATCATGCCCACGCTGGAATATACCATCTGCCAACTCAAAACGTATATATTTTAGTATCCTTATCATTATGCTACTTTCCGGGAAAATATAATGTAAATTACAAGCAATTAAAGCTAAATTTTAACTGTGACGATGATAAAAATTATGATTGAAACCTAGTAGAATAAACTGATTCTAATTAATTGTCTCTTGTATCACTCATCATTTCAGACATCACCTTACTTTTTAATATAATATATATTGAAAATTAGGAACAATTGTACTCATAATATTTAATATTCGGCTAAAATTAAGTCGCACTGAGTTCGGCTATTCGCCTATTTGTTTGATAATATTTATGTCAACTTTCTTAATAACAATAATAAGAAAATTATTCGCCATAGGAAATTAATCAAAACTGTTAGATCCGTGACCGACACCCATGTATGCAGAGAAAGCCGAGATTGACATTCATCCTAGCATTGAACCATCCATTCATTTACGGGAAAGTAGGACAAGGGAACCGATGCCAACACGAGGACGCGTCTTGAATACATGCGCACTAGGGATGAAGAGCACTCACGTGCCCTTCTCAAGGGCAATTGCCACAACCTTCTCACAACACAATTGGGAGCATAGGCAAAGCTAGGATGAAAAAAATAGGCCACTCGGGAGATTCGAAACGAGGCTAACGGAGGATAAAGCTAATCTGAGATATCCAATGATGAAACACGGTATGATTCTGAAAGCAGATACAACTAGAAAAGTAAAACCGAAATGAATTTTTAAAGTATTTATACTTCATAAAACTGTGTGACGAAATTCCGACATTTTCTAAATTAGAGATAGTGCATTCTTCGAAAAGCGTAATTTCTTTTAAAAATATTTTTTCGATTTCTGAAGTTGCCATACACTCCGAACAAAAATACAATAATTCATCAGCAGAAGGAAACAATATCAAAAAATCCTAGTCGAATGAAACTTTTCTTTTAATTTATTTTTCACCTCAAAAAACTTTGAATTTATTCGGAGAATTGATCAGCTTCGTCTTACCCTATATCGGTTGCTCTCAAACTATAAAGCAGAAACAGTCGCGTAGGCGAAAAAAAATTCCCAATTCCGTTTTATTGTACCTGACAGAACATTTGATACACTTGATAAACTATGCCTCTGCAGCAACAGCTAATAGCTAATAGCTCATTCACTACCGAATCTTCTATCGATTTCTAGTAAAGACTTGCAATTCTCGACAAGTAAAATATCATTCAAAAGTTCTTTCACGGAATATGGAGAATGGCTGAAACCAAGTCGAAAAACTTTTTCTTCGATAATCATAAAAAGGTTGACAAAACTAGGAGCGCATTTTGGCTACAAAACAGTCAACATCAATGGTGTTTCACCATTAGTATACTATAATTTTTTACTATCGGAAGGTCGTCACCGATGACGGCTGCTTTGTAAATCGGTTTCTCATCCTTTTATAGGTATTGGAGAGAGTTTGTCAGCCTGATATAATCCTATAAAAGTTGAGATCGACAATTCTGTTTTGTATTAAGAACGATAGCTTGATTCGATCGCATGCTCCAATGGCGGATTAAGATTCTCTGGAGCCGCCGACGGTACAACATTTATGGCTCTATAAGGGAATTTAAAAAAATTAATGTTTTACTTTTCAATTTAAATCACAGCTTACTGCCCATATAGCACATACTACCGACTTATGGTTTCTACTTGCCGTTTGGAGCATGCGCTGTCACAGCGCACAGCACTGTTGTGCGATGAGACTTCAGAGAGTAAACTAATAAATTGACAGTCGAAAGATTCTAATAATTCGCGCCGCTGGGCAAATAAAGCGTGCTCCCGATAAAAAAAACTATATTAATTTAATTGCCAAATCCATTCCTTTTGTGAGTTGGGTCAGCAAATCTGACCATCCTTAAATCCGCCACTGACGTTCCCAACCGCATCCGTACGTCCGCTACTCTGTCCGTCTTTCAGGACGTCTCCCATTCATTCCGTCCTCCTCTCATCTCCTTCCCTTACTCTTTCTCTCCATCTCACCTATGCCATCCCATCGACAAAGTCTCAATTTCGCCAGGATAAAGACGTTTTTATCTCTCTCGCCTCCCCTTTCCACTTCCCTGACGTGTCCCATTCCTCTTTAGAGGTCGAATCGACTTCCTCTTCCTCTAGGAAACCAAGCTTCTCTCGCAAAATTTTCATGCACGCTCATTCTCTTCCCTAGGAAATCACATTTGAGCCTTTCGCTCATATATTTTCACCCCGTCCTTTCTACCTCCTCTTCCCATGTGGACTTCTCGCCTCCTTTTCCCCTTCGTTCCCCTCGATCTCCGGGACGTTTCGACGCTTCCATCCCATTCGACATCTCCCTTGATCTCGTGGGTGGCGCGGTCTCAATCTCCGCTTTACACCTCCCCCTTTTCCTCCACCTCCACTGCCGGACGATTCCTCCAATATTTTTTTTTTTTTTGCGATGCGTGGGTTCCCTTTTCCTTTATGTCTGCGACATCAATTTATCTGGCAGTTCCTTTGAGGTCAAAACGATCGAAGGAATCCTTCAATTCGGAACCCTCATCAAATTTCCCGGAATCTCCTGATTGCGGACGCGGTTGCTCAAAGAGTTTATTTTTCTTTGTAACTGGGGATTTTAAGGAGATATAGACACAGCGAAGGCGAACGAAGCAATTAATGCGACAAATGGCCGAATAAATGCCGAAAGGAACATTTCTTGGTTCGTCTTAATGAAAATGTACGCATGAATTTAATCGTTTTATCCGAAGAGATGAAATGGTTTATGTTGCGTTCGGTGGCTAAGAGGAGATCTTAACAAGTGGATGACTGAAGTACGATGCTCGCTATGTGCAATACGGTCAAAATGATCGAGTCAATATAAGCGGTCCATTTTCAACAAACAAAATTTGGAGAGGCAATTAACTTCATTTCCTTAACCTGGTAGTAACAACTTCACAACTAAGAAAAATATGTATATGCAACACTTTTTACGAATGTTCTATGAATAAAGTTAAATCGATCAATGAACAATCCAATCAAATAGGCATGACAAAGTCAGGGCAGTCCTCGAGGAAACAAAACAGCGATAAGCGCGCAGAGACAAAATAAGAAAGTATCGCGTTAGTAAATCAATTAAATAAAGATATGTACGAAATCACGAAAATCGGTAGAATGTTGAATGAATCAGTACGGCTGGTCACCATAAGGACAGCGAGAGTTGAAGTTGAAAAGCATGAATGCCCGTGTAATTTTGATAGCTCGCAGCTTTCATAGCGTTAAAAAATAAAGTTAACGAAGAAGGAGGTTCTGGTTACAATAGGAAGGAAATAAAACTTTTAGTCAACTAGGATGAAATTAAACGAAAACAAACACCAGGGAAATACACAGAAGGAAAAATGAAAGTTTAAGGAAGTTTAGAGGGATGCTTGTAAATGCACGGAAATAGTAAACGAAGTGAACATGCAGTTTTAATAGAGAACAAATGGTTTTCATATAATGAAGCAGCGAAGAAATAAGACACGGATTGCAGAAAACTGCTGGAAATTAATGATGACAATATTCCTAGAGATACATTACTGTAATGAGAAAAAAATATTTCTTTTACCACCAGAATCACACAAATTAAACGCTTTGCATCAGATAATGTATATACAAGTATAACTATTTTAATGTACTTGTATAAAAACTATTAAGTGAGCATTTAAAATAATTCTGGCAAAGATTTCTTTTTAAATACTGAGAATCACTTATAATCACTGATGCCACAAATTTTGAACTGAGACAGAGTAAGTAAGTAAAGCAACGAAAATAATTACTCTAACTGCTACGTCAAGTTCTTCGCTCTTCCAAGATCCCAGAAAATTATGATAAATTTTGTGCATCACTATTTCAAACCGCTGATCTCTCATATTCCCCGAATTCTTACTTCCAAGCGAATACTTGAGGGTACATTTCCGTCCATTATCCAACTGCTGGCCCTTTTACAAGACAGTCAATCCAATCTCCTTTCATAATGAGTTTAAATTTCTGCGCATTAAACGCCACCGGTGGCAGACAATACGAATCATCCATTAACAACTCCTTACCCACCATCCTCTCTAATTAAACGCCATAATTCACCCGTGACATTTCCCTCCATTTGGGACTCACGCCTCGGATAACACCTCATAGGGCCGCATCGATCTTCTCCTTATACACACGCCAAACAATTCGTTAGGAAACCTCCTCTCGTCAAACCTTTTATCCTTTCTTATCTCATGTGGCTCCGCTCATCGCCTCCACTATTTTTCTCCTCCCACCCCTCATTAAATCTCAATCTCTAATACCCCTCCCATCCTCACTCTAATCTTTCTCTCTCTTCACCCCTATTAGTCTTTTTTCCACAACTCCTTCTCTTCCTCTCCCTCCCTGTCCCTCCACTCTCTTCCTCCCCCCCTCTCTCTCTCATCCCTCACTCCACCCTTTTTTATCTCTCCCTTTCTCCTACCCTCTTCACGCTTGCAAACTATTTGTCGACACCTATTTTCCTCTGTTTCCCCGCCCCTCTCTTTCTCTCTACGCCCTCTGTCTCACCCTGCCTCGAACCCTCTCTTTTCCTGTATATTCCCAGTCCCTCTCCATCCCTTATTTCTCTTTTATTTTCCTTATTTCCCTTCCATTTTATTTTCTCAGTCTCCGTTCACCTCTTAAACACTTCCATACTCGACTTTTTGCTATTCTTTCACCTCCATTTTCCAACCGCCTACTCCCTTCTCCCATCACATAGTCAGCAATTTACTACCTAGAGAGCTCTCTTTCTCTCGTTCTTATTTCATATCTCTCCTTCTATTCCTTTATATCCCCATCTGTCTTTTCCTATCTTAACGCTTCCTCCCACATTCCTTTTTCATCCTCCCCCATTCATACATATCCGCCGCTGTCCTTTCACATCCTTTCAAGCACTCTTATTTCCTTCCCTCACACTCTGTATGAGTATTTGACTGCTGTGGAATGTTTATTTTCTGCCAAAAATGATGGCTTACAATTCGTTATCCTTCAAACTACAGAACTCTGAAAATATTTTAGTTTTTTTCCCGTATTCTCCACTAAAGAATTTCACGTTCTCTTTAGTTTCATTCTCTTTATCGCGTAAATGCTTACATATGACAATTAAGTTTGCATTACATGACTCTGGGTAATATGAGAGAAAGAACCATACAGGGTGTCCCAAGAAATGTACCCAATATCTTGTTGCCAAAAAAAAAAGCGAGTAATCTGATTTTTATAAAATTATGGCTCTATTGTAAGAATAAGGATCAAAGTTCACTTGGCTATTATCTCCTCTGACAGAAAATACTGAACTCAGGCTACATTTTCTCTGAAAGGGGAGATTATAGCAGCGTAAATTTTCACCCTTGCTGTTTCAGTAAATCCATATATAATTTAATAAATACATATCAGATTATACGCTTTTATTGCAGCAAGAAAGTGAGTACATTTTTTGGGACGCTGTATATTCTAAATTCCGAATGAATAAACATGTTTGTCCGTTTTTCCTTACTATGCTGTCTCACTTTCGCCTTACCTCCTTTATTGTCTTGTTCTATTGCCTTTTTCTGCTATTGAGATTCCATTTCATTTACTAATTTCTGGCCGTCCGATATTCACTACCTAGATTTTCATCCCAATCTCGTAAACTTGTCCTCATTTTCTCCCTCTATCCTTCTCTCTCTCTCTCGGCCTCTGTTCTATCATATTTTCCATTTATGTACGAAGAACTTTTCCTCAAGGACCTCCTGTGCGTCCTCTTCTTCGATGAATCCCTACGAACTTTTGTCGCCATGAAAAAGTCTCTAATCTCCTTACTCCCTATCATCTCTCGCTTCAAGGGTAACTTTCTCTTTACCTAATTCTCCCTTCCTTTCACTCCCTTCTCTTCGTATTTTTATTTTTATTTCTTTTCCCGTGATGTGCTCACCAATTATTTTGTCTTTTCTAACAGAAAAACTAGTTTTAGCGACGTGCTTTTAATAAATTCTGAGAAAATAAATAAAGGTTATGCTTACCTATATAATATATATATGTATATATTATATGTATTATATATATATATATATATATATATATATATATAATAAATGCAATAGGTATACTAACTACATAACTTAATGAAACCAGGTGTATCCCATTTTTTTAACGTTTCTCATTTTCTTTTCCTTAATATATATTTAGAGTTTATTTGCATTTGAAAATCATCCACAGAAGAAAATTTATTCTCTCCGACATCAAATGGAGGTTTTATGAAAAATTATTTTCGCCGTTTTACGCGCCCCGCAATAATTAATTATCTAATGACTGGACGATAAAAAAAAGTTGAAATTATTAATTTTAACCAATTTTATTTCGTGAAATAGGTGCAGACAGGAATTAAATAAGGTAACCTTTGCGGTTAATTTTTCTTCGGCGATGAAAATGAGAAGATATCAAACCACTTTAGAAATAAGATCGAAAAAAAAGGGCCATATATTTACGTGCTAAATATATAAAATTACGTACTCCATAAATTTCAAATTCCATACGTCCTCTCTTTATTCGCACCCTTTCCATGCTTAAAAATTTATTTCCCAATATCCTCTCACTTTCCCCTCATCACTCCCGAATCGGTCGTTTAATTTCTCAGAAACGTCTTCTCCTCATTTATTCATGCTTCGGTCCGTCCGTATTTCTCAATTTCCCGCTCGAAACGTCGCCTATCCGTCATTTTTTACAGGCGATCCCGTTACCTTTTTTTTAATCTCCCTCTACGGTTGGTTGTTTTCCCAGTTAATTTATCCTCTCGAGCGTATCCCATCCTTCACTGCTTTGTTAAATGCTTATAGCTTACCATTCTCTCTCTATTTTTCCAACCTTCTCGTCCCGTGCTTTAGTAATCGTCTCAATATCCCGTTTCCCAATCCATTTTTCCGTGCCTCTCAAGATTCCTTTCCCTCTCCCTATTTTCCCTCTTATCTACTCCACGCTCTTCGCCAATATCTCAACTTTTCCTCCACCTTCTTCGTTCCCTATCCTTTTACCCTCTTCGACCGCTTCCAACCTCACTCCCTTTGATCCTTCCACTTCCGACGACCTTATCCCGAAGAGAGAGAGAGAGGAAATCCTCACCCTCCTTTTAAATTTGGCAGTCCTTCCGTCCGGCGTCTCCTCCTCTCTTTACCGATCCGACCGGCCAATCCAACCAGACCTGCAGACGAGCCATCCCCCCTAAAAATTTACCCGCCCACACACACACACACACGCACACACACACACACGCACACACACACCCGCAACAAACTCCCCTTTTTTATGCCTTCCGCATCCCCCTTTTTCTCATGGCCTCCCACGCTACCTTTTTTTCCCCATCCTATCTCTTATCCTCAAAGGTCTTACCACTTAAATCACTTCCCCCCCAATTCCTTCGGGTCACTTATTTTTTCTTCTCTTTCATCCAGAGTTTTCTTGTGTTATCGCTCTCTTTCTCTATCTCCTTCTAGTCCCTCATTTTCGTCTTCTCATCTGATTGTGAGTGTTTTTCTCCTATCCGATCTTTCTCCCTTTATTTTCAACCTCTCCCTTCCTCTTTTTATTTCTCTATATTCTCTCTTTCCTCTTTTTTCTTTCCCTTCTTTTTATCAAACCCCTCTCTCTCTCTCACTCTCTCTCTCTCTAACCCTCTCCCTATTCTCTAGTTTCTCTTTTTTCTCTCACTCCTCTCTCTTTCCCATCTCTCTCTCTACCAGTATCTTCTTGTTTCCTCTCTCCACCTCCTCCCTTTTCTCTCCATCCTATTTCTCCACCCGTCTCTCTATCTCCATCTTCCTCTGTCTTCTCAATTCGTTCTTCCCTCAATCTAAAATTTCCTTTTTCCTTACGCCTTCTCTGTTTTACTCTCAACCGTATTCCTTCTCGTCCTTTTCGTCTCTCCATTCTATCCTCTTTCAATCTTCCTCTTTTAATTTTCCTCTCTCTTCCATCCTCCTCGTCTTGACGTCCCTCGCATTCCTTTTTCCCTCTCCGTCCACGTGCATCTATTATTTCTTGGATTTCTCTGTATATTGATCACTCGAATTCCTATCCTCACCTCTTCTTTCCCCTTTCCAGACTATCCTCTTGATCGCAGAAATGGCGAATCTATTCCACACGTTGTCACAGTGGCACGCCGAATAAATTGGCTTTGGATTCCTCGCTAATCGAAATTTCTCTACACCTCAACTGCTTTAATGAGAACAACAATGACTAAATCAATTACACGAACGGGTTACATGGAAGAAGAACTGTTACGCTCACAGTGCATACCCATATAATGCTCACATAAAGCTGCAATTCTCCGTGAAGCTGCCATCTAAAGTTAATTGTATACGTAGATAAAAAGATTTTTCCTATTGTCCATTTGAGCGCGTTAACGGAAGTAAGCGGGTTACGAAAAGCACTTTGGTCCAATTTCGTTCAAATACGATTCTCCTATTCGTAAATGATAACGGTCTTTTGTTTTTTACCTCTGAAGCGAATATTACACTATTCCAGCTTATATGTATTGCGGTATGCCTATCGTGAAAGGGGATAAAAAGATAGAAAGGGGATAAAGGGCGAGAGAATAGAGAGAAAGAAAAGAATGGAGGGCCTGGACGATATCTCCGGGAAGGGAAGTCAAGGGTGACGAGAAACCGGAAAAGAGGTTCTCCGTGAAGATTCTCTCGGTTCTTTTTTGCTATTTTTAGAAGGAGTGGGAGACGGATTCGGGAGAGGAGATTGAAAGATTCCTCCGATCGTCATTAGTGACCGTGTAAGAGGTTTCGGTGCGTATCGAGAGCAAGTATTGATGGTGTGGGTGAGAGATAGAGGGAAAAAAGGAAAATGTGGAGAGAGAGAGAGAAAGAGGGGCAAGGGAGGAGAGCGTAAGAGGGTGTGCCCAGGAGAAGCAGGATGCTCTCCAGACGCGTTCTTTCTTTCCTTTTCTCCCGGAGAAGCGATTCTTTCTCCAAGCTCAGAATTCTTCCGTCCGTCGTTCCCAAAATAAACCGCTTTAAGAAACGTAACTGGTAATAGAGAAAATTCCGCGAACGAAACGGATCTTCGGTTCATTAGATATAAATTTGAGGCAAATGATCGAAATATGCAGCCATTTGGATGTCTTATAGGCAACCGAAGAGTCGCAGGTTTCCACAACATCTCCAAAGTAGTGTTTAAAAAAAGTTTTTGCTTTAAAATTTAATTCAACATAGTCGGTCGTAACTAAAATGAAGTCTATTTTCGCGTATGTAAATTTATCAAAGAAAGTGTTATTTGATTTTAGCTTCGATGGGAGAGTTAATTAAATTGCGAGGTATGTTACCGTGAGTGAGAAAATTGCAGAACGACAACTATTACGGAATGTCTGGTAATAAAAATTATCTCCAATAAGACATTTTTTGTATTCATATCTAGTGGTTTGAAGTACTAAGACTCGGATTACGGCTATATTTACGCTTTCACTCAACTATCGAGCTGTACACTTTTAAAGTTAAAAAATTGATATATATTATTAACTATCCTAAGTAATGGAATGTTACCGGTACGATTTTATCTTTTATTCAGAAGTATTGATAAATGAGCTCAGTTTGAGCGTATATCAAATTATTCTAGAAACTACGAAAGATATAAATTCACTCATCTTTTCTTCGGCTACCAAAATCGTCTAGAAGGCCAGGAAATTATCACAACACCGCAAAGACCAGCAGTTCAAAATTATCCTTAATCCCCTAGTAAAATTTATTCGGTTGCCATTCAGACATTGATTTTACGTATTAAAGATTTTTTCTTCCCAATTAAGGAAGCTTTTTTCAGCAAGATACATATATTCACATACCATAAGAACCTATTTGTTGACATATTTAACTCTCAGATATTTCTCTTTTCTTTACTTAAACCCTAATTTGTAAACTCTAATTTATAAAATTAATAAATCTGAAAATAAATTTTTATGAAAAAATTGTCGCCACGCATTTAACAAATATCCACTCGTATATTTGATAATAGGATGCACAGAAGACGCTCAGGGGTAAAATAAACAAACTATCGGAAAAAATAAACGAAAATTTTTCCATTATTCCGCAAATTAAAGTCATCAATTAGACTATCCTTTTTAATGACGTTTTCTCTTGGATTATGCACTGAAAGCTGACACCCGGCGGCGTAGATGCTAAGCAGAATTTCAACATCTTTTTACAGCAAAGGATCACCAATACCGTTTCCATCGCACTAATGTCAAATAGGGCAATAAATCGCCCCGCACGGGCCATTGTAAGGAATTTTAAAAGCCTCGTAAAAAGTAGCATGTATCGTAAAACGTGTATCTGGTTAACATACATTCCGTTTTAGACAGATACGCACACACGTTATTCTTTTGTTTCCGGCATAAACTTACTCGGCCAAAACACATTCTTTTTTTATTCGACCCTCATCTTTTTTTATGTTTAGGGCTCTACCCAGATAACGGGCGTACACGGATTTAACTCCGTTTGAATCCCATATCCAATAGTGATTTAAGATGAAATTCCACGGAAGAGTTTACTTTCGGATAACGTCTTAACCCGAGCATGCATGGATTGAAACTAGTTTCGTCAAGTTCTCGAGATTGCTTTTGCGACGTGAAACTCTTGACGGCCGATTTTTTCCCCGGAAAATTAAAACGCGAGCCATAAAATAGCTGCACTTCCTGATTTCCCTTTGGGATTTTACGAACATATCTGGCCACTTCAAAATACATAAACCTGCGTCGGTTTTTTAAAATGACTTCTCGATGGCTTTCAGAGAATAGGGTCCCTTCCTATTAGCTACTGTACGGCATGGAAGTAATCAATAAAGCAATCGAGGCAGAAATTTACGGAATCACCCGTTGATGCCGTGATAACGCGGGAATACGATGCCGTTAACCAAATCGCCCCGTTAAAATAATTAACTTCTGTGAAAATTATGAAAGCGACGTTTGATCACGTTTCCTGTGAAACTACTCCACGAAATTTGCATGTGATGGATCAACAGACTGCCGCACGGTTTATATATGACGTCAGCTTAGCACTAAACCAAGCCAAATCCCGATATGTACTTCATAACTTAATTACTTAATGAGAATTCCCTTATTGTATCTATTTGAAAATTGTACTATAGATAAAATAATTAATTATGAAAAGACATAGGCGTTGGTAACGCTTCAATTCATAAGAAGTGTCATTTTAAAGGTAACGGGATACAATTAAAAGAAAGAATTAAAAAATCCTCACGTTGCTGAAGTTTTCTAAGTTTTGAACAAACAGAAATAAACAAACACATACATTATATTGGGTTTCGTTCAATTAAAGTGATTTATAGTCTCGACGCATTAATGAAGCACTAAAAAGAGAATCTGAACAACGGTTCAAGTCTTCAAACTAACAAAGTGGAAAAGTGACATTAATTTATCATCGAGTAAATCCTTGGACGGCGAAGGGAGATTATAGTGAGCGAAAGAGGAAGAGAGAGAGAGATCTGGATAACGACTAGAGGCTGAGTAGATGCAGAACGAAACTAACAATAAGACGCGTAACGCTTGAAGACAGAACGTAATCCAAGCCAGCAGAACAATAAAAACAAATGGAAATGAAGGGTTATGGAACTCCATTTCCAATAAATTGAAGCTTACTCTCAAAGAGGATTACCTAGGGTCCTAGAGGACGGCTCGGGAAATTTCGAGAAACCTTCGCAGTTTATTAACATTATACGTCCAATTCTTTTTCGCAAGAAAATAGCTGCGACGCACCAACTAATCTTTCTTTTGATTTTCGTTTTATAAGCAAATATTCGATCGCAGTTTCAACCGTGACTGTCGCCAGAGACGAATAAGAAATGAACGCAATTTCAATTATTTACTTAAGTAAGTTCAGATAAATAATGTTTGTGGATTAATATAGACTCTCTGGCTTGAGATTGACATAACGTTGAGATATAAAACAAAAATGAAAACGTTATAAAATAAATTTCTTAAAGAAAATAAATTTCGTGATCAAAGTGAATCTCGAGAAAGTGAATAATAATCTCTTTCTCTAAGATTACATCCAAATAAAGGTGACAACATATATGCATTACTTAATCTAAACATGTCAATATTTTCGCGGCCAAATTAAGTAATTAGGTGTCTACCTGAATTAGCATGCCAGAAACTACATTTTTAGGTAGAATGTTTCTGCATACAGTTACACCTCGACAGTTCGAGCCCATACAGCTGCAATTTTTCCCGTTTTCATTCACATCGTTAAAATAAATCAAAGTTTAAAAATAAACGTTTTCTGTCATGCCTTGTAGAGGTTTGATTGAATGTTATCCTGCTTTATTTTAAAAAATATAATAATGAAAATATCAAACAGTATGTTTGAATTCATTGTGTTCCCCTCGGAAAATGTATGCAGACTCGTATACTTGTGAAAGAAGAATCTGCCCATATTCGATTAAAAACCCATAAAACTTCGCCGCGATAAAAATTACATTCAATCACTGCGGTTGGACTCATTATACTTCATCGTCCTTTATCTACTGATCGAAATGAATCTCGCAGGCGGAGTAAACCGGTGGGAAGGACGGTAAAGGATCATAAACCAGAGGGAGGATAAACGCTTTGACTCTCACGTCGGGATCTCCTTTCGCGTCCATTCCAACGCAATAGATCCTGAGCAGAATGCGCAAACACCTTTTAATAAGTCCTTTCCCAACCCACGGTAGCCGACGAGGGAGAGAGAGAGAGAGAGGAGGGAGAGTTGTTTAAGAGACACGCAACGATAATAAAAAGAGCGAAATTGAGACGAATGCAAAAGAGATAGAGCCGGAGATGGATGTGGAAGAGAGGCGAGTGGGATGCAGGAAGCGATGTGGCCCAGGAGATAAAGGAGAGAAAAAGAGAGGGGGAAGTAGAATTAGGAGGGAGAAAGAGAAGAGAGAGCGGGAGAGGATGAGAGGAGAAGAGGAGTGGGAGTCGGAGCAGCAGGTGGTGGCTGACGGTAGAAGCATTTTGTAGGAGAAGGTTTAAGGAGGGAAAGGGGCGCGTGGGTGAAGGGTGCAGGATGGCTTACGTGCGCGGATTCACGAGTGTGCCCGCATTATATATGTATATGTGTATATGTATATGTGTATATATATATATATATATATATATGTGTGTGTGTATATATATAATTTATTTATTTATATCACGACTAAAGACCGTTATGCGCATAATGTAGAAATTATCTGGATAATTAGCCTCACGGGTGTGGCTAATGTCAAATTATATGTAACAGTGGGTGCTATAATTTAATGTTTTCGTTTAATTACAATTACGTAATGTAATTGCATCATCAACTTACGATTATTACGTATTTTTTATTTGAAGTACACTAATTAGTAAACTTAGAAACGACTGTATATTAATGTGCGTAAGAACAGGAAATTCGTCTAAAAGAAGTGTATGAGATATTGTAGGACAGAGCGATATCAGGGTTCGTTTTTCTCAAGGACCATACGAGATCATAACAGGAGAATATTGCCAGTAGGGCTGCAAAAATTCGTTCCTTTAAAGAAGCTGAAGAATAATCCAGACCCTGAATTTTATAATAAAATAATAAGAGTTCTTAAAAGGAAAGTGAGAAAAGGGCACAAAAGTAAATTTTTAGGAGACAGTTTCACGAGTAAATATAATAATTTAACGAAAGAGTTGAATAAGGAGAAGAGAAGAGCAAAAGAAAACTACCTTATAAGAATTTTAGACAAAAGTAACGGTGAGGATTTCTACAAATATCTTAGAAGACGTAGAGACGAAGAGAAAACAGAGAGAAAATCCTAACTATCATGAAAAGTGACGGTACTACATTAGCAGGCGACGCGGAGAAGGCAAATGAGTTAAATAAGTGGTATGCTAGGGTGTTCAGTAACGAAGAAAATAAGGGCACGATAGGACAGAGATCTCCTGACCACACAATCTCAGGACCGCCAGAAAATAATAATCCATATGATATGCACGAGGTGTGAGCCTCGTGGCCGCTACGGTTACCGTGGAGGCCTATCATGAACCCGCAAAAATCCTCACTAAAGGTACAAATTGTAATTATTCTTATATGTATTATAGATTTAGTGGGTGTATTATAAATAACGTATATATATATATGTGTGTGTGTGTGTGTGAAGTAATTAGGTTAAATTAATTCTTGTTACCACCTAGTCATACGACTAAATATTAACGACGATTTTTAAATAAATAAATTATTATCAGAGGGTTATTGTAAACAACCACGAAATTCCAAAACGAGATCTATTTTAATAAAATTTCCGCTTGATGTAATCATTTAAATTCAACCCAATCTGGTCACATTCAGCGTAACTCATCGAAATAAAATAATGGTTATTTAATGTAGATAAATTTCTTTTTTTCTTAAAATCTACATACATCATTTGACATTAGCCGCAAGTGTTGAGATTGTCCGGATAGTAACAGAAAAATATATTTTACCCGTATAACTTCGGCCCCTATCCAATCGCTGTAGCTGCATTAAAGAATCATCATTTTTATTACATCAAATCTAAAATACGCAATAATTGTAATTAGATTACGTAATTATGTTGCTAAATTGCATGAAAAAATTAAACTATAACATCCAACCCTACACCACACCAGAGTGGCTAATGTCAGGATTATCCGGCTAATGTCAACATTATACATATTTAGGTCTTTTGCTGTAGCATATATACGTACATAGCAATTTCCAATGATAAAAAGCTGCGTTGTCAAAACTAATTACACGCCAATTCGGAAAGTGATTAAATTTTTACGAATGTCAAAACAAATCTTATTTATTCAGCTAAAAGTCAATCGTACCTCAATTTTGAATGATTTTAACATTCAATTATATAACTTATTCACATATTTTCCTAGGGGTAATTGAGACAGTACAACGACGTGGAAAAAGATCTCTAAAAATTATATTACTTGGAATTTTTGCAATAAAAATTGCGTTTGTGGGTAAATAAATTCATCCCTCGCTTTGCACAGCACATGCGTGCCTGGAAAGACCGTGAAAAGCGAATCCGTGCAAAGCGGGTATAATTTCTCATGGTAATACATGACGTTACAGTTGAACGCAACTTTAAGCTGAACTTCTAGCAATTTAGTTACACCGCATTAAAAATGATTCCTTCATCCTTCCTTATACTGTATGAGGAAGACTGAAATATTTAACGTTTCGTTAATGCTTGGAGACCTTCAAAATCGAGCCAAACGAAAACAGCCGTGCAATTCAAGAGATCTATAAAAGAATATCGTGCTAAATCGAAGACGTGTAAAATGAAACTGAAATTCGAGGAATGGGTGTACACGTGTACACATATACTCGTATTCTTGTACCGTAGGACTTCGCCGTTCACGGAGGTTACGTTCCGGAAAATCTCCGCGAAAGACAAGGTTAAAGAATTATGGAAAAAAAATAGGGTTAGGTCCCCGTTGCGCGAAATATTTTGGAACAAAATGTGTTATTGGTAAAATATTAATAAGTCGGCGTTCGAAATTAAAGAATTTAATTTAATGTTCATAAAAATTAATGATTATTCATACAATGAAAAACTGTAAAAATAATTAAAGCGAGCTAATTCTTATGCATGGGATAGGGAAAACCTTCTACGTCTTCTGTGTGAAGAACGACTTATTTAAACTGATACGTGAGCTAATTATGATTTGGATTTGAAGTGACGCATATTCTGTCAAAATTATGACGCGACCGTGAAAGGAAACCGAAACTCGCAAAAATGTTGCGATGGTTAATTGACTGCTTCAACTTTTTAAAATTAGGATTAATTTTTCAATCTTAGTTAATAGCTTGTATTGCTCTGCAATATTAATTGCGCCCCTGATATGGAACCATACAGAATCTAGCGCTATGCGGTCTACTTTCTTCCGCGCCAACCCGCGAATAGTCGAGGCGATTAGGCCGCGAGCGGTCAAGCGGGGCATCGAAACCTGACCGCGAATCCGCGAACGTCGAGGAGATACTGTATATTACATTCATAATTCCATGATAGAAAGTGGAAACATTCTTTTTCGATTTTTATTTTAGCCTTAAGGTGAGCTCGATAATTCTCTCTCTGGAATAAAATACGGAGCATAACAAAATTTTCCAAAGACTGACAGCACAAAAAAATTTATATTTTATTTTAATGCTAGCGTAAATACCTCTCACAATCAGATAACACTGGAAAATGTCAATTTACAATTAAAAAAATATCGAATATCACCAGAAACATGTTTGGTTAAAAATATATTAACACACACATATTAATCATTTGGTACATGAAGGAAAAAATTGATCCTAGATCCCTAGGCGACAAGTTAAAATCTGGAAGAAACTGGAAATCAAGAGAAAAATTCTGCCATGACCGGGAACAGAACCCGAGCGTTCAAATTAACAAGCTGATATTATCGCGATAGTTCTGCGGGGGAATTATTAGCCCCGCAAGTGGAATACTTGTCTTCTGTTCCCGGTCAAGACAGATTTTTACTCCTGATTTCAAATGTCCCATTAATCACTTACTCAACCCTTTCCATAAAAATTATATCGAAATGAATTTTAAATTTTTATTGATTTTATTAGCATAATCTATTTTTCAAATGTTGAAATGTTAATTTCAAATCACAAGCACCGTTCGTGATATAAATAATCATTTCTCCATTCACGCATGATGTATTAAATGGTGACGTATGTACAGGGCGTCCCAGAAATCTGGTAGCATAGGGAAATTAGATTTTCTTAAGGAAGCTATTGTCAAGTTTTGCATATTTCAGATAAAATACCAATGGCTGAATATACCAATTTATTTCCTGAAATATGTAAAAAAAAATAAATTACGACATTAGAAATGCATAGGGAAAATAGATTTTCTTAGGGAAGCTATTGTCAAGTTTTGCATATTTCAGATAAAATATCAATGGCTGAATATACCAATTTATTTCCTGAAATATGTAAAAAAAATAACGACATTAGAAATGCATAGGGAAATTAGATTTTCTTAGGGAAGCTATTGTCAAATTTTGCATATTTCAGATAAAATATCAATGGCTGAATATACCAATTTATTTCCTGAAATATGTAAAAAAAAATAACGACATTAGAAATGCGTTTTTTAACTTTTAAGAATATTAAGTCTATCTTTCCTATGGATCTAGACTTCTGAGATATCATATATATATATACGTATATGTATGTACGTGTATCCACACACGCACACATAACTCTCTGAAGCAGACCGATTGGCGTGGGTCAAACGTGACGGGTTTTTTAAAAGCGGGGAAACAGATCCGGAGAGAGAGAGAGAGGGCGAGCGAGACAGATGTGCGGAGGTGGAGAAGTTGGACAGAAGAGGAAGAAGGTCCGGCGCGGAATTTATTCATGGGTGCGGCGAAGGGGAAGTAAAGGGGTGGCGGGACGCCGGGAACGTGGGTGTGTGTGTGTAGGATGCGGGATGGGGCGTGGGCGTTTAAGTGATGGATGCGAAATAAGGGGTGCCGCGGAAGGATCGCAAAAAAAAACACAGAAGTGGGAAGGAGCGAGCACCTCCCCCTCGGGGAAATTACGGGAGAAAGGGCAGGATGGGAATAAGTGGTATGGAATTACGCTCGCGGAAGGGGAGAGTGGTCGGTCAGTGGGAGTGGCGTTTGTGGGATGGAGTGAAGGTGAGAGAGAGAGAGAGAGAATGTGTCTACCTGTCGTTTATGGTTTGATTTTCCACCTGAACTACTTCATCTCTCTCCGCCCCCTTTCTTTTCATATCCATTCTATGCTGTGTCCACTTTTGCTACCCTCCATCTCCCTCTCTTCTTCCCTTTCTCTACTCTTCACCTATTTCATTTTTTTTCTCCCATCTCTCTCTCTCCTACCTTTCTCTTTCTCATTCCCGCTCTCTTTCCGCTTCTTCTTTCTTCCGTAAATGTACTCCTCTTTATTTCCCTCCATCGCTCCCTCTCTTCCTCCTGCCTACCTCCCTTTTCTCTATCTATCTCACTGTTTTTCCTATTCACCCCATCTCCGACTTTCCTCCCTATACTTTCCACTCTTGTTTTTCTCTCTCTCTCCTCTAATTTTACCTCCCTCTCTCTCTCACCTTTTCTCATTCTTTTCCCACCCTTCCTTCAATTTATCCCAAATCTCTACAATTTTATTTCTCTACCTCTTCCTCACTCTTTCTTACCCTATCGTTCACTCTCTCTCCATTCTATCTCTCCCTGTATATCCATTATTTACCTCACTCTACTCCCTCTCCCCTCCCTCACCCCTTTCTCTCTCCTTTTCCTATTCCTCCTCTCTTCCTCCATTCCTTCCTTTCCTCTCTCTCTCTCTCTGCTTCTAACCCTTTCCTGTTTATCACCATTATTTCACCCTCTGTACATCTACGTTTCCATCTTTATCCTACATCATACCGTCTCAACCCTACCCTTTCCCAACTCCTCCTCCTCCTCTCTTTAGATGGAGATGGGGGATTTTCCAGTCTCAATCTCGCCCTAACAAACACCCCATCTGTCTAGCTCACTCTCTCTCTCTCTCTAGCCCTACACTTCGCATCTCTCCCTCGATACCTCTCTCCTTTTACCTCTTCACCCACTTGTGATGCACGGCCTCCGCGTTATGCCGCTTTAACGACTTTAATCGAAAGGGATTGCTCCCGTCGAGTAATTCAACTGCTTCGGAATTACTGACGTGGGCGTGTGGCAGTTCTTTATGGCTCCCTTCTTCCTCGCCCTTCCCTCCCTCCCTTCCTCTCACTCTCACGCCTTAATTTTTTTCGCAGAACTCTTCTCGACACTGCATGCGCGCGATAAAATGACTCGTAAACGCCGGATCGAATAAGGAGCGGGAAGTCGGCGTTTTTTTTTTCCCGACGAACGACTGATCTGGAGGGCAAGTGTAAATTTTGGTAATTTGGAACAAATTGGACGAGAGAGGATATCTTGATAAAGGAAAGGAAAGCCGTTAAAAGAAAGATTTCGGAAGGTTTGCTGATACTATCTCCTTCGTTGTTTAATTGAGTCGATCGGTTCTTTTTCGCAGATTTGCGATCGTGACAGCATTAATAATTTATGCGTAATAAATGTCGTATCTTTAACAGTCGAAATAAACAGTTACCTATTGGTAAAAATACAGTTAGAATAATCTCAGCATTAGTATATACAGTTTTTAAACAAACAAATCAGAAAATATGCATAAGAATGAAAGAAGAAACAGACGCCTCAAACTTAACGTGTTTGATTTTCATATCTGAAAGACATTTTTGTACTTTTTATCTTAATTTGTGGATTAAATAAAATACTATTCGTGTATATCGATCACGATATAATTATCATCACAACAAAACACGGTCTCAACGAATGGATAATTTCAATTATAATTTTTCACGCAAACATACTACATATTCGCGGAAAGTAAACCTCTTGCGTACCTGGAGGCCAAGGAAATTTGCATAATTAAATAGAGAAGTTTTAAATTTCTGGTCACGAAAAATTTGGACATTCAGCCGCCATCATTAAATTTATTTATAAAAGCAAATAAAACAATATGCCCGTCTTTTTCTCTATTCTGCCACCGCATATAATGAAACTTAAGAGATGAAGTTGAGAGGACGCTACTCCGAATATAACTAAGCGACATATTTTAGAACGGATAAACAGGTGTTTTTAACTTGGTCTCGGATCGGTTTCCGGATGTGTGAAATCAAATTTCAATCGACCGATTTACTTGTTTCCGAAAATCTTAATAAGCTACCCGTGTGTCTTATTTCTCGGAAAAATAGGAAAAATATTGGAAGTTATGAAAGAATTGCTGTAGCCTTCAACAGTAGTGTACGAAATCGTTATTCAAAAATGACCTATGATGTTCCGCTCTTGTTGATGTTGTCGTTAAGAAAATTTTTGTATCGAATAAATAACATTTTCTTGAGATAGGGGGAAAAATATACCCCTTTAAAAATCCAATCTCGGCCTTATTCCCAGGAATTCTCTTCAAATTATATTAATTTGAAGAGCATTCCTGGGCCGTAGTTAGGTGTTTGCGCGAGTTTCTTGAAATCTAATTAATTAAAGTGATGTGTTATATGAATAAAATACTTTTATGCCGAAAAATATAAAAATAATATGTTTATGTATCTTTTTAAACCAAAATTACGCAATTATGGAATTTTTACGTTAAACAGAGAAGCGATGTAAGAAATATCTGTCATATATTTACATTAATGAACTAAGTTCAAAACAACCTTCATTAACTGTAAAACAAAGAAGCGATGTAAAGAAGAATCTGTTATATATTTACATCATTGAACTGCATTCAAAAGAACCTTAGATACGGCTTAGCAATTCAATATAAATTCCCATTCGCATTTAAATGTTACCAGGCGTCAAATCGAAATTCCACTCCAAACCGATTACATTCATGGCCTCGTTATGCTGGCTACACCACACAAAAAGGAAAAAAATCTCCAACCCCTCTTTGACTCCGTATTTGTTACGCCTGAAAAAAACCGCTATCCTTCACCAAGAAAAATTACAAGCGTACACGCGTCCATTTTTTTTTTGCCCTCTAGGAAAACCCGCTCGCCGAATTAATTGGTACATTTCGGGTGGCAAGCACACAAAAACCAACTACACAGGGCGTGCGAGAGACCCAACTTTGGCCATAATTTCCACTTCCATCGCTTCCTTTCCATCTCTCTCTCCCTTCCTCCTGCCCTCATCCCACGCATCCCTGAAACTCCATTCCCTCCCATCTCCTTTTTTCCCACCCTCTTATTCCCATCATCCCCTGCCCTTAAAGAACCGCCGCGCCAAGGAGGAGTAGTAGTAGAAGTAGTCCCACCGCGCCTCTGACGTCACCTCCTCTCTCTCTCAACCCCCCCCCCCCCACCTCCTTCATCCCCCGAAAGCTGCAAAAGTTATCCGACACCGCTACTCCGTCCGGATGCTGAAACCTTCCCCCTCTGCTCTGAAGCTTTGACACGGAAAGACACTCCTCCCCTTTTACCCCGTTCGCTCGAACCCTTTCTCCCGTCTCTCTTCCTCCAAAAAAAAAATCCTCGGTATTTTTTTATGCTATTCGGCGCCACCGTTGCCGCCGGTGCTGTCCTCGAGCGGCGTGCGGGCGAACTGATGGGGGAGAGGGGGGGGGGGGGGGGAATTTCGGTTCGCTTATATGTGCGTGCGTGTGTTTATGAAAAAATAGAGAAGTTCGGTATTGAGAGGAGGGACGGAGATGAGAGGGAGTAGAGAGCGAAAGTGAGGGACAGAGAGAAAGAGAGGGAGACGGGTGGAGAGAGAGAGAGAGGTAGGGGGGGAAAACCAGATTTATTAAATTTTGTTACCTGGACCTCCAAACCCGCGGCAGTGGCTGCAAAAAGGGAGTTTTTTTTTTTAGAATCATGAGTTGCCGCTTTGAGATCAGGGATAGCGAAAAAATTATTTTGTAAACGAAAAAAAAAATTCCCCTTAACTTTTTATATCACTGGGATTGATGTGCAGAATGGAAAACAAAAGGAAGAGGAGTGACACGAATAAAAAAAAACATGACACACAAGATACGTCACTTTGTCTTTCTCTGACTACCTTTCCTCTATGCGACTGTATATCTGCCTCTTTCTACTTTCCTCTCTCTTCCTATCTGGAAATCCGTCCGTCTCCCTATCATTCACGCTCCGTAAACCAATCCCTGTCTCTCTCCTTGTTCCACTCTCACTTTCTGACTCGGTCTCTACACCTCCCTCCATCTTCTTTCGCCTTTATTCCCCTCCTTATCTCTCTCTCTTCTTTAAATAAAACGAAGCCTCGATAAGTGGAACCTCCACTTCTCTTAACTTCGAGTTAATGTACCTGAGTTCGAGAGAGGAAATGCGTCTAATTCGACAAATGAAGAGTTAAAGTCGTAGAATATGGAGCAGTCGGTGTTCGACTGTATAAATGTCGTTGTTTCTATCTCCATTTTCTACGTGCTACGTCTTTCACCTCTATATCTACTCCGTCTCTTTTTCCATCTACCCCCCTCTACATCTCCAGTTTCTCTCTCCATCTCTCTCACTCCTCTCCTTCTCTCTCTCTCTACGTGGTGTGTATATGCAATAAAAAAAACCAGCAAGGATCGAAAAGTCAAGTCGAGTTTAATAAAAAAAGTGATAAAACGAAGCCGAAAAAAAAACACGAAAAATCGTCGCTTCAAAGTCGGCAGTCGTTTTTTTTCTCTCTCCCTCGCTATCACCTCCTCTACACTTTCATCTACTTTTATCGCCCGCGAGAATAATGAAAAAAATGGAAACCTATTTCGATTCGTAATCTGACACTTTCATGTTTTTCCGACTTGTCGCAACATTTTCCTATCGGGATAAAAAATAAGTTTCGTCAACCTTTCCGAATAGATTCGCGACATTATTTAGCCAAAGAATCTTTGATTAACATGTAGGTGCGTATGAGCTTGCGCGAACGATAGCATGTACTCAGAGTCTGAAAAAATTTCACAATAATAAAACACGCAAATACGGTCCAACCTCGACTAACCGGAAGCTTATAATTCGGACTATTGTCGATTCGAAGTACAGAAGTTTTAAAGATTATATTAATAAAAGATACGTTTCCTCTATGTCCAGAAGACGCGTTTCTAAAACAACTAGAGGATTTTTAAAAATTTAAAAAAACAATAGCATACAGAGCTTGGTTCTCAAGCTTGCTTTATGCGGTTGCTTAAACCAGACAAAATGCTTATTAACGCACCGTTACAGTTACATTGTATAAATTGCCAACAACATTAATTTATCACTAGAGATCCATTTATTTTAATAATAATTAAATAATAATTACATAATAATTAAATAAAGAATAATATTAATGTAAAAAATGGAAGATGTTGCAAAAAAGTATAACTCCCTGTTCGATAAGAAAAGCACGAATAAGAAAATGTGAAAATCTCGACCATCCACTAAGCTGTATTTCACCTAAACAAAATAGCACGAATGAGTGACGTAGAGATAAACTTCATCGCAACTGGAATTCCTGGAATTTCGCCTTTTATTATTCAACAAACGGCGCATATGCGGAGCGAAACGACGTACATATAAAGGCACGACGCATAGGAGGAATTTACTTCAAATTGAGATTCTTTAACAGGAATTCCCGATTAGTCGAGCTTTTACCGCCTTACTTCGAGCTTCGAGATAGCCGACAGAGAGATGATTACCTTGGCTGGTTCTCAATACTAGGGTCGCGCCTTCGAATCCTTCCCAGGACATGGTTGTATGCGGTAGCCTTTTTTGTTATTGCGCTCATTATAAAGCCCGTTTGACACGGTCGCATATTAGCTAGCATAAATGCTAGGAAAAATGCTATTCAGGAAATGTGGTCGTGTCAAACGAAAATGTTGTGGCATTATGACGTCATGGCATTTTCCTTCGCATTTTTGATCGCATGGAAGACATATCGAACAGGTCCGAATTTTCCTAACATTTTCCTTCGCATCACCAATCAGGAGCGACCTCTAATTCTAATAGGGCGTATCGTCTGCTTCTCGATTTCTTCGCTTCAGTTGGAAATATTATGTAAAACAATTATAATACTGTTAATTGGTCTATATATAATTATTTAAAAAAAATGTAGCAGAAACTAATTAAAGTTGAATGTTGAAGATAAAACTGCATATTTAATTCAACACGTACACATACAACACTAGCGCTGCAAGCCATTCAGTGTTTGACGATCGTACGGTGTGTAGATAGATTACATATTGTGTAAAGACAAGAATCGATATATATATTTTCTTAAGTATATAATATAATATTTATAATAATATAAAAATATATTTTTATAAATAAAATTGCAATACATATATATATATATATATAGAGAGAGAGAGAGAGAGAGTAAACAAATCGTCATGGCAGAAAAGACGTGGTGTAGATATTCCGTCAAGACCTTGATATAATTGTACGAAGCACATCCCAACTCTAGAGTGCATCCGCTTGTCGATTTTATTTTGTTTCTCTATCTCTCTCTCTTCCTCTCGCATTCAATTCTATCAGAAATTCGACCAAGTAAAATGGTTGATTCGACAGAAAATTCGACGATAGAATCGTAAACGAGATATGCGTGAGAATATGCTAGCAAATATGCGACCGTGTCAAACGGGCTTAAAAGGCCAGCGACAGCTGATTATAATGACCTTTTGAAAATAATTAAACACATGAATTGAGTTCCGACTGTACTTTGTCGTATATTAAGAATGCGAAAGGACTCGCGTAATTTTTCATCGGAGCTGTCGTTCAAATATTTTAATCTATAACCAGAAGAAAAAACTTTGGAGGAGTTTTAGCGAAATGAAGCCCGATACGGTCTCCCAAATGAATAGATTGACTCCGTCATAACCCTTCATCTGGTTCGAGAAAAGTTACTGCGGGGGAAAAGGGATGCAGGCCTCCACCGGGGGGAGAGAGGGGGTTTGATTGAAATTTCTTCGGGCGTTCTGCGAGGGGATATATTGATATCCGGCGAATGAAAAAATCGCTAATTGATCTTCGCTTTCGTCGGCAGTGTCTGCGGGGAGGGCTTCGCAATAAACGCATGACATGCGGGTTTTCTCTGCGCCAATGGCGAGTAAAACTTTCCCATTTTATATGTATTTTTCTCCCTTTTCCAATTTCTTACGTACACATATACACACACACATATACGAGTACATACATACTGAGCCAGATAGAGGGGAGGCCAGCAGGGCCATTTGGCCCGGGCCCCGAGGAGCCCCCAAAATTTATTCTAAAGGTTATGTGTTCAATATATTTATTCTAATATGTATATTGAACAAATAATGGGAATCGGATAAAATACTTTCAAAGTCAAAGGAAATTGCAGGAAATTCCGAAATTTCAATAGAGTTTCAAAACCCGCAGCATTAAAACACAGTCCGACGTCGAAACACGTTACAGAATCGACCTTTTTATTGTATTATTGATTCGGTTATATCTGGATATCTGGTTATGTCTGTTTTGAATACTTGCGCGAAATCTGTAACTTATTTGGAATCCTACGGACTTTTGAGGATTTAACTGACGAACAAATAAAAGCCTCGGCACAACAATTACAATTGAAATATGCTAAGGAAATTTCACGCGAAATATGCGATGAACTTGTTTTTATGAAGAAAATTTACAGAACAAATTTTAATTCAGAACCAACTCAAGCGACTTTACTGCAGAACATATTGGTACCTAATTTAATTGAGTTGTTCCCAAATTTGTCTGTAGCACTTAGAATTTTTTTGAGTCTACCCACTTCTGTTGCTTCTGCGGAAAGAAATGTTAGTGTTATGAAGAGAATGAAGAATTTTAACAGATCTACAATGTCTCAAGAAAGGCTAAATGGGCCTTCAATTCTTCACATCAATTCTGACGTTGGGCGGACAATAGATTTTTCAACGGTAATAAAGAAATTTGCAAAAAAAATAAAGCTCGAAAAGCATTTAAAAAATAATTTTAATTCGTTTCAATTTTTAATTCTGGTAATGTTATACAGGTCATCAAATTATATCTCAAATAAATGTAAATTTTATTTAAATTGTGAAGCATTGTAATCGGTAATGTAAATAAGTTCTGTTACACATTAAAGTTTCTTTTGATAAATGGTGAAAAATGTTTTATTTTATTGATTTAATTCATATATTTGTATGGCTTTCGGAATGGGGTGGGGCCCCACATTTGTGACTTGCCCAGACCCCATATCGCCTCTCTCGGGCCCTGCATACATACATACAAGCTAGAGGAGAATAAAAGCGCTAACGCTAGATTACTGCAGTACCACATAATTTCAGAAGAGTAACGAACTGTGATTCAATAAAGCATAATTTCGATTTTTTGAAATACGAAACCATCATCTTTCAAGTAATAATCTCTCTCAAGTTAATGAAAAAAATAAGATTGTTTAAATATCTATGTCGCCATTCTCGTCCTATACAAATTTTCATCTTATAAGTTTTAATCCGAGAAGCATAACATTTTTATAAACACGAATTACGATTTCTAAATAGTTTTAGTAGAATCTCCGATCCGGTAAAACAAGGGAGAGAAATCCAATTAATATTTTGGAAACCACTATCCAACTATTAATTGACTGCTGAATTCATTCAAGTTGTGCTGAGAGCTGTTTTCCAACGGAATATTAAACGAAGTTTTGGTAAGAAACGCTCACTTCTCTAACCTCCACAAACAATGTTAATTATACTGTGAGGCGGTGACGTAGCTACGCCCACGCCAGCCAGCGTAGTGGGTAGGGGCCATAGTGCATACGCTTAGTTATCAATTCTTATTTATGTTTACGGACGCACAAAATAATATTTTCCACAAGCTTATGATAACAACATTATTATTAAATTCACGCTTGTTAGACGCGTTTCGCTTCCAGAATGAGCGCCTATTAGCTTCGGTCTGTCCGTCCGTCCACATGTTCGTTCTCGGCTTCTACTGAACGGATTTTCATCAAATTTGACTTGCAGTCAAAGACAATTAGAAAGTCGCGTATATGAATGACATAAGCCAATCAGGGGTACCAACAAATGAACTCCGCGTCATATCTCGTAAAGTATTGGTCGTATCAAAATAGTTTTCAAATAAAACTTGTGGAAGTAGTAAATTAGAGTATTTCTTTTCCTATACTTTTACCATGGGCGTGAAACCTTTTTAAGTGGTGGGCCGCATTCAGACATGTGAGTGCACATTAGAAGTCGCAAGTACCTTGGTGGGTCGGGTGAGAGTTTACATCGGAAGTTACTCAAGAGATCATACGTGATTTTAAATATGAAAGTTTCAACCATTTTTACCGTTAAAACTTCTTCAGGATATGTGTTATGATAACAGTAGTTATTAAAATGTACAAAGTTGTAATAAATGCCGTAGACAATACCTTCACCAAGCTTCGCGGGCCGAATAAAATGCTCTCTTGGGACGGATGCGGCTCGCGGACCGTAGGTTGCACGCCCCTGACTTTTACTATCCTTTCGTTACCTCTCCTTCACTCTCCTGACTTGTAATTGTAAATTATGGCACTGGAATCATTCTTTCGATATTTTATATTGGAAAGTCAGCCGTAACTGTTTCGGTGTTTCATGAAGAGTTTCCCAATTGTCGTATTCCATGCTTATGATATATTTAAAAAAGTTATATAACACTCAAATTGAGACACATAAGACTTGTGTTTAAAAAAAACAACCCGCATTAATCAATTTTACTTGCATGATTTTCTATTCAATATTAGTTACAATGACTGAAGAATACGGAAGAGATATTCGCGCGCCCCGAGGGCACTTTCGGAGTTAATATACCGATCTTCGCGAAAAAAGTCAACTTGTTATTAAATTCACACGCATAGAATTTTCGGCGTGAAACGAGACACAAATGCGATAACGCCAAACTCATGAGTTTCCTCATATACCGTCCCTAACGCGATGAGAACCCTCTCAAAATGGGAAAAGAAGAACCAAGTAAAGCAGGGAAGCGGAGGAAGAAGAAGAAAAAAATAATCTTTTCCTCGTATGTCTACTTATCTCTTCCCCCTCTCTCAATATCCCTCCGTAAACACCGTTTCCACTTCCACCCTTCCGCTCTTTTAAAGCATTTCCTTCCTTCCTTACGGCAATTGAGTTATCCGCTAAGGTTGCCAGGAGGGCGAATTCGTCGTCAGGGGCCGTGAAAAGAGAAAGAGATCCCTTTTTTTTTTGAAAAGCACTACATCTTTCATTTTCACCTTTCCTTTGTTATTACTTTTCCCTCGTCTTTGTGTCTGGGAACCCATTTTATTGCCGCACCATTTGATCAACCGGCCTACCGAGCGACTCCGCAGATTCATCCAACCCTACCACTACGGCAAAGTGGCCGGAGAGTGCTCATTCGGTGGATAAAAACGAATTAGATTTCCCTCCTACTTCCTAAAAAAAAAAACTGCTTCTTTATTCCAGCTGCGAACGAAATGTATTGCCAAAGCGAAAATGGCGTTATATTACTCGAAGGTTTGATTTTGACAGCCTGAAGGAGGGAACAAAAACCTCCTATCAAACAGTGATTTATTAGTTTCGTGAAAAGGTGGTAAATTATTTGTCTTAGCTTCTTTCATTTGTTTTACGACCAAATCGATAAATTCTCAAACGAAAATGCTCCTGGATAACTACTACATAAAAAATCTGACTCAATGGATCTATTAATACTTTTGACTTTTATGAATAGTGGTTTTCGTGAAAAAAAAGGCAAACAAATCACTAGAATATCAAATAATGTTATCTAAGGGGTTTTTGTCGCAAAACTATTATGTGACGTGTTAAACCGTCTAAATGTCAATAAACACGATTTATAATTTTTCTTCAGTCGGTAAATCCTTCACTCATAAAAATATATCTTATTCTTAGTACTATAAAATCCTAAATGTTAGATCTCGAAATCCCATTGTTATTACAATCCTTATGGGTGTAAGCGTGCTTTGAATGCTTTTGATACGAGGGAGAGGGAGGGAGGGAAGAGAGGGAGGAAGGGAGAGGGATGGAGGGAGAGGGATGGAGGGAGAGGGATGGAGGGAGAGGGATGGAGGGAGAGGGACGGAGAGAGAGAGGGGGACGAGAGAGGGGGTAGAGAGGAGGGAAAAAGGGGGAGAGAGAGGAGGGGAGAAAGGATTAGAGAGAAGGGAGAAAGGATGAGTGTGGTGAGAGAGAGGGGGGAGAGAGTGGTGAGAGAGAGGGATGAGAGAGTGGCGAGAGAAAGGGGGGGGGGGAGAGAGAGAGAGGGAGAAAGATGGGGGAGAAAGGAGATGAAAATGATTTTCAAGACAATTGATGTTTCTTATGTCAATTTGATCGCCATAAATAGCTTGAACGATTGAATCTTTACTTCCATCATTTTTGACGGGCTATACACTAGTTATTTAATAATAGCAAT